>PKML01069419.1:389670-451203 GCA_002933935.1 Eutrema yunnanense | reverse complement strand
TTTTTAAGATTCTAAAATTCTAAACTTTTTCTTCCTGAAGTTTCGGCAATATTTTGTATGTTTTAAAATTCATGAAATGCAATATAATTTTGGTTTTATAAAATATAATATGTTTATAATTTTTTACAAAATAAATTAAACTTAAGAAAATTAATTATAATTTTTTTTTTTTTTTAAGAACCCCTAATGAGGTTCACCATTGGAGGTGAAAAAATTTATGGGGTTCTAAATTTTTAAATAATCAAAATTTATGATTAAAAAATTGGTAAGAACCTATTTGGAGATGGTCTAACATCCAATGATCCAACAACAACAATTAAAAAAAAAAAAATCTGTTATTAATTCTGAAATCATTTTATGTTATTTTTTTTTTGGGTCAAGATTCACAATTCATTTGATTATCCTCACGTACCTAACAACAATTCACATACCACTGATAAGAAGCTATAATGGTCAAAATGCGGAGACACTAATATAGTATATTCAAATTTTATCCTGTATGTTCTTCTTCAGACCGCCTATGTATTTAAATTCCAACATGTTAGTCACTACTTCTCCACGCCGCCATATATAGACGTGCTTTCCACTTCCTTCTTCCCCAATTATATATATATCTGGAGAATTCTAATTAGTTTCTAACCCAACCCTAAAAATCTCACCTTTTTTAATATACCAATTGAAAACCTCACCTTGTTCGCTCATCATCTTTAGTATATTGTCTTAAGTTTCTGAGTTTGTTATGTCTCCTCCAGCGTTGATTGTGTTCGAAGATGGTTTAACCCAGAAATGGAGCAACGACGAGTGGGAGGGTCTCAGCGTTTTCCCCGGAGAAAACCCTAACCCTAACTTTAATTTCTTGGTGAAGAATGCAGCTCTACAGAACCAGCTGACCCTTTCCCCGATTATCTCGCGCCCATCGGTAAAAGAGGAAAGCTTCAGAATGGTGTTACCTCTGGCGATGTCTCCACCAAGAGATAACGCCGTGCCGCTTCCTGTTCTTCCCGAGCCCATGATGAAACCACGGAAGAAGCTTAGCCACCAAGAATCCATGCTTTCTCTACGAAAATCTCGGGGTACCGAGAAAAAACTCTACCAAGAAGAGGAAGAAGATTTCAAGTGCAATGCCTTCTGTTTATCCCTCCCTGGGTTTGGGAAGCAAAAACCTTTGAGGTCACCAAAAAGCGATGATTCTTCCATAAAGAAGAAAATGATCAAAGTATCATCCTTCTCAACCTCCACTGTCTCGCTAAGCGCCTCACTCGAGAAATTCGAGTGTGGCTCCTGGGCTTCAACAACGGCTCTGACCCAAGGAAACGGCCGATTGTACTTTGATCTGCCGGTGGAAATGATCAAATGTGGCGGTGGAGATATGCAAGAATCTGTGAGCTCAGGTTTCTTCTTCGACAAGGAAACGAGAGGTCTAGCTTTGAGAAGCGTTCTAAAGACAAGAAGTTCTCTGTCGGGAAGACAACAAAGGGGTTCCGCGGAGACGTCACCGCAACGCCGTGTCAGATTCTCAACCACGACCTCGGTTTCGTGCCCGACTTCGCCTCGATCTTGTATCACCCCACGGCTGCTTAAAGCTAGAGATGACTTCAATACGTTCTTAGCGGCACAGGACGCGTGAAACACACACACACACAAAAAACAGAGCACTAAGACTTTACAATAATATATGTTCGTATCTACGAATGGTCGGTCTGTATATAACAACGGAAATGCTCTGTGTTAAAAAAAAAACGATCTTTCATCTTCGCTTCAAACATTAATGCTCTGTTTTGTTTGCTCTGTTTACAGCTTAATTCTCCATTTACGAGTGATCGACCGGTGAAATATGTTTGTAGTTTCTTAGATCCGAGTCTTTACGTAACAAAATCAATGAAGGATTATGATTATGAGCCATATTTCACCTCTGCATCAAACATTAAGCTCTGTTTTTGGCATTATTCTCCTTTCTTTTTTACCGAAATTGAAAACTTTTTGGAAAATACAGGGTTATTTTTATAGGAGATACGATAGTATCTCTCCATTGAATAGGAGATACAGTAGTATCTCTACATTATGTTAAGTATATATTTGAATATCAATTGTAATCCCTAATATACAGCTTCTGGAACCATCCTCTCCTTGTATATATATGGTCGTCTGTATCTCCATCAATATTAAGAAATTACATTCTCTTCATATCTCTCTATATGGTATCAGAGCCCTAATTTCCTAGGACTGTGGTAACCTTTTTTTTTCTTTCTTCTTCTTAAAGCGACAGGCTTCTTTCTCCTTTCTTAACAATGGCAGCAACCAACGGCTTTGCCATCAATCCCCAGGATCCAGAGCATCCTCTTTTAACGGTGAACATGAACAATGTCACCAAGCTCTCATCGATCAACTATCTCACTTGGAGTACGCAGGTCAAAGCTCTCCTCAAAGGTTACGACCTTCTCAAGTTCATCGACAGCACACCGCCACCCTCCGCTACCGTTCGTGTGAACAATCAGGAGGTTCCAAACTCAGATCTTGCTCACTGGAGTCGGCAAGACTCGCTGATCTACAGCTCTTTGATTGGTGCCATCGACACTCCGCTGCAGGCGCTAATCACCACATCTGCCACTTCCGCTGAAGCCTGGAACACGCTTGCGGCCACCTATGCAAAACCAACAAGGGGCCACATCAAACAACTCAAGCAGCAGTTGAAACTTTGTGTGAAAGGAACTCACTCGATTGATGATTACATGAGGTTAATCAAAAACAAATCAGATGCTCTGTCTCTTCTCGGCAGCCCAGTGGATCAGGAGGATCTAACCGATATGATTCTCGATGGCCTCACAGATGACTATCGCACAATCATCGATTCTGTTCAGAATCGGGACAACCCAATTAGCTTTGCAAAGCTTCATGAAAAGCTTCTCAATCGCGAGATTGCCCTGCAAACGGTGGCTCCGTCATCTGTGATTCATCCCGCCTCTGCTCACTATGTCCAGAACAAGCCTCGCACTTGGAAATCATCACCAAACCAACCTGCAGGAAATCACAACAACAACTACGGCTCAAACCCAACTGGTTATCGAGGATCAAGACCGTATCTTGGCAAATGTCAGGCATGTGGCACCAAAGGGCACAGCGCTCAGCGATGTCCCATGTTCCGTCTCGTCAATCAAGCCTCTGCTTCTGCTCCTCCTCAGACTGGTTCGCAGTGGAAACCACAAGCATACAATGCAAATGCAATGATGCATCCCTCAGAAACGCCGTCCTGGTTAATCGACTCAGGAGCATCTCATCACATTACATCAGATCTAGCTAACCTCTCTCTTCACTCTCCATACAATGGCGGTGAAGAAGTCCTGGTTGGAGATGGAGCAAATCTCCCCATCACTCACACGGGTTCATCCTCTCTCCCTCTCTCGACTAGACCTTTGTCACTCAGAAATATTTTATGTGTTCCACAAATTACAAAGAATCTGATCTCGGTTCATCGTTTATGTGATGATAATAACGTCTCTGTGGAATTTTTCCCTTCAAAATTTCAGGTGAAGGATCTCAACTCGGGGGCATCGTTGGTAACAGGAGCGGTTAAGAACGGCGGATATGAGTGGCCAAATCGACAAGATTCAAAGTTTTTTGCTTTCTCAACAATAAAAAGCACGTTGCCTATATGGCACTCGAGGCTTGGACACCCTTCTATTCATATTCTCAACAATATTGTTTCTTCATTTTCACTTCCAGTTTCAAATAAAACTTCTCCTTTACCTTGCAATTCATGTTCTATCAACAAAAGTCACAAGCTCCCTTTCTCTAACTCTTCGATCATATCTTCGGCACCTCTTGAAATATTGTTTTCCGATGTTTGGACTTCTCCGATTGTCTCCATTGATGGATATAAATACTATCTGATCATTGCAGATCACTACACTCATTACATATGGTTATATCCTCTCCGTCGCAAATCTGATGTTCGAGATATATTTATTCGCTTCAAGGCACTTGTGGAAAACAAGTTCAAAAGGAAAATCGTAACTCTTTATTCGGACAATGGAGGAGAATACATTGCTCTAGCTGACTTCCTCGCCACCAATGGGATTTCACATCTCACGACACCACCACACACACCCGAACACAATGGGTTCGCTGAAAGGAGACATCGACATCTTGTGGAGACTGGTCTTGCGCTGCTATCTCATGCCTCTGTTCCACAAACTTATTGGACGTATGCTCTTGCTACAGCAGCTTATCTGATCAACAGACTTCCCACAGCAACTCTGGAGTTCTCATCGCCATATCTGAAGCTCTTTGGCGTTCATCCAAATTACACAAAATTACGGGTATTTGGATGCTTATGTTATCCTTGGTTGCGACCGTATTCACAACATAAACTCAATGCTAGATCTCGTCCTTCTGTCTTTCTGGGTTACTCTCTCACTCAGAGTGCTTTCCTCTGTCTCGATCCAACTTCTAAACGAATCTTTGTATCTCGACATGTCCAATTCTTCGAAACAACATTTCCGTTCCAAACACTAGCCAAACACAATTCCTCTTCCTCGATTTTTCCTTCGAGCTCAAATTGGTGTCCACCTGTCATGAATCTCTTCGAACAGTCACTCATACCGCCTGCAGCTGCGCCCCCTGGTTTGGATTCTTCACCAATCGTGGATGCTGCTCAACCATCGTCGCCACTTCATCCTTCAGAGACAAATACGATGGTCCATAATAATAATGAAGCAGACATTGGGCCATCTGATTTTTCTGTTGGGCCTAATAATCAACAAGCCCATGCTGAAATATCAGCCCAAGACAATATCAACTCCACAACAACTGAACCAACGGGAATTGCAGAGTCCTCCATCACCTCTCAGCTGCCGCCTATCCCTGAGATTACACATTCGATGGTCACCAGATCAAAGAACAATATTACGAAACCTAATCGTAAATTTGCTCTTCTTGTTTCTGTGTCGCAGGCTGAAACAGAACCCACCACTATCATCCAGGCCTTGAAGGATCCATGGTGGAGACACGCAGCAGAGGACGAGTTCAACGCCCAAATTCGAAATCGAACCTGGTCTCTCATTCCTCCCAATCCATCTTACAATCTGGTGGGATCGAAATGGGTATTTCGCATCAAGCGATTACCCAACGGCGATATAGAAAGGTTTAAAGCGCGTCTCGTGGCAAAGGGATTTCACCAGAGGGAAGGAGTTGACTTTCAAGAGACATTCAGTCCAGTCATAAAATCTGCAACAATTCGACTGGTTCTTGGTGAAGCTGTCTCGCGTGGTTGGGTACTCAGGCAACTCGACGTCAATCACGCCTTTCTTCAGGGCCATCTTGAAGAAGACGTTTACATGGCTCAACCCTCCGGTTTTGTTGATAAAGACCGACGAGACTATGTGTGCAAGCTCCACAAAGCAATTTACGGGTTGAAGCAGGCGCCACGTGCGTGGTATAAGGAGCTAAGTAATTTTCTTGTGCAATCAGGATTTATCAACTCTCAATCGGATGCTTCTTTGTTCATCTGCATCGTTGGAAACATCTCAATATACATACTCGTCTATGTCGATGATATTATCATTACAGGCAGTGATCCAACAAAGGTGGAACAGTTCATTGCTCTTCTTAGCAAGCGATTCTCGCTAAAGGATCTTGGGTCACTATCCTACTTCCTCGGCATGGAAGCTACCAGATCTCCGGCTGGTATGCTGCTCACTCAACGGAAATATATCACCGACCTACTGGCAAAGATGAACATGTCGACAGCAAATCCAGTTACCACTCCCATGGCAACTAACAGTGTTCTCCAATTGACATCTGGTACGGAGCTCACCGATGGAAGTGAGTATCGTACTCTTGTGGGCAGTCTTCAATATCTTCAGCTCACGCGTCCGGACATTGCATTCGCAGTGAATAAACTATCCCAGTTTATGCACAAACCAACTGACCTACACTGGCAGGCTGCAAAGAGAGTGATGCGTTATCTTTCGGGAACAAGAAATCAAGGAATTTTTCTACGCAGCAACAATCCATTAAATCTTCATGCCTTTTCTGACGCAGATTGGGCTGGAAATAAAGATGATTACACCTCCACAGGAGCCTACATTGTGTATCTTGGGTCACACCCCATCGTTTGGGCCTCGAAAAAGCAAAAGACGGTAGCCCGCTCCTCCACGGAAGCTGAGTATCGGGCAGTAGCAGATACAGCATCAGAATTAATGTGGGTGAGCTATCTTATGAAAGAATTGGGCATTTGTTCCTTCACTCGTCCGGTTATTTACTGTGACAATGTTGGTGCCACATATCTTAGTGCTAATCCTGTGTTTCACTCTCGTATGAAGCACGTGGCTTTGAACTATCACTTCATTCGACAACTTGTTCAATCTGGTGCCCTCAGTGTCTCTCATGTATCTTCTCACGACCAACTTGCAGATGCTCTCACAAAGCCGTTGTCTCGTCCGCGACTTCAACTACTTAACGACAAGATTGGCCTCTCTACTGGTGGCTCATCTTGAGGGGGCATATAGGAGATACGATAGTATCTCTCCATTGAATAGGAGATACAGTAGTATCTCTACATTATGTTAAGTATATATTTGAATATCAATTGTAATCCCTAATATACAGCTTCTGGAACCATCCTCTCCTTGTATATATATGGTCGTCTGTATCTCCATCAATATTAAGAAATTACATTCTCTTCATATCTCTCTATAATTTTTACGTTATTGTTTTAAGATTGGTAGATACTAAAACAATAAATAAACGGTAAATACTAAATACTAAACCTCGTACAAACTTGATGGAAGGAAAGTGAAAGACATGTGTAGTGTGGGTGTCTTTACAAGAAGAAAACTTCAACGTCAAGAAAAGAGGTTCGGTTAGTCATTCACCTATAAAGAGCAAAGATATGAATCTCGGACACAGATCCAAAACGCAAACGCGCTCCAGCCAAACTCGAAAGCAAACAAAGGAAGAAAAAAAACGTTTGTGTTAAGTGAAATATCGATAGCGTTTTAGACCGTTGGTTAATTTCAGGTTCTTGGATCGACGAAGACGCGAACAACGTCTAGGATCTTAGCACAACAAATCGGGCATTTCCCGCCATTACATTGTAGTTCGTTTGCGCATCTCAGGCATGTGCACATGTGCCCGCACCTACATAAATCAAGCGCAACAGAAATTTTGTAGGAACGTATAAACAAAATCAAAACCTGAAAAAGGCGAACTGAAGCGTATTTGAAGTCGCCTAAAGATAGGTGATTGGTTTTCTTACCTGTATAGAAGTGTTTCAACTTGCGTTTCGTTACAAACGCAGCATTTGCGTTTCAAGGGATTTTCCCGGTGAACTGACTTTTGAAGGCTAGCGTTTACGTCCAAACACGTTTTGACTGAGTCTCTTAGCTCCGACATTTCTAGTTGGAGCTGTAAAATCTGTGATCTCAAATCGCTTATAATCTCAATCTCCTGCAACATTTCCATGAAATCTAAATGCCAATCTCACCGATATTGATCGTAATTTTTTTGACATTTCATTTAGAAAAGAAGAGGCTTACAGTGCAATGAAGATTGTTCATAGGTGTGGAAGTAACTCCTGTGTCTTGAGAACTCCATGATCCTGCCGGTGAGGGTGCAAATACCTGAGATGACGTTTGGCTCAAGTCATCTCTGACTTCATCTTCTTCTTCGCGTACGTCACATTTCTGTTCCTCTTTACCAGCTTCCTCAATCTGCTGAACCGGATGTGTCTGAACACGGGACATAATGAGCTTATCGATCTTCTCTCGCAATCCGCTCTGGAGAAAATCGGAAACTGTTCTTCTGTATGATCAAGAGAACCGATTTTAGGATATTAAACATGTTTTGAATTAATAAAGAAGAAATCTTTGATTTGGTTTTACCTCTCAATGAGTCTGCATATATCTTCTTTGTCAGATCGAGTGTTCATCACTTCCAGATACCGTGATTTCCTCAGATCTTCCCAATAAGTCCGAGGCCGAGATATTTCTGTAAACCAGTCGTAGCTCATTTCGCCGTAATAAGACTGTTCATCCTCATACTCTTCTTGCTCTTCCCATCCGAACGACGTTTCTTTTTTCTCAAGGAACGGTGTTTCTACCATGTTCGCGTCCTCGTTCTCTAGATTCCGCGGTTCTTGATGAGTTACGCTGGTGCGGGGGATAGTGTTATCAGGTTTTCTTTTCGAAGCTTCAGCTACTATGGTTTCTTGCAGCTGAAGGTAACCCATCTCTGATTCAGTTTCTTTCTTTAGTAACATTTCTTCAGCTATCTTGCTATTTCGAGGGCCTAACCGCTCTGTGGATGAAGTTTCTAGAAGAATACTAATTTCTTTTGACTGCATGCTCTCAGTACTTCTCTCTGTTTCTACAGTTGATTGTTTACCCTTCTTCCGTTCTGCTTCAGAGGCGGCGTTTGCCCCGAATTTTTCCCTGCGTAACGATTTAAAGATTGAGATCAACAAAATAATTTGTGAGATCTGAACTCATGAATTTGTAAGAATACAGAGGTTCTTGGTCATACCTTAGGTGGAGAACTGTAGAGCCAGGTTCGAGGCGATTCAAATCAGGTGTTCTTGCGCTAGACCGTTGACGATCTTGAATCACTAGGCCGCGTTTGAGACTCCTTAGCCGCAACATTGACTGTGTTAACAAGGAAAAGCGAGAGATTTTAACACTGAAATTGGGTTAATTTTGTAACTTTAGAAAGTTGTAAGCTGTTTATGTAAATGATGTCGAAATATTTGGTGGTTTCTCAAAATGCAAGTACCTGGAGGCGACCACGTTGAGGAAACCTAGAAACTGCGTTGCGTTCAAGGAGCGACTCCAGCTCGCGGTGACGGTCGCGTTCCAGACGCGTAAGCAAATCGGAGAACGCTTGCCGTCCTCGGAGTCGCGGCGAACAAGTAACCACCGGAAAACTGTTTTTCTCCAGCATCTGCGTTTTTACGATCGGCATGTCGACGCCCCCGCCATTATCGCCGGCGGTTAGCTTCAGTCTCCGGATAATTTCAGCGACTCGGCCCCATTTGCTCTCTCCGGAATCAGAAACCGAATTGAGAGTCCCGGATTCGATCTCCACCGTTCTAGCAGGATTCTTCGATTCGTTCTCCGATTCAGATTCTCCGTCGATGGATGGAGCCGAAAGGTTGGTTTCTTCTTGAAAGCTCGATCCTAAACTGCTCTCTGTTGATTGGCCATGGATCGGCGGGTTTCCTCCGTTGGATTGATTCAGCCTCGCCTCCCATATCTGCACAAGAGAAGAAGCTCCTCCAAGATTGTCGTTTCTCTTCGAAGTTTTCTGGCTGTCGGAAAAGCTGTTCCCTTTTCTGGTACGTGGTTTCTCCGGCGACCCAAGACGGCTTTTGTTCTTCTTTTTCGGCTTGTTCCCGATCCTAGAATCGACTCTGTTTTGGGAATTATCGTCGGAGATCGCCGCAGATTTCACTTGAGCTTTCAGTTTCTTCTGGAAAACGACGTCGTCGTTGTTGTGCCGTTGGTTGCGATCTCTAAGGACACAACCGAAGTTAGATCGTAAAGAAGCGATCCCTACCTGAGAAGACGCCATTCTTATATGTAAATGGAGTAACCTGTTTCTTCAACGATTACAAAGACGAAGTCGAAGACAAACAACAAAAAGACCCATCTCGATCTTAGGAAATGAATTAGAAATCAAAACGTTTTCTTTCTCCAAAGTGGAAATTAAGAAGAAAAGTTCGATTTTGGATTAACTGAAAACACTGATTTTTCTCGCTGTTTCAGCCAAAAAACAGAGTAGCGAGTGGTGTTAGACTCGAAAGACAAGGTAACGATGAAGAAACAGAAATTAAGTACAACAGTGTTTTGTTTATCTATTTTTAGAAAGGTTTTCTTATAGCGACCGGTAAAATAAAAAATGCGAGTCATAGAATTGTTCTGTGTTTATCCTTTAAACTTGGAAACGTGTCGGAAAAAAGTAAGAATAAAATAAAAAATTCAGATTCGGACGAAGACAAGTATGGTTGTCGAGTGTCTCGAGGAAGCTTCTAAGATACGGGAAATGCATAAATTGTTCATTTAGGACAATTAAAAATGATTTTCTGAAAGTATTGAGCGTTGGAAGTGTCAATAAAAGATCATTTAACTTTACTATAGTTAGTAGATAGTATTCCTAATCTCTATAATATTATTTAAGAAGTTATTTGTACGACAACAATGGCGGATTTTCGATCTATTGCGTTATGTAATGTAAGTTACAAGATCATCTCAAAAATTTTGGTGAACCGCCTGAAGAAATATCTCAACGAAATTGTAGCAGAAAATCAGGCTGCTTTCGTTCCTGGTCGAATGATAACAGATAATATTATCATTGCGCATGAAGTATATCACTCTCTTAAGGTTAGTAAGAGACAATCCAAATCATACATGGCTGTGAAAACAGATATCACCAAGGCCTATGACCGATTGGAATGGACTTTTCTCGAAGAAACAATGAAGAGAATGGGATTTGATCAAAGATGGATCAAATGGATAATGACTTGTGTCTCTACTGTGAGCTTCTCGGTCTTAATTAATGGTTCGCCACGAGGTTATATTCAACCAACAAGGGGAATACGTCAGGGTGACCCCCTCTCTCCATACTTATTCATTCTATGTGCTGAAGTATTGTCCCATTTGATGACTCAAGCGATGACAACCAGAAGAGTTCAGGTACTAAAAATCAGCAATCAAAGCTCGGCAGTAAACCATTTACTATTTGCAGATGACTCACTCTTCTTCACACTTGCTAATCCTAAATCTAGTAGAGGCATCAAAAATGTGTTATCCCTATATGAAGCTGCATCAGGTCAATCCGTGAATTTGAGGAAATCGGCAATTACTTTTGGAAGCCGAGTTAAAGATTGTGTTAAAACACAAATGCGAAGATTGCTTGGAATTCATAATGAAAGTGGAGGAGGGAAATATCTGGGTCTACCGGAACAGATTGGTGGAAAGAAAACAGATATGTTTCAACATATTCTTGATAAGGTCAAAAATAAGACACAAAGATGGGACAAAAAATTCCTTTCTCATGGAGGTAAGGAAGTTCTTCTCAAATCAGTTGCAACATCAATGCCAGTTTACTCCATGAATGTTTTTAAACTTCCTAAAAGCATTTGTGACGAAATCAATGGAATATTGGCTCGATTCTGGTGGGGTAAAGGAAATGATACAAAAGGGATGCATTGGTTTGCTTGGAAACGGCTAAGTATACCAAAAAGAGAAGGCGGATTGGGCTTTAAAGATTTTGAAAGCTTCAACTTAGCTTTATTAGGCAAACAAATATGGAGAATATTATATTTTCCTAATTGCTTGATGGCTAGAATACTAAAAGGAAGATATTTTCCAGAGAAAAATGTCTTAATAGCAGGGGATGGGAAGAAGAGATCTTATATATGGAAGTCTCTGTTACAAGGCCGAGAGTTGGTGAAGAAAGGATTACGATTTAATATTGGAGATGGTACGAATGTAAGCATGTGGATTGATCCTTGGCTTCCTACAAACCCTTCTCGCCCACCAAGACCAATTAATGACACGGTAGAACACTGCTTAGTTCAAGATATAATAACAGAGAAGAGAGAATGGAATGAAGAAAAAATAAGAGCTCTAGTGGTTGAAGAGGATGCGAACTTGATAATGACTATGAGAATCAAAGCGCGCGATATTAAGGATTTTCTGGGATGGAATTACAACACTAGTGGAATTTATACAGTGAAATCTGCATACTGGCTAGCTACACATCTATCCTCCTCAGATTCGACGATAATCCCACCTTCAGGTAATCCTCTACTCAAGATGAGAATATGGAAACAGAAAACAGCTCCAAAGTTGAAACACTTCTTATGGAAAATGATTTCTCAAGCATTACCGATTGGAGAGTGTTTAAGGAAAAGACATATCACACGAAATTCAGTATGTCCGAGATGCATGCAATGTGAAGAAACAATGAATCATCTCTTCTTCGAATGTGATTATGCTCAAGCACTATGGAGGGGATCGGGTTTCCCAGACTTGAGTCTATTGTCTCACACGCAACCAATAGAAGCCAAAATCGACAGTATGCTCACTACCAATCCAGCAATGCCTCTACATTTTTCTCAACTTCCACTATGGATTCTATGGCGTCTTTGGAAGTGCAGAAATGTTCTTGTCCATCAAAAAAACTTATCTCATGGACACAATCATTACGATGGGCACAAGACGATATCCGAGAATGGTTGAACACACAAGAATTTGTTGAACAACAACAACAAAAGTACAATCATCCGATTCAGATAGCTCACTGTAAATTCAGCAAATGGAAGCGTCCAAAAGCTGGATGGATTAAATGCAACTATGATGGCTCTTATGGTAATAATCAATCGCAAGGAGGGTGGATAATACGTAATGCAGAAGGAGCATACATAGGAGCGGGGCAAGCAAAAATTTTGACAGCACGTAATGCTTTAGAGAGTGAGATTCATGCTCTTATTATGGCTATGCAGAATTGCTGGACAAAAGGTTATCGACGATTAATCTTTGAAGGAGATTGCAGAAACTTGATAAATCTTTTACATCGACAAACATTGTATTTCGGTGTATACAACTGGATACAGGAAATTCGTGAATGGAGCAAAAGATTCGACGAGATTAGCTTCACGTGGACGCCAAGAAGTTCAAATGAAGCAGCAGATATATTATCAAAATCAATGATCCCTGATGACTCTATGTTTCACTACTATCCCTTTATTCCTCGTATTATAACAAATGTATTACACAATGACTATATTATTTCGTAATAAAAATTAGACGTTAAAAAACAAAAAAAAATTTGTTTTGTAAGTTATTACATGAAATATCGTTACAAATAACCAATAAATATTTATTTTGCATTAATGATGTTATCTACTATATATTTTAAAATAATATAATCAATTCATAAAACAAAAATAAAAGTTGAATTTATTCAAAATCTTAATATATTTTAACTATAGTTTATTATATTGTTTTGAATTTATATCAAAATAAAAGTTCCAAAATATTTACTAAATTTTTTAAAGAGTTCTTGAACTAACCAGAAAATTAGAGTCATTAAACAGTGCATAATAGAGTTATGTTTTCAAGATTATAGGTTTTACGGGTTAGCCCGAATAATATTTTAGTCCACTGCAAAACGGATTAAATAGACAAATTATTTTGTTTGACAACTCTATTTATAATCATGAGTTAGACATATTATAGAATTCAAATAAAATCAAATTTTCTTAAATTTCAAAATAATTTCTTATAAAAAAATGACCCGCGCTATAATGGCCGGGGGTTAAATCCTAATTAGATAATTAATGAAGATGAAGGTGTGGAGGGTCCGAAAGCGGAGAGTCCAAAGGAGCCGTTGGTGAATGGGGACCATTAAATTAGATTAACATTTGGATCATATTTAGGTGAAAGTATAGTTTGTTTCATTTTCATTCAACAGTTTAAAAAACTTCATAGCTTTCTAGAACAAGATTCAGAGATTTTTGTTTTTTGCTGACTCAAAAATTATATACTGTGAATTTGTGAGTTAAAACTATGTTGTGTACTGTTTTAAGTTTTAACGTAGAAGGTTATATAATAAATTGGAATCGCTAACTACTCGTCTTATCGTAATCGTCTAATTAATATTCTAGAAAAAACAAAATTTCCTCTCCTTGAGTTATGCATTAAAAAAGAAATCAAATTATCTAACTCCATGACTCTAGCACTTATATCATACATGGTCGCACATGTTGAACAACGTGACACGACTGCAAGTCTGCAACCATGTCTTTACTTTATATTCTTACATAAAACAAATTCTCTGTTGATCTCCTTTGAACAAAGAATTGAAGTGCCATAAAATATGGTTGGGATCAACGATTTTCTTGGTTTCGTCACTAATGACTTACACGAGAGGTGATCAATGGCGACGGCTCACTTGGTTTCAAGGATTTTTTTTAGGAGGGAGACTGACTGTTTATAAGACCATCCACAACGGAGGATCTGTGTCTTCCGCAAGACACAATGTCTTGGCAAAAGATGATGACGTGTCGCGACGTGATTCGTCGCGACAATCAAAAAAATAATTAAAAAAAAAAAAGCGGAAGACATCAAATTGATGTCTGCAATGTGGATGGTCTAAACGAAGAAATTAATTCTATTTATAAATAAAATTAGGCAGGGTCTGTCTGTTTTCCGACTATTCTGATAAGTTGTGTAGTTTTATTATGTTTGAGTGTCAAAATAACTAAAAAGGAGACCAAACCAATGTTCAATGGTTCATGATCTCCAAACAGTCGGAATTTTGGGCCCTAAGCGACCACTTACCCCGTTGACCCTATAGTCGGGTCCGAAAACGTGAAAAAATGAAGAGAGTTCATCATCAACCATCCACATTTTAATATTTTATTTATGGTGAAGAAGAGTGTTATTCCGAGAGCTCTAAAATGCTTTTGGGTGAGGAATGAACGTTCGAAGATAAAAAGAGACTAAAAATCGATGAAAAGATGAACAAAAGTTAATTATACTCAAGATTATGAATGCTCAAAATAATGAGCATATTGTACGGATGGAGGGGAATTTCAAATCTTTTCATAAAATAGTTAATTATATCAATATTTAATATACGTTATCAGATTTCTGGATTGGGTTGCAATGCGCGAATCAATTTCTAATATTTTATAATTTAGGACATTCATATGAAAACAGTAATGATATATGTTAAATCAACAATTTAAGTATTACACGACACTATCTACTTCAAGTCTTTGACATATGGAAATTTATTCATGAATGATTTGAAATATCAGTTTTATTGAATTTTAGAAATGTGATATATAAGTTTTACAGCAATACGACCGAAAATATTTTGTTGAAACGAATTTTTTTATAAGTTGCAAATTCATCAATGATATTAAGCCAAAGTTTGATATTAAAGAAATTTCATGCACCAACCGGCAACACTCTGACCACACTCAGGCGAGATGCCAAGGTTTTCATCGTCAAGTTTTACCAAGTCAATATAGCTACCCATCTACATCAAAATGCCAAAGAGTTTTCATTAGCCATTACAAATTATAATACCAAGTCAATATAGCTACCCATCGTCAAGTTTTGATGTCATTCTCATATGGTTTATTGCTTCCTGATGAAAACGAAAGCTCAGTGTATATAATTTGTAAGCTCTTGATACAAGCAATAATAGTCTATGAACTTTGGAATCAAAGAAATACAAGGCTGCATACAGCTACTTCAAAACTTACAACTCAGATTTTAAAGGCCGTACAGCTGACTTTTCGATGTAAGATAGCTGTTCTTGATTAGACTACTAGTATTATCTCTTCAAACTCGCGACACGAGACACAATCCTTCTTTTACGTCTCAATCTCAACCTCGAGAATGGCTAATGACAAGCCACTTTCTCATCTCCTCTCTTCTACGTACCCTTCATTATATATGTGGTTTGTACCCATTCTAGCTTATGGTTGCTCCATCTCTATGTGTTTAGTTTTATATAATGTAACTGCTCTTTCAAATCAGCTATGTAAAATTCGTTATATTAATGAAACGCAATTTGTTTCATGACCAACAAATATTGTTATTTCAAAAAATATATATTAATTAAAATGGTTTAAAAACCTAAACCAAAAATACAACATTCACATAGATAATGTCATTTAAATAATTCAAAAATAGGGTAATTGCAATGGATAGCAACGAATAATAGCAAAATTAAGTGACAGGTTCTGACAACTTTTTCAATAGTGATTGGGCAGTGGAATTTACCCTCTACCCCTTTTGTTTTTTTTTTTAATCTTCTCTTTCTCTCCGACAATCTCCGACCAAGTTTTGTTTTTGTTTTTATATCTCTCTTCTTTCTATCCTTATCTCTCTCCCTCTCTTTCTCTTTCTATGTCTCTCTCTTTTCTTCTCCGGTGAAACCATCCCCTTAACCATTTTCTCAAACCTCACTCCGACCACCAATTGAAAAGAATCTCATCGAAAAACATAATTATGTTCTTTAATTTCACATGGTTACGTTTGGGTATCAATTGAATCGGTGTCTCTCCCTTTCTCTCCGCTTCTCTCGCTCTCTCTCTCTCTCTCTCTCCGCCTCTCTCGCTTTCTCTCTCTCCGCCTCTCTCGCTCTCTCTCTCTCCACCTATATCGATCTCTCGCTCTTTCTCTCTCCACATGTATCGATATCTCTCCGCCTCTCTCGCTCTCTCTCCGCCTCTCTCGCTCTCTCTCTCTCTCTCTTTCTCCACCTGTATCAATTTCTAAGGAATCATGATAACCATGATATCATCGATACTAAGGATTGATAACAATGATATCGATGATTAACTGATAACCATTGTATCATGATAACCATGATATCATCGATACTAAGGACTGATAACCATGATATCAATGATTAACTGATAACCAGGATATCGATGATTACCATGATACCGATAATTGATAAACATGATATCGATAACTATGGTATCAGATTAACGATTGATAACCATGTTATCGATGATAACTGATAACCATGATAACATGTCAAATATTATTGATAACTGACGATAATTGCGTTAACTGAATCAACCCAACTTCAGAAAAGAATATTTTGTTATGAATGACATTTTCGTAATTAACATAAAATTGAAGGATAAATGTGGGATCAAATTTCTTTCTCTCTCATAACCACCTAATTTCAATTATCTACCTAATTTTTGAGTCAACCATTCATATTCACCAAAATCACTTAATTTTTAATTCATTTTTTTGTCGGTCCATACTAACCATGAACTATATGCGTTGTTATTTATTTTAAAAAATGATATGCTGTGAATATTTAAGTTGTCAAATGGTTTTGTAACATAATCACATAGAATGGTTTTGTAAATAATTATCTGACTCTCCCTCTTTTGTAATTGATTTGATTTCTACCTGTAATTTAGGAGAGTATCAGGAAAAAAAAAAAACTTTTCACCAGTGACATGAAAAATGTCCAAATAAGAACATGACATCGTTAAATCTTGTCATGGAAGAGACTCTTTGTCTTTTGCGGCTAATTTTCCGTAAATATTTATTTTTCTCGTTTTCGTTTTCTTCCCCCTCCCTTTTCCCTTTCTTTTTGTTTGAATTTTGTTGGTTGAGTATGAGGTAACAAAAAACCAAATTATTGTGGTCACGACGGTGGCTTCCGGTCTGAAGCCGCTGCAATCCCAACGAGTGTTATGAGCTGGAACTGTCAAGGAGCTGGAACTGTCAAGGAGCTGGAAGCACCGAGACAGTTCAACGTCTCCGGGAAATTCGTAAAAAACTTTTCCGGAATTTTTTGTTCTTGATGGAAACTAAACAGAAGCACAGGTACAGTTTGGGTTTGAAAGATAGTTTGGGATATGACGAGATGATCACTGTCGAGCCGATAGGATTGAGTGGTGGCTTAGCGGTGATGTGGAAGAAAAGTTACAAGGTTGAGATCGTGTCTATGGATAAGAGAATCATAGACTTAAAAGTGATGATGGGTTCTATTACCTTTTTCTTGTCATGTGTTTATGGCGATCCGGTCCGTTCGCAAAGAAGGTTGGTGTGGGATCGCTTATCCGATATCGGCATGACGAGAGACGAACCGTGGTTGTTAGTGGGTGATTTTAATGAGCTAATGAACAACGACGAGAAGCTGGGAGGGGAAGAGAGAAATGACTACACCTTCTGGGATTTCAGAACCATGGCTGAAAATTGTAAAATCAAAGAAATTCACAGCATTGACAATTCCTTCTCTTGGGCTGGGTGGAGAGACCGTGTGTGGATACAGTGCCGGCTTGACAGAAGTTTTGGGAATGACGAATGGTTTCAACTATTCCCCCAAGGAAAAATGAGATACATAGAAATGTTGGGCTCAGATCACTGCCCGATAATGATCTCTTTCGCTTTCGAAGAAGACCATCAACCTAGAGGTCGGTTTTTCTTTGACAAGAGAATAGCGGAACGAGAAAGGGTTGAAGAGATTGTGCAGAGAGGATGGTGCAGAGAAGGGGATGTTGGTGGAAACTCTCTGATGGATAGGATTAACCGGTGTCGTCGGGAGTATGAGGTAACAAAAAATCTCTCAAAATATACAATACTAGGATTTAACCCGCGCTATAATTAGCGCGGAGTAATTTTTTTTAAAGAAATTATTTTGAAATTTTAAAAAATTCCTTTTATATGAATTTTACAATATAACTAACTAATGATTATAGATAAAGATGTCAATTTGTAATAATTTATCTAATTAACTCATTTTGCAATAAACTAAAATATTATTCGGGCTAACCTGCAAAAACTTATAATTTTGCAAACATAACTCTAATATGTACCGTTAAATGACTATAGTTTTTGTGGTTATGATACAAACTATTTTTAAAAAAAAAATAGTTTTCTTGTGTCTAATTTTTTTATAAAATTATTAAAATATTTTTTAACTTTTGTTTTGATATATATTCAAATAAAATATAATAAATTATAGTGAAAATATAGCAAGATTTTGAATATTTTTTTTTATTTGAATATATATGAATTGATTGTTATTTTAAAATATATAATATTAAAAATAATTAAGAAATTAAATAATAAATAAGTTCTTTAATGCAAAATATATACTTTCCATATTATAATCAATAATTTTAAAAGACTATTATATTCTTTCCTATTTCAATTATTCTTTATTATTTGTAATGGCATTTCATGTAATCTCTATAATATTATTTAAGAAGACATTTTTATAAATGAACTTTGTTTTGTAAGTTATTACATGAAATGCCATTACAAATAACAAAGAATAATTGAAATAGGAAAGGATATAATAGTCTTTTAAAACTATTGATTAGAATATGGAAAGTATATTTTGCATTAAAGAAGTTATTTATTATTTAATTTCTTAATTATTTTTACTACCGTGTATTTTAAAATAATAATCAATAGAAAAAAAATTATTATATTTTATTCAAAATTATTCAATAATAATCAATAGAAAAAACTTATAATCTTGAATATTCATAGAAAAAAAATCTATTCAAAATTATGCTATATTTTTCACTATAGTTTATTATATTTTATTTGAATATATATCAAAACAAAAATTGAAAAATATTTTACTAATTTTATAAAAAGTTAGACACAAGAAAACTATTTTTTTTAAAGAGTTTGTAGACTAACCACAAAAACTATAGTCATTTAACGGTGCATATTAGAGTTATGTTTTCAAGATTACTAGGTAGGTAGCCCGCGCCTTGTGCGGGCAGATATGTTTCATAAACTAATTACATCATTAAGTTATTAACACAAATATAACAATAATGTTAGATTTACGATAAATCCAAAAAAAAAAAAATAATAACAACCAATATTATTTATAAAAAAATACGAAATAAAAAGCAATAGCAACCATAGATCTTGAGATCATATTGAATAATGTTTCATTCACTCACATATTGTACGTAAAACAATTCTTTTTATCTCTCCATCGCTAGAACTCTCTCTCCCTTTTGTCGTAAGTGTCTCACGCTCTAATCGGTTATTCTCTCTCCAACAATTCTTCATCTTCTTCTTCTTCATCTTCTTCTTCTTCTTCTTCTTCTTCTTCTTCTTCTTCTTCTTCTTCTTCTTCTTCTTCTTCTTCTTCTTCTTCTTCTTCTTCTTCTTCTTCTTCTTCTTCTTCTTCTTCTTCTTCTTCTTCTTCTTCTTCTTCTTCTTCTTCTTCTTCTTCTTCTTCTTCTTCTTCTTCTTCTTCTTCTTCTTCTTCTTCTCCTCCAACTTTCTCCTCCTTCTTCTTCTTCAACGTCTTGTTCTCATCCACCTTCTTCTCCAAATCTTTAACTTTCTCCTCCTTCTTCTTCTTCAACGTCTTGTTCTCATCCACCTTCTTATTCTACTTATGATTTTTCTTTTTCTTTGTCTTTGTCATCTTCCTCGTCTTTTTTCGACTTTTTTCTTCATCATCTTAGTCTTCGTCTTCTTCCTCTTCTTTTTCATCATCTTTGGCTTCTATGAATTCATATTTTTTCACTCTCTCACTCTTCCGGTTTGTCTTCGTCATTTTTTTCTCCCTCTTCTACATCATTTTCCTTCTTCGTCGTCTTCTTTCTCTTCTGTTTTTCTTCTTCATCGTCTTCGACTTCTTCTTCATCTTCCTTATTGTTTTTAACTTCTATGGCTTCTTCTTCCTCTTTTCTTAAGGTTTGTCTTCATTTTCTTCTTCCGGTTTTTCTTCGTCTTCTTCTTGTTCCGGATTTTTCTTTGTCCGACTTTTCTTCGCCCTCTTCTTCATATTCTCCGACTTCTTATTCTTCCATGTTTCTTCGTCTCATCTTCATAATCTTCCTCGCCATATTCAACTTTGAATCAAAATCTTCAATTTTTGGTTTCCATTACTCTCTCTCTCTCTATCTCTCTAGATTCATAACTTAGATCTCCCTTGGTTCTTCCTCGATAATCTCAAGCATGTTCTTCTTCCTCTTCTTCTCCACCATGAAATATAAATTCCACAATCGATGGGTTTAGTCTCGTCTTCTTCTACTTTTCCTTCTTTCATTTGTTCTCTTAATTTACCTTCAAACATCTTTCCCATCTCTTCCTTCTCCTTCTTCATAACAATCACACATTTTTTCGACGCCAAAACATCTTCAATGTTTCAACCATTGTTTCCTTGTAGCTTCTATAATTTTCCTCAAGCATTTCAAAAAAGGTTTGGAACCGGTTCAGTATTGTCGAATTCAATATCTCTAAAATTAATTTGTTCATACATAGTTATGGTTCGTGGGTCGTTGCCATTTTCTCCTCGAGCAATACTTGTTTCTCTAAGCACTCTGTAATTTCAAGTACTCTCCTTATTAACACAAGATTTAAGGGTTAATATTAAAAACCCAAACAAATAAAATAGATCTGTTTCGAAGTTGTGATCGAAGATGTGCTAAAACGCATAATAGCGAGTCTATCAATTATGGCTAATTAAGAGGCTTACATTAGATTTAAAAAATAGAATATATATAAAAAAGAAGTAAAACTACCATTACCAAAAAAGCTACACTTACATGTTCTTGAAGGCCTCTCTCTCTCTCTCTCTCTCTCNTCTCTCTCTCTCTCTCTCTCTCTCTCTCTCTCTCTCTCTCTCTCTCTCTCTCTCTCTCTCTCTCTCTCTCTCTCTCTCTCTCTCTCTCTCTCTCTCTTTAGAATCCTAATTTAGATCTCCTTTGGTTCCTCTTTTTCCTCTTTCATGAAAAATAAATTACACAATAGATATGTTTATGCTTGTCTCTTTCTCCCTCTTGTTCTCATAGTTTACCTCCAAGCGTCCTCGCAATCTCTTGCTTCTCCCTCTTCATATCAATTTCACATTTCTTCGCTATGAAAATTTGGAACACGGTAGAAACAATTACATGGTCCCGAAGGTTTTAACTCTCGCCTTATCACGCTCTCTCTCTCACTCTCTATACCTCCTCCTCCTCTCTCTCTACCTCCCTTCCTCTCTCCCTCTCCTCCTCCCCCCCTCTCTCTCTCCGCCTCCCATCTCTCTCTCCCTTTTTTCTCTTTAGATTCCTAACTTAGATCTTCCTCGGTTATTCCTTCTTCTTCGTCTTTCCTTCATGAGAGATAAATTTCACAATATATAGGTTTAGTTTTGTCTCCTTCAACATCTCATTCTCCTTTTTTCTATTAGTTTACTTCCAAGCGTCTTCGCAATCTCTTCCTTCTCCTTTTTCATATCAATCATACATTTTTTCGCCGTGAAAACATCTTCATCGTTTCACCAACTATTTCATTGTATCTTTCGTGCTTTTCCTCAAGCATTCCAAACATGATTTACATCCGGTTTAGTATAGTGGAATTCAATATCTATGAAATTTCTTTAATCATAAATCGATATGCTATGTGGGTCATTGCAATTTTCTCCTTGAACAATGCCTTTTTCTAAATATTGTGTCATTTGAGGTATTCTTTTTATTAACACAATATGTAAGGGTTAATATTATAAATGCAAACAAATAAAATATATCTATTCCAAAATCGTGATCGAAGATGCGTCAAAATACATAATAGCGAATCTATCAATTATGGGTGATTAGAAAGCATACATTAGAATTAAATAAAGAAAAAAGAAATACATAAAAAAAAAAAAGTAAGACCATTACTTTAAAAAACTACACATACATTTACATGTGTTTTGAATGTTTTAACTTCCTCATCAACCAGATTAAACAAAAAAATTGGAACACATAAATAGGGATAAAGTATCAATAAGTTACATGTTCCTGAAGACTTTAACTCTCCACATGTCTCTCTCTCTCTCTCTCTCATAGATAGATTTATTCTTGTCTCCTTCAAATTCTCCTTCTCTCTTTTGTCCTCTTAGTTTACCTTAAAACATGTATTTCTCTTCAAACGGCTTCTCCATTAATCTTTTCATTCAAACTCTTAGACAAAAGTTAGAATATGTCTTCCGTAAGGGAGTGATGGATCCTCAGCTCTTAAAAATTTGTCTTTAAAACATGTATTACTATATACCTCTCTTACAAAGCACGTAACGATGAGAGAAAAATTTATTGCTCCTGTTTTTTAAATCAGTTAGATCTTATGTATCTTCTTTACTCTATTTTTCCTTTATCCAGCAAACCTGAAATATTGATTGTTCTCTTCAAATGGTGAAGTGAAAGACACTTGTAAATTTACCTAGAACGAAATTGTAATTGACACCTTTAATTCGTACACAACAAAAATGACATTCACATTGAGTTTTGGATTCTCTTGAACTACTCTTTTCTCATAAAGAAAGAGGAAAAATGTTGACCTATTTACAGTGAAAATTGTAAAACAATAAGTAACACCATTTAACAGTTTTCTTTCTTCCAAAAATGATATTTTAGCAAATTCAATAACAACAAAAAACGCTATATATCTTTATGTAAATGCTTCTGAAAATTTTATACTATTAAAAAGAACTATAGTATTGGGGAAATACACGGTCTCATCCATACTCATCCCAAAAAAGAGACATTCTGAGCAATCTTGAAAGGACATTTCTCATAGAACATTGCCAACTCACTCCTACATCCATACCCTCTAGTGAACCAAATCACAATAGGAGCATCTTTCTTGTTGTGTGACACAAAGAAGAAGTAGAAAATCCTAAACACAGCAAGCAAATAGGTGAACAAACAAAGCAATCAAACATTTAATCTATTCCCACCACTTTGAGATTCCTATTAGGAACTACCATCCAAAAATGTTCAAATCGACATAAAATACAAACTGGAAAAAGAGAACAGTTCATAATTTACAAAATGAGATAAGGAATTAAGAGCAATCCTGAAAAGTCTTAAAGATTCCTTAAACATATCCTCTGAAATTTATCACTATTTTCCTCAGCCTAGGTTGCTGAAATCGCAACTCCTAGACACCATACAAAAGATAACAACCAATAATCTTTCAATAACATTTAACCTGTTCCCAAACAAATCCAGAGTTCCGTCTTCGACCTAAAACCCCAAAGATCCCATGAATCACCTTCCAAAGAATGAGCCACAAGTAATCAATCAATCGTGAATCTGCCAAAAATAATGAAAGATCGATTTCAAAACGAACCTGATACTCATTCCCAAACTCCTTGTTGAATGCAGCGACATCGTTATGAATGCTCTTCCACCATTTTCTCCATCAGCAAGTATAATTGGTTTCCCATAAACTTTTCTTGAGACAAAACACAGAAAAGAAAAAACCAAAAGAAACAACAAAATTTCACACACTAAATGCAGCGGCTCGATCTTATCTAATATCTCAAAAGATTATATTAGAAAAGATCCGAACAACAGCATGCAGTGGAGCCATGAAATTTGCTGATGTTGGGTAATTAACATGGTTATATCAACAAAAGCTCACTCTACTCAACTTGAGGCTGAATAGACACAGTAAAGATCCATGTGATTCGAAAAGTTTTATTAGATTGTGAAAGATTATACAATGAATCAACACATGTTAGAGAGCTCGAAGATTCTAACTTTGTAAGAAAACATATTTTTTACTTGCAAGTTTTGATCAAACGATTATATGACACAATGATTACCTTTTTGTTCATCTGAAGCACAAACAAAATTCAAAAAACAGAAAAACTTGAATTAGAACAAACAATTATACTGAGTCTATAAGGATTTTGTCGATTTCCACCAGTTTTCCAAGATTATCAAAGAATAAAACCGAAACTTTACCTGGAGAATGAGCGAAGAGTTGCTTGAATTTGGCCTCATCGTTTGCAGAGATAGATGTTGATCGGCACAGAGTCATCGTTTCTAAAAACCAAATTCAAAGAAAACAAACAAATAAGAACAATGAAACCGTAATATCGTATGTAAGTACTATATTGGAAAGTCCAATTTGCTTTGCTATTAAGGATATGTAGAATGTGTGTCTTATTGATATTCCAAGGCTTTACACAAATATATATATATTGGTACAATGAGAGGGCACTAGGTTAATGTATTTATAGAAGCTACCATAGATAGAGAAGGAAGATATTCATATAATTAAGAGTTTCCTTCTTATGTCCTTTACACGCCCCCTCAAGATGGAGGGGCTCGTGCAACTCCAATCTTGTTCCGTAGTTCTGTGAAGCGTGCACGTGGTAGTGGCTTTGTGAGAGCATCCGCCAGTTGATATTTCGTTGTTACATGTGCGACCCGTAGAGAGCCTTGTTGGATGTGTCCTCTTACGAAGTGATAGTCAAGGCCTATATGCTTCATGCGAGAGTGAAAAACGGGGTTTGCGCACAGGAACGTAGCACCGACGTTGTCACAGTACACAACTGGAACAGTGGGAAGTTCAATCCCAAGCTCGCGTAATAGGTTGCATATCCATCGGACTTCTGCTGCCGTATTTGCTACAACCCGATACTCAGCCTCAGTCGATGATCGAGCGACGCTGTTCTGCTTCTTTGCTGTCCATGAAACCGGATTCCGACCAAGATAAATGATGTAGGCATTGGTGGAGACGTAGTCATCGGAGTCACCTGCCCAGTCTGCATCCGAGAAAGCATGAAGAGAAAGATTATTCTTCGAGGAGAAGAAAATACCATGAGTCGTTGTACCCGCCAAATATCGAAGTATTCTCTTCGCTGCTTGCATGTGATCTTGCGTCGGACGGTGCATAAATTGAGACAGATGGTTAACCGCATAGGCAATGTCGAGCCTGGTGAACGCTAGATATTGCAGGCTACCAACCAAGCGTCTATACTCTGTGGGTTCAGAAAGAGAAGTACCCAAAAACAGTGTGAGTTTGGGCGAAGAAGCCATTGGTGTCTCCACTGGTTTGGCCACAAGCATGTTGTATTTGTGAAGTAAATCCAGAATGTACTTTCTTTGTGACAGGTGAAGACCAGCTTCTGTGCGGTGAACCTCCAATCCAAGAAAATAATGCAGATCCTCTGGATCTTTGATAGAGAATCTGTGTGCGAGCAAGGACAATATGCGAGCAATGCTTGATTTGTTGCTTCCTGTGACTAATATGTCATCGACATACACCAGCAAATAGAGAAAATCATCACCGACGCGGAGAGTGAACAGGGAAGTGTCAGCCAGGGAGTTCTGAAATCCGAGACTAAGCAGATATGTCTTCAACTATGTGTACCTGGCTCGGGGAGCTTGCTTTAAACCGTAAATTACTTTCCGAAGACGACAAACATGATTAGGATTATCTGCATCAGTGAACCCCGGCGGTTGTTCCATGTAAACTTCTTCCGTCAAGGTGCCTTGAAGAAATGCATTGTCGACATCAAGTTGTTGAATTGGCCAAGACCTTGTAACTGCGATGTCCAGAACGAGGCGAATCGTTGTGGACTTAATCACCGGACTAAACGTGTCCGTGTAGTCTCGACCTAATTGTTGATTATATCCCTTTGCAACGAGTCGTGCTTTGCACCTATGAAGAGAACCATCAGGCATAAATTTGTACTTGAATACCCACTTGCAGCCGACTATATTCTTGTTCAGTGGTCGCGGAACGAGATCAAAGGAATGGTTACGAGTGTACGCGTCCATCTCACACGTCATTTCTCCTCTCCATTGCTTGTCTTTCATCGCTTGGTTCACGGTCATGGGTTCGGGTGGTAGATGAGTGGATAGAGCCACAGACAGGTTGTATTTGGTGTTGGGTTTGGAGATTTGATTTTTCCGGCGAGTTTTCATTGGATGGATGTTGACGGGAGGATGAGTTTCAGCCACGGCTTGAAGGGGAGAGGACGAGGATGGCTGATTTGTGTTTGTTGGGTTTGATTGGGTATTTGTGGAATTGGGCCTGTTTAGATTTGGAGGTGGGCTAATTTCATTTTGGGCTTCAGGGAAATGAGGTGGGCTTGAGTGAATTGGGTTTCGTTGGCTTTCTGAATTTTCGACTTGGAGTCGGGGATCTTCAGTGATATCGTCGTCGCGATTGTCTGCAAAAAGTTTAGGGGAAGAGACGATACCTTCCGATGAACGGTGAAGAGGCGAGCTCGTGGGTCCCGTCGATTGTGACGAAGGCGACGCCTGCTGCGACGGCGGTGGGAGCAGTGGCGAAGGGAGCAGCGACGGCGACGGTACGAGTGGCGGATTGACACGGAGGGTGTCGACTGGTGGAGCTGCGATGGGTGGTTCAGAGGAGGTTGAGCCAGACGTCGATTGGCTGAGATGATTAAAGGGGAAGACTGTCTCGTCGAATTTGACGTGTCTGGAAACGTATATCCGACCCGAGCTTGGCTGAAGACAAATATATGCACTCTGCGTCGATGAGTAGCCAAGGAATACACATGGAGTGGATTTGTTTTCCAACTTGTTGGTG
Source organism: Eutrema yunnanense (assembly GCA_002933935.1). Classification (NCBI taxonomy): domain Eukaryota; kingdom Viridiplantae; phylum Streptophyta; class Magnoliopsida; order Brassicales; family Brassicaceae; genus Eutrema; species Eutrema yunnanense. Next base: position 424,357 of record PKML01069419.1, on the reverse strand, counting down.
TTGTACGGTCGTAGCCACGGGAAACACAGAGAGCCAAATACACGGAGCTTGAAGTAATTTGGTGTAGTTCCAAACAATTTTTGAAACGGAGAGACCATCTCGAGCACCGGCGTCGGGAGGCGATTGATGAGGTATGTTGCAGCAGCGAATGCGTAGGTCCAATATGATTTTGGTATTCCAGCATGTGGGAGGAGTGACAGCCCAGTTTCAACTACGTGACGGTGCTTTCTCTCTGAGATATCGTTGTGTTTCGGTGTGTGAGGTGGGGAGGTGAAGTGGGAAATCCCAGCAGTGGAGAGGAATGATCGGAGAGCAACGAATTCACCGCCATTGTCCGAATAGAGAGTGCCAATTTTCGTATTGAATCGGTTTTCGACGAGAGCTTTGAACGGTTTGAACATGTCGACGACTTGAGATTTGGTTCGTAGGGGATAAAGCCAGGTATATCGGGTGTAGTGGTCAACTAAGACGAGATAGTATTTGTAGTTGTCACATGAGATAACAGGAGAAGACCAGACATCGGTAAAGATATATTCAAGGGGACGTTTGGAGGAGATAGTTGAGTTGTGAAAGGGAAGCTTGTGGCTTTTATTTATGGAGCAATCAGTACATAATAGATTTGATGTAGTAGATTGCGAACAGGAAAGGGAAAAATTTTGGATGATATTGTTGAGGACAGACGGAGAGGAATGGCCTAGGCGGTAGTGCCAGTCAGCGAAGGTGGTTTTTGGTGGAGAAGAAGCAAAGAACGAAGCAGCAGGAACGGATGAAATCGGCCACTCGTACAGTTCACCGCTAGTTTGGCCTTGGATTAACGGGACCCCCGAGCTGAGCTCCTTCACCTGAAAGTGAGCCGGGAAAAATTCCACGGATATTTTATTAGTATTGCATAATCGATAGACAGATATCAGATTTTTATGAATATGAGGTACGCAAAGGACATTATTTAAGGTAAGGGTTCGAGAGGGAGAGGGAGAGGGTAAGGACTGTGAACCAATGTGAGTAATCGGAAGAGCGGAACCATCACCAATGAGAACATTGTCATCTCCGATGTAAGGCTGATGCAGGGCTAAGTTGTTGAGATCACTCGTCATGTGGTGAGTGGCACCGCTGTCCATGAGCCAGGCATTAGCAGGATTCGGAGCACCGATACCGAGGTTGGCGTTGGGCTGCCAGGGACGAGGTGAGTGATGGTTTGCTGTTCCAGACTGATGTATGGATAGTTGGGGGCACCTTTTTGCGCTGTGTCCCTGCACACCACATAGCTGACATTTGCCTTGATATCCTTTGGTGAATCGAGGTTCCTGTTTCTGACCGTTGTACTGATTTTGAGACTGATTTTGATTCCAGGATTGACTGAACCGAGAGGGCTGCTTTCTCTGATTCCAGGAATGATTGTTGCGCTGGCGAGTGTAGGCAGTGTTTGCTGTGATTGGAGTTTCAGCAGACGCAGAGGCAGTGAACAGCAGTTTCGCTTCTTTGTTGAGAAGCTTCTCATGGATTTCAGTGAGAGACAAAGTGGTTTCGCGGCTCTCGACTTGATCTACGACTGACTTATACTCTTCAGGTAAGCCGTCTAAGACATACGCAATTTGATCCTCATGCTCAACGGACTTGCCGAGGAGAGCCAGTTGGTCGAAGCGAGTAATGAGACCACATACGTATTCATCAATAGATTTTGTACCTTTGGACCAATATTTCAGCTGATGTTTGATTTGTTGAGTATGACCCCTGCTAGGCCGAGCATAGGTGTCAGCTAGAGTGCTCCAGATCTTTGCAGAAGTTTTGGTGGTGGAGAGTAGTGGTTGGATCGTGAGTGAGATAGCTCCGAGAAGACCGCTGTAGATCAGTCTGTCTTGGCGTTTCCATATAGTATGGGCAGGATTTGGTGTGACAACACCGTTGATGGGGACAGAGGACGGCGGCTGTACCGTGGATCCATCGAGGTAGCCTGCTAACTCGTAGCCATCAAGGAGGGCATGAACTTGAAGGCTCCACATCAGGTAATTGGAGAAACTCAATTTTGTGACATTTGACATGTTCACATTGAGAACAGTTTGTTGTGAGACATCGATGGTTTCAGCAATGGCTGTCATCGTATAAGAATTGTGGAAGAGAAAAAAAGGTGGAGAAAGAAGAGATTGAGAGGAGACAGAGAAGGGAGGCTGCCGAAAAAATTTAGGGTATCCTATATGGCTCTGATACCATGTAGAATGTGTGTCTTATTGATATTCCAAGGCTTTACACAGATATATATATTGGTACAATGAGAGGGCACTAGGTTAATGTATTTACAGAAGCTACCATAGATAGAGAAGGAAGATATTCATATAATTAAGAGTTTCATTCTTATGTCCTTTACAGGATATATCTCTAAAAGAAGACAAAAGTAACAGGTTAGCACTTAGCACTACACCGAGAAAACAACCACTCAAAAACAGAGAGTAGATAACAAAAACAAAAAACAGAGAGTCGATAGCGAACGTGTCGGTAGAGCAGAAAGGATGCACACACCGGGAAAATATCTCCAGGATTAGATCCACCTACACGAACAAAAACTCAGATTAGTCGGCCTTCTAGCAACAAAGAACAATGAACAACATAAACAATCTAATTTAAAACATATCAAAATCAACAAAGAAGTGGATAATTAGATCGAGACAGACGATAAAAAGCAATAAAACCAATCGCATAGAGAATAAAGTTAAACAAAGCAAAAAAAAATAATATACAAACTCACACACGAAACGTATACCTCAACAGAGCAGAAAAGATGAACACTCCAGATTAACATCTCTAGAATTAGAGCCACCTACACGGTAAAAAAAAACAAAAATAGTCGATCTATTAGCGACGAAAGAACAATGAACAACACTCAAAAATCTAGCAACGTAAAACAAAGCAAAATGCACTTTCATGATGCTTTAACTGCATCGGAATAAATCTATATTTATAACAAAGCAAAATACGACTAAAGGTGTCGTATTTATAAACCAAATGTCAAGCTAGTCAAGCTAGGGTTTCAATTTTTTTGTTAGATGACAAATTCGAATACATACTTTTGAAAAGCCCACTATCACGTAACAACACAAATTAAAAGCCCAAAAATTGATAATCGGTACGGCAAATTTTGAAATATAAAAAAACTTAATTTGAACCGAAAAAGGGTAATAACCGAGTTTTACGGTTTAAGATGAATGAGAGAGCTCCATTCCGAAAATTTACTTCGCTTTTACTATATATGATAAGTTTTTGTGGATTAGTCCGAATAATATTTTACTTTACTGCAAAACGGGTTAAATAGACAAATTATTACAAATTGACAGCTTTATCTATAATCATTAGTTAGTTAGCCATATTATAAAATTCAGATAATACAATTTTCTTAAATTTCAAAACAATTTTTTTTAAAAAATTACTCTGCGCTATAAGTAGCGCGGGTTAAATACTAGTAACTTACAAAACAAAGTTCATTTTTAAAAATTTCTCTTAAATAATATTATAGAGATGTGCTCTCTCACTTAATCATAAAGATACTATAAACTTAGAATATACATAAAACCCCAAAATAATAAAATATTTTCAAGCAGAAGTTAACGTTGAATGTATTTATAAAACTGACGTCATATTTAAATTGCTGTTATCCCTTTGATTTATCAGTCTCCTCCATCAATCCTCAAAGTTCACATTCACACTACAGACAAAGTAAAAAAAAAAATCGTACCATCTTTGCTTTTTCTTTTATTTTCTTTCTTTTTCTCTCGCACTTTCCACGCATTAATACACCAAAAGAAAAGAAAAATAACTGCGTACACAATCTCACACATCTCTCTCTCTCCTTGGTAGCTCTAAGTTTACAGAAAAAATATCTAAACTCATTTCTTGATCTTTCAAGAGCTCTTCAATTCCGAATAACCCTCAAGGGAAAGAAACCATTTGATGGTGTTGCTTTTGCTGTATTATTATATAATAAGCTTATAATCTTAATATTGGTATAACATGTGATGAGATCTCCTTACATCATCATTTCACTTGTTCTCTTCTTCTTGCTTTCTCTAATCTTCCAAACCCATCAAAGAACCATTGATCAAACTCACCGGATTGGCTCCAATGTTCAACACGTCCCTGATGTGGCGGTAACTTCGCCGGAAGGGAGAAGAAGAGAAAGGTTTAGAGTTCGGCGGCCGATGAACACATGGCAGAAGGGGAAGATGCTCAGTGACAGTGAACATGGAGTACCAAGTGGTCCAAATCCCATCTCCAATAGGTAGAAAAATAGAATATAGAGCTTGTTGTATGAAAATTTATCCTAGTAGTCTAATATATCTCTTTGCTTCTGAGCTCGCACGTACAAAAGTTATTGAATGTTACATGTTGCCTGTTGATCCATAGTTTGAACCTTCCAATTTTGCAGGTAAAATTGTTTTGAGGGAGTTAACATGAACAAGAAATAATATATACTTATAGCATATTACATCTTACAGTAAATTTTAGTGAGACGCTACAGTGTAAAATTGCAGGTAAAATTTTAGTCACTCAGCTTCTAGAATTATAATGAGACGCTACAGTGTATAAAACGAGATTATTTTACTGTCTTTTTTTTAATCATTTTATTTGACTGAATATTGAACACTTATGTGAAGTTTTACATTATGAAATATATCTTATATGTTTTGTTGAAAATACGTCCACATGCCTGGGGATCCCCGAGTTATATATATATATATATATAAAAGAAACAAATATAGACAGACGTGCTTATAAAGGGTCTGGACCGTTTTCCACATTCAGTATGCTTTATAATTTCTCTTTGTTTTTATATTCATACTGAATTTCCAATCTTCCATGCAAACGAAAATACGTAAGTTTGATATAAACTTGTTCAGCTGCGCCTGCTCGTATATTCCTATTCTAGCCAGTCGATATATTTAAACTCGAAATGCCGAAGAAAAAAAAACTCGAAAAATGTAAAACTAGATTTTACTTTGACGTAATGAATTATATTTATTTGTTAAGATAAAAATTAGATATTCTAAGCACACTCACACACATACATATATGTTTTTTTCCCTTGAAAATTTTATCATATTATATATAGAAAAAAAAAAAAAACCATGGAACACTGAAGAAAACTAGTTGTCTCGATTCTCGAAAAGGCCATTGAGCCAACACGGAGCAAAATGAACCAAAAGACAAGAATCTTGATCCTTGAGATATAGAAGAGCCAAACTGCGTGGGCGAATCCACACACTTATTAATTTATTTCCCAACCAGTTCAAATTTTGGTTTATAACATATATAAGGCACAATGTATGTGTGTGAGTCAGGCAAATACGCAATACAATTACAGCAAGAAAGCATCTGAGGCAATTCGGTAACTTAATGCAATTGTGGCTAGATTGATGTGTTGATTCAGACTCGCACGAACCCTTTGTTAGCATGTTTTTTATTTCTTTTTTGCCATGTTAACAATTTTCTGAGTTAAACTCATTTGTAAAACTCACCTTTCATTTATATGAATATTTACAGTTTCGCAAAAAAAAAAAAAAAAAAAGGCACAATGTATGTATAGTAAAAGTCTTTCGGTACATGTCGCATTTAATAATCACGAACCAACCATGCATGGATCCATACAAATTTAATTGATTTGATATATAGTTATAAATATAGTACTCGGTGACTTCAGAGGTCCCATGAATACATGGCACATGCATCGCGAACCTGCATTGATGTTGTGTCAATGAAAGCTAAGTGATGATGAATAGTACTGAAAACAACTATGATGAGTATTGAGTAGTATACTGTACTTTCTTTTTTATAAGGGTTATAATAGTATACTTTTGTCAGGGTTATAATCATATTGCTATTATTATAGTTATTTTCAGTATCTAGAAATCTTGACCCCAAAAAAAAAAAAAAAAACTGGATCTTTCGATCTATATCATTGCAGATTATAGCTAATAATGAACGGATCAATGCAATTACTAGTAGATAAGAGGTGAACATTCTGCGGTTATCATTTGGTTTAATTTAGTTTGAAAAAATGTCAAACTTAAACAGGGTTAATCTTTGATTATGTTTACCCGGTTCGATTACTTAAGTTTGCCATAACCTTAAAAATTCTAGTTGAACGAGGAAGTTTAGATGCTAAGCTAATTTAAATGAACTAATTTTTTTTTCTAACTCATTTAGTCATTTTGTTTCTAATGTGTTACAAATATTATCATCTCCACAATGGAAGTGAGAATATATATTCTGAAAGTACATTCATTACTTTACTCTCTCTAAATTAAATCATTAATCTACCAACTGAAATGCTATTGAAAGTCATCTACTAAAATTTTTAACTTTCAAAAGTAACGAAAATTTGGTTTCATTAGTTTTCTATTATTTAACATTTAAAGAAATTTGAAATTCTACCCAACAAAAAAATGTTTATTTTATAATCATATTTCAAGAAAAAAAACAAAAACAAAATAACATTTTAAAGCAACACAAAATAATACAAAGATTTAGAAATTAAAATTTATGAAACACAAACCCGAGTTACTCGAATATTAAAATTTATGAAACAAACGTCCGGGTTTTCAACTAATTATTATTAATACAGACTGGCCTATTGATCCACTACAAAATAGTTACTGCACATGAGTTTGTCCTTATATTCTTCAAAACTATTTACTGCAGTCTAAAAAGGCAAAAACTGGAAAAGAAAAAGATAAAAGAGGCAAAATAAAATAAAAAGGAAATCCAAAAACGGCATAGTTTTGCGTGTAAAGGAGGAGAAGACAGACCTGGCATCCAAAGTTGCATTGAACCATCATTTTCTTACCTTTTTCTTTTCCCATCCTAAATGATCTTATAATTCCTTTATCCATTTTTTTTAAAGTAACGAACAATTAAACTGTAACACAATTACAGTTTTATTTATTTCAGCCTTAATAAAACCGATTAATGCAATTGTAATCGTTGGTTCAAAATTTTTTATATTAATGCTATAAATCTATAATGGCTCGTATAAAAGATAAATAAACATTGGTTTGTATAATTCATTTATATATAAATTAGTGACTTGTTGCAAGTTCACTTTAGTGGCATGAGAGAGATGAAACCATTAATTTTTTCATTTTATTTTATTTTGATTAAGTGAAATAATTTCAATCTGGTTTTAGACATTTAGAGAATGATTTTTTAATTTTTTTTATAGTTTCGTTTTGTTTACGTTTCGTTAGGATTTTTATTTTTATAAGTTAATTTTTTAAAAACCGAACTAAAACCAAACCGAACTAAAACCAAACCAAACTAAACCAAACCGAACATAAACTGAACCAAACTTATTTCGGTTGAGTTCGGCTAGAGTTTTATTCAACACAAATCAACCAAACCGAACCGAATCCGAAATTAAACCGAAATAGGCACCCGTAATATTGTAGAGTTGATAAGTTTATTATTATCGGGGAACGATCAGGTACATTGTCTTTGCAAGGTGCTGCGCTCAATTAACTACAACAATCTGCTATTACTGTCTCTTGGACATTTTTTAGGAAGTGGTTTCCCACAGAGTAACTCGTTTCCAATGTAAATAGACGGATCTTCAAACTTCAGAAGCTTTGGTATGCTCCCCTCCAGTTTATTGAACGAAAGATTCAGCCTTTGCAAAGAAGATATTGCTGCCAAGCTCTGAGGAATGGCTCCAGAAAACCTGTTTCTTGATAGATCAAGCGTCTCCAAGTGACCGAGCTCCGAAATTTTCCCGGGAATGCTTCCTGCCATGGAGTTTCTCGATAAATTCAGGATTCGAAGGTAAGAAAGGTCTAAGATTTCTGCTGGGATTTCTCCGTCTATGTTGTTTCCAGAAAGATTTATGCTGTTGACTATGTCTTGGTATTCACGAGCTCTTGTAACGATGTAGACAAGATTCTGGAACACCTCGAAGCCTGTACCATGCGCAATGGCTGTGAGATTGCTGATGCATTTTGGAACCGGGCCAGAGATCTTGTTTCCTGAGAGATCCAGAATGTGTAGATTCGGAACGCTGCAGAGATCATCTGGGATTTGACCATTGAAGGAGTTACTTTGCAGACGAAGCATGAACAGAGAAGACAGCTTTCTTAGCCATGATGGAAGTTTCCCAGTCAGCTTGTTTCCTCCAAGATCAATGTTTGTAAGGCCAGAGCAATTCTGAAGAGTCTCTGGTATTTTACCTTCCAATGCATTTTGGTTCAGAAGCAAGACACTGAGAGAACGTAACACACCGAGAGACTCTGGTATTTCGCCTGATATGTTATTCTCAGACGCGTCGATTCCCCAAAGCATGAACGAACGATGCCAACATTTTGGGAAACTACCAGAGAAATGGTTGTTTCTTAGAGAGAGAATTTGCAGTCCGGAGACTTCACATAGAGACGACGGGATTTTGCCGGTGAAGCTGTTATGAAAGAGGTAGATTTTCTCCATTCTTGGCATCAAGACATCAATGTTCAGTGGAAGAGAACCCGAGAAGTTGTTCTCGTAAAGGCGAAGCTCTGTTGCGTTTGTTGACCAGAGAGGAAAAGGGCCGTCGAAGTTGTTGGAGCTCAAATCAATGGTGTTTAACTTTGGGAACACAAGCTTTTGAGGTAATCTACCTTTGATTCTGTTGTTTGCTAGAATCAGGTAAGTTACTTGAGAAGAGATTCCCGAAAACCAGCTATCTGGTATTGTATCTGCAATTCCAGTGTTTCTGAGTGTGACAAAGTTGAGTTTTGTTTGTACTTGCAGCCACATTGGGAACGAAGGACCGATCCGACAGTTTTCAATTTGGATCAACTCCAGTCTGAAAGGAGGAATCCAGGTAGATGGCAACTTTAAGACAAGAGATCTGTTTGGTTCGGTTGTGAGGCGGATGCTTTTCAAGCTTCTAAGATTCACGAAATGAGACTTCCCCATAACACCTTCCCATGTATTCGCCATCATGTTCAGATCCACAAGCTCCGCAAGCTTCCCCAAGCTTTCTGCGATTGCTCCGTTCATGGCATTGAAAGAAAGATCAAGTTTCTTCAGTGACGCCATATTTCCTATCGAGGAAGGGACCGAACCTGTGAAGGAATTCGATGAAAGATCCAGAATCTGCAGATTCCTCAACGCTCCAAGCGACTCAGGCAATGTCCCAGCTAACTTGTTGGAACTAAGATCTAGATAAACCAAGCTATTATTGCCTTTGTTTCTGGAGAAGGCGTCTAGAAACCCATGGATTTGACCATTGAGTTCATTTGCAGAAAGGTCTAGATACTTAAGTTGAGGAAGATCTCCAAGAACCGACGGAATCTCGCCCTGGAGTCCTAGATTATTAGACAGATCTAGTGTCTCTAGAAGCTTCAGGTTCTTGAACCCGGAAGGAATCGATCCCTGGAGAAAGTCCCATCTGAGGAATAGCTTTCTGAGGCTGGTGAGACCAAATAGCCAGTTGGGTATCGGCGAACTGAGAGAGTTTTCAGACAAATCAAGAACTTCAAGGAGCTTCAGGTTGGCAGAGGAAGACAACGAGAGAGGTAAGTTCTTGAGCTCACAATTGAACAAACGCAACTCCTTCAGCTTCGAGAGTCTACTGAAATCCTGTAACCAGGTTTCACCGGCACCGGTCAGATTCACATACCCCATGTTGAGGTAACTCAAAGAAGAAGACAGACCAGAAAGCCACCCGAGGTTGCTTGCGCGCAAAGCAAACGCACCAGAGTCACTAAACGACTCAGCGTACAGATCAAGCGACTCCAGCTTCGACAAGTTCCCAAGAATCGCAGGAATTTCACCAGAAAACGATGAGGAAGAAAGATTCAAGTACCTTAAAGTAACGATGTCGCCGATAAACTCGGGGATCTCCAATCCACTGAAATCATTTGAACTCAAATCTAGATAGCTCAAGAGCTTGAGACGGGTCAAAGACGAGTGTATCTTACCCCGCAAGCAACCTTTTTTATACTCATCGGAGTTAACTACTTGATTGGGGTTTCTGAGATCAATCTTGATGACGCTGCTGGTTCGGGCGTCGCAGAGAACACCGTTCCAGTTGCAGCAGTCAGGTCCGGACCAAGAAGAGAGTCGACCCGAAAGATCAGTAAGTGATTGTTTGAAGGTGAGAAGAGCTTCTCGCTCGGTGGATATGCATATAGGATTAGATGCTGCTGATCCGAAATCATGGTTTTTGAGAAGTAAGATGAAAACAAAAAAGGAGATGAAGAAGCTTGGCCTGAGCTTGAGCTTAAGCTTGAAGTCCATACTTGAGCTATGTTTGTTGGTTTCTTTCTTCTGTCAAACGTTTAGATAGATGTTGAAACGCAGACATATTAGACCAGCATTATATATACAAACTGAATACTGTATATATCTTCTACGCGTATGCATTTCTGTAACAAATACGAACGCGGCTTATATGAATATGAACACGTGCTGTTAATGGCTGGCGTGCATCGAAGAAAGTGCGATTAGATATTTGAGCATTACATGGCTCGTGGTGGTGTTTTGTGGGACGACCGACCACTCGTTGATTTTTATAATATCTCTATAATATTATTAAAAATATATTTTTAAAAATATATTTTGTTTTCTAACTTACTACATGAAATGCCATTACAAATAACAAAAAATAATTGAAATAAAAAAAAATATAATAATTTTTTAAAAATATTGATTAAAATATAAAAAATATATATATTTTGCATTAAAGAGATTATTTATTATTTAATTTCTTAATTATTTTTAATACTATATATTTTAAAATAATAATCAATTCATATATATTCAAAAAAAATCTATTCAAAATATTGCTATATTTTTTCATTATAATTTATTATATTTTATTTGAATATATATCAAAACAAAAGTTGAATTTTTTTTTACTAATTTTATAAAAAATTAGACACAAATTTTTTTTTGTTTTTAAGAGTTCGTAAACTAACCACAAAAACTAGAATCATTTAACGATGCATATTAGAGAGTTATGTTTTCAAGATTATAAGTTTTTGCGGGATAGTCCGAATAATATTTTAGTTCACTGCAAAACGAGTTAAATAAATAAATTATTACAAATTGACAGTTTTATTTATAATCATTAGTTAGTCATATTGTAAAATTCAGATAAAAACAATTTTTTAAAATTTTAAAACAATTTCTTTAAAAAAAAATTCTCTCATTATAAAAAGGATGTTAAATTTTAGTAAAATAATATATTTGAGCATACATGGCTCGTGGTGGAGTATAATATATTTTTCAAATGGATATTGACAACAAAAGAAGAAAAAAAACATAAATTTTTTTCTTTTCAAAATGGGATCTTGTGTCTATTAAAATGGGCTTCTTAGGCCCATAAAATAAAATTTCGAAATTTCTGGATAGTCCAAAAAAGTATTCCAAAAAAAAAAAAAAATTAATGTATGATGAGAGTCATGAGACAGAAGTGTGGAAACTGTAGTTGCAGAGTCATGGTAGCTCCGCTGACTCTGCCAACTCGTCTTCTCTTCCACATACATTAGCTTTAGATCACTTTTTTTTCTCGGGAAAAAGACAGAAATTTTTACGGGAAACTTTCGAAAACAGAGAGACACCCAATTCTGCTGCTGTCGAGAACAATGTCTCCAAGCAGTAAAGGAACCGTCTTGGCTCTGATTCTATCGTTGACCATGGTGGTCAACGGGGTTTCAGCGAGGTTCTTCCTGCAGAAGAGCAGCTTGACGGTCCTTAACTCATGGGCAATGGGAGGTAAGCACGACGCAGCCATCGCAAACTTTGGCATCCCAAGCTACGGCGGTTTCATGATCGGCTCCGTCGTCTACGCAGGCCGAGGCACTTACGGATGCGACTCCTTCAACGAAACCTTCAAGCCCAAGTCTCCTTATCCCACCATCCTCCTCATTGATCGTGGAGGTAAAAGTTGCTCTACAAAATTTGAGAGTTCCTAGTGTTGTTCGTGGCCATTTCTTGATCATAATTGACTTATGAGACTTCTTGGAGAATGGAAATGATAGTTATATAAGGAAAGTTCTGTAATTGAAAGTTGAGACTTGGTCAGAGTATCATTCTATTTCTTAGTATTTCTGTTGGGTTTTGGGCTTTTCTGTAATTGGTCAGAGTATCATTCTATTTCGTAGTATTTCTGATGGGTTTCGACTATTTAGTAAGAACTCATGCAATTTTGACCGTTCTCAAGAATCTGATTGAAAGTTTGGGACTTTTTGTTAACAGCTTCTTTGTGATTGAAGTTTAAATGGTTAAAAAGGTGAATCCAATTCTATTCTGTTTACTTTTTAGTGTGTAAATTTGCTTTGAAGATATGGAACGGGCAACAATCCGGTGCCGCGGCTGTTTTATTAGCAGATAACATTGTTGAGCCATTAATAACAATGGATTCACCAGAGGAATCCCAAGATGAAGATCCTCACCTTATAGCAAAAATCAACACACCATCGGCTTTGATCCTTCGCTCTTTCGGCGATAGCCTCAAGAAAGCTCTTGAAAGAGGAGAAGAAATAATCTTGAAGATTGACTGGAGTGAGTCCATACCAAACCCTGATGAGAGAGTTGAGTATGAGCTATGGTCTAACGCTAACGATGAATGTGGTGTACACTGCAATGAACAGATGAATTTCATTAAGAACTTAAAGGGAACGGCTCAGATTCTTGAAAAAGGTGGTCATACTTTGTTCAGACCTCATTACATTTCTTGGTTTTGTCCCAAAGAGCTTCTACTTAGCAGGCAGTGTAAGACTCAGTGTATAAACCAAGGGAGGTATTGTGCTCCTGACCCTGAGCAAGACTTTGAAGATGGATATAATGGGAAAGACGTCGTTTACGAGAATCTGAGACAGTTATGTGTTCATAGAGTGGCTAAGGAGAAGAACAGTTCTTGGGTCTGGTGGGATTATGTGACAGATTTTAACATCAGGTGTTCTATGAAGGAGAAGAAATACAGCAAAGAATGCGCGGATACTGTCGTGGAATCTCTCGGTAAAAAGGGCCTTATGTTTTCATTAGAGATATCACAATCTGCTTGCATCTGGTTCTTTAACAGTTTCTGGGCTTTTTGTTTGTTTGTTTTCTCAGGTTTGTCTCTTGAGCAGATCAAGAAATGCATTGGTGATCCTGATGCTGATGTTGATAACGAAGTTCTAAAAGCGGAGCAAGCTTTTCAGGTTCGCGGTTTCTTCAAATTCACAGAGCTGTCTATACTTTCTTTCATGACATTTTTGAAGTACAGTTAGACCAAGAGAATCGCGGGGTTATCACAATCTTTCCAACATTGATCATCAACAATGCTCAATATCGTGGTAAGCTCTTCCTTCTCACTGAATCAAAAAAGTTTAAAGACTACATAGTCTTAATCTGTTCCATGTTCAGGTAAACTGGAGAGAACTGCCGTGCTGAAGGCTATATGTTCAGGATTCAAGGAGAGAACCGAACCTCTGATATGCTTGAATGCAGGTCAAGTCACTTGCCTCGATCAAGCTAGTCGTATTCCGAGAAGAACATACTAAAAAGACCCTTCTTCTTGTTCCATTCTAAAACAGATATAGAGACCAATGAATGTCTTGAAGCAAATGGAGGATGTTGGCAAGATAAAAGATCTAATGTAACGGCTTGCAAGGTATAGTGAAAAGGAGCGATATACCGATGATTTAACCAGTCTATTTCATATATTCTTCATAAGTTACATGAATTTTATCAGGACACATTTAGGGGAAGAGTATGCGAGTGCCCGGTTGTCAATGGTGTTCAATATAAAGGAGATGGTTATACCTCCTGCAAGCGTATGTTCTTGAAACTTCTTCTTTCAATATATCTCATCGCACATTTTTGTTCACTAGTCTGAAAAATGTCCTTTTCTTGTTATCGATACAGCTTATGGACCTGCGAGATGCTCCATGAACGAAGGAGGCTGCTGGTCTGAAACCAGAAAGGGTCAAACTTTCTCTGCTTGTTTGGTTAAGTGACCGCTGCTTTTTATTCCAATTGTTGCTAAATTTTGAAACTTTTTATTTACTTTTTGTATGTCTTTTTTCGATTGGTCGATGTAGAACTCGGAGACATCAGGATGTCGTTGCCCTCCAGGCTTCCATGGAGATGGTCTGAAATGCGAAGGTGAAAATGTGTCGACAATCTTTTCATGGCTAAATAGAGTTTCCTTGACATTGTCTCTCACCAATCTTGATCGCTTCATAACTAGACATTGATGAATGCAAAGAGCAATCAGCTTGTCAATGTGATGGCTGCAAATGCAAGAACAATTGGGGAGGATCTGAATGCGAATGCTCTAACAACAGTCTCTATATAAAAGAACAAGACACTTGTATCGGTATGTCGAAAAAGATGTAAACTGTTTCTAGATATTATCAGAACAATTCTGGATGTTTACATCCACACCGGCTTGTGCAGAGAGAAGAAGTGAATCAAGAAGGAGATGGTTGTTCACAATTGTGGGTCTAACCGCAGTTGCAGTCATCTCTTTAGGTGCTTATATATTCTACAAGTACCATCTTAAGGTAATGTCACTTAGCTACTTGTGACTTCTCTTATGCAAACTCCAATTCTCATTTTTACATTTTCATCCAAATTTCAATGCAGTCTTACATGGATTCAGAGATAGTGTCTATTATGTCTCAGTACATACCACTCGATAGCCAAAACATTAACGAAGACTCGAAGCAAATGAGAACACTAGTCGTCTGTAATGAAGACCATTGAATCTTGGTTGGAATAATAATAGAACAACGGGTAAAGGGTTTTTTTTGGTCATGAATCAAACTTTTGAAGCGTTAATCCATTGTTCTGGAAGTTATACGCAATGCAAAAAAAGCTAAAATTGTAAAAAAAATATATTATATGCTTTCATTGAGAGTTGAACTCAAGACCTCCCGCTTACTAAACGGGTGCTCTAACCAACTGAGCTATGAAAGCGTTTGAACTTAATGTCGCCAAAACGTAATAAATGTTGTTAATTTTATGAAAATGGGAAGAGAGCGAAAAAGATGGAAAACGTTTCGTCTCCGTCGTCGCCGCCGCAAGAGTAACATCTCTATTCGTCTCATCCTTGAAATCCCTTTTCGATTTTTTTTTACTTGGCTTGAGTTTTGATCTAGCTTTACTGTTGAATCACACTACTTTGTATGTCTTTACCTTTGCAGGTTACACAGATGCCAGAAAGAGGCAGGTCATGTAGAAAGCAGAGTAACAAACGTTAGAGTGGTTTTTATTTCAAGGAAGAGACCTTTAGACTTACATTTCTTGGCTGTTTTCTTATGTTCTAAGATCTAGGCACGATTTGCTGATGAGCCATATCGTATGTAGCATGAAGACCAAGCAAAAAATAGTATAGCAACATGACTAAAGTGCAAACTCCAAACCTTATAAAAGCCTGAGCTCCCAAAGATCCCATGAGAAAGATATTTGTAGCGATCGATAAGCACGGGATCCACGGGACTAACGGTACGCCCCACACTTTCGGAGTTCTTTGCTGAGGAACAAAGAATACTATCCCCAATGTCCCCAAGAACCAGAAAGGAACGGTTATTGTGTATCCGATCCATGATCCCTTGAGTCTCATTCCCCAATAAGCCGAAGTAGCCATTGAAGAAGCAACAACGATTAAGAGGCAAATGACAAGCTTAACAAGATCAGCTCTTGGAGTCATTTCTCTTACGTAGTATCTCCTCACGAGTAGTGCGATGGGCATCATTGTGAAGATGAAAAGAGTACTTATCGATAGGAGGCTCGCCAAAACATCTAAACCTGAAAAGAAAGCTATGAGAGCACTTGGGATTGTTACAAGCAGGTTTGCGTTTATCGGTGTTCCGGTTTTGGGATGGACAAGGGCAAATATAGGCGGAATCATGTGGGTCCTTGCGATGTGAGTAACGTAGCGTGCTTGTCCCAATGCTCCTACTAGAAGAACAGTAGTCATCCCTTTGAGAGCACCAAGAGCCACCAAGTACTTTCCCCATTTCATTCCAACGCTCTGGAACGCTACCGAGTAAGCTGCGTTTGTATCTATATCTGTGTACCTCTGCATCATACTCAAGGATAATGCCATCAAGCAGTATATCACCGTGATTATCGACATTGAACCGAGTAATCCTATCGGTATGTCTCTTGATGGATTCTTGGTTTCTTCAGCCATTGTTGCTATGTTATCAAATCCCCCATATGCAAAGTACACAACTGCAGCTGCTCGAAACACTCCCTCGGGCCCATAAGGCAAGAATGGAGTCAAATTCGAGGTGTTGGCGTGGATAAAACCCGCGATTATCACAAAAAGTATCACTAAAGTGTTGACAGCAGAAGCTATCCAGTTAAGCAATGAAGTCTTTCGGGTGCTTATCGATGCGATTGTAGCTGCAACAGCTAAAACCACGACAGCTATCGGGTCCAGGAGGTTAAAACCGGGATTAGTGAGGTCGGTTTTGATTCGTAGAGCGTTTGGGCTGCGATTCAGAAGAGTTGCAAAATATGAAGTCCAGGCTCTAGCAACAGCTGCAGTTCCAACTATACTCTCAAGAAGTATATTTCCGGCCGTGATGAAAGCGGCGAAATCCCCAAGCTCAATCCGTAAATAGGCGAACGAACCACCAGCCACGGGGATTTCCACAGCGAATTCGGTGTAGCAGAAGACAGAGAGCATGGCGGAAAAACCTGAAACAACATAGGACAAGACAATAGCTGGTCCTGCTTGTTCATGAGCCTCTTGACCTGTCAAGACAAAGATTCCAGCTCCGATCACTGACCCGAATCCGAACCAGAGTAAATCCCACCACGTGAGACAACGTTTCATATCGTGCTCGCTCTGTTTCCTGAGCTCGAACCGCTCGTTCTCATCGTCAGACCTACTAACCAACCTGTTCTTGAACCTTGAACATGTCTGAGACAGAGCGGCTCTGTAACTAGCCAAGCTCTGGAAAGATTCCTCAGGAAAGAAATCTCTCTTGCTCCATCTCCAGTACCCTCTCTCTTCACCATCCATTTCTCTCTGCTTCAAAGCTTGGGGATTTCTTTCCTAAGTTAATGGAGGAGATCTAAGTTAACCAATCAGTTCCATTGTTTGACTAGTACAAGTCTTGAGACAAGTTTTGTACTTTTGTAGCCTCGTTTTTCTTCGAATCTTGATAATATCCTCAACTTGTGACTGTCTCATTGAGTAGATCTACCCCACTTGTTAAAGTTTGCTTTCGTCTTTCTACATAACTTTCATTTTCTAATTTTGGCGGTCTGTTTTGTAAATAAAATGATGAATTTGCAAACAAGACCTTGACCTTTTTTAAAAAGAGCACATCTAATCCTGATTTCTCAAATCGCCACAAATTACTGTACTCAGGGTTTTAGACTTTTAGGTCTCTTGGTTGAATAATCGATCGAATTGATCAGAGAGAGAGGAGGAGATATGGGTGCTCAGAAGAAAGGCGGCGCTAGGGTTTCAGATGATTCGGAGGAACAGAGTCGTCAACGGTTGCAAGCCATTCTTCTCGCCGACAGCTTCACCACGAAATTCCGTCCCGTAACCCTAGAACGCCCAAAGGTACTATTGCCGCTAGTGAATGTCCCGATGATTGATTATACCCTGGCATGGCTCGAATCTGCTGGGATAGAGGAAGTTTTCGTCTTCTGCTGTGCTCACTCGATGCAGGTAATCGATTATCTGGAGAACTCCGAATGGAACTCGCACCCAAGCTTGTTGGTGAGAACGATAGAGTCGCACAAATCAATCAGTGCTGGAGATGCTCTGCGTTACATCTATGAACAACAGACAGAGACGTCTCAGATTCAAGGTGACTTTGTTCTTGTTAGTGGAGATACGGTGAGCAATATGCCACTCGCCGATTTGATTCGAGAACACAGAGAGAGGAAGAAGAAAGATGAGAAAGCCATCATGACGATGGTCATTAAGCAGTCAAAACCTTCGCCACTCACGCATCAGTCAAGGCTAGGAACGGATCAACTATTCATTGCTGTAGATCCCTTAACAAAGCAGCTCCTTTATTACGAGGAGGAGAAGATCGATCACGCAAGGGGAACGGTTTGCTTAGATAAGTCATTGCTGGATACTAACCCATCTGTTTTACTATACAACGATATGCAGGATTGCTACATTGACATATGTTCTCCTGAGGTGCTTAGTCTCTTTGAAGATAACTTTGATTATCAGCATCTGCGCCGTCATTTCGTCAAGGGTGTTCTTGTTGATGATATTATGGGTTACAAGATTTTCACTCATGAGATTCACTCCAGCTATGCTGCTAGGATCGACAATTTCCGAAGCTATGACACGGTTAGCAAGGATATCATCCAGAGGTGGACATACCCGTATGTACCAGATATCAACTTCAGCGGGAATCACCCTCTTAAGCTCGGGAGACAAGGGATGTACCGGGCCTCTGATGCAATTCAATCACGATCTGCTGATGTTGGATCTTCCACTGTCATTGGATATGGCACAAAAATTGGCAGTGGAGATAAAATCTTGAACTCGGTTATTGGGAATGGATGTTCTATTGGATCAAATGTGGTGATAGAAGGCTCATACATATGGAACAATGTCACGATTGAAGATGGGTGTGAGATAAGGAACGCTATTGTCTGTGATGAGGTGAAAATTAGAGCAGGTGCTATTCTGCAGCCTGGTGTTGTTCTGTCTTTCAAGGTTGTAGTTGGGCGCGACTGTGTTGTACCTGCATATTCAAAGGTTTCCTTACTTCAACAGCCTACTAAAGAAGACAGCGATGAAGAACTGGAATATGCGGACAGTAGCAGCGGGACTGCAGATCTTTTGTCAGGTCTAAATCTGCAAATGGAGTCCAAAGCATCTGAGCTTGGTCCTGATGGAACAGGTTACATATGGGAAGTGTGTGAAGGGGCTCATGATGAGGAGTGGAAGTATTCTGTTGCACCAATCCCCAAGGATAAACTTGCTGAGATAACTCAGGCCATGGACAATGATGACGTAGAGGATGAAAGTGTTGTCCCGACTTCTGGAGAGTTGAAATCTGATGCTGATAGTATTAACACTGACGTGAATGATCCCGGTGATGACTATGGTTACTTTGAGAGAGAGGTTGAAGGTACCTTCTTAAGGGCCGTTGAGGAGGGTTTCGCAGTGGACCTTGCAATTTTGGAGATTAACTCACTCCGGTTGTCATACAACATGGAATCTGCAGATTGTGCTGGAGCAACATTCTACTCTATGATGAAACTGGCAGTTGATACTCCGCATAACTCTGCTAGTGAGTTGTATAGAAATGCGGCGAGTATCATTACAAAATGGAAGGGAGTTCTTGGGTTCTATGTAAAGCAAACCGATGAACAGATAGAAGTGATAATGAAATTTGAAGAGATGTGTCAGGAAACTGCGAGGGAGCTGGGCCCTTTGTTTGCTCAGATTCTGCATGTTCTGTATGAGAAAGATGTGTTACAAGAAGATGCGATCTTGAGATGGGCGGAAGAGAAAGCAGGCGCGGATGAAGCTGACAAAGTTTATCTGCAGCAATGTGAGACGTTCATACAGTGGCTGAAGGAAGCATCTGAGGAGGAAGATGATGATGAAGAAGAAGAAGAAGAAGATGGCTGAATTTGTAAACCTGAGTTCAAATGGAATTTCAATATGCAGTTGATGGCCCCATATTTTGATTGATCATCATTTACATTTAAGAGATGCTCTCTGTTTTTTTTATCAACAATCTTATTTTCCATGTTTCTTGTGTTTAATGAGATATTTTCTCATTCATCGAGTTGGCAGATGTTTGCGCTTGACATATCTTATTATATAAAGCAGAATCCTTCAACGTGAGCGCGACACGTAGGATAATTATAACTCACGAGATTGTGACATTTGTCTCGGTTGTTAGTTTTAGATCTTGACATGTGTTAATTTAATTAATAAAGTAAAAAAGAAATAAAGTAAAAATTAAAATCTTATTATATAAAGCAGAATCATTCAACGTGAGTGCGACACGTAGGATAATTATAACTCACGAGATTGTGACATTTGTCACGGTTGTTAATTTAGATCTTGACATATGTCAATTTAATTAATAAAGTAAAAAAAGAAATAAAGTAAAAATTAAAAAATGTTTAACTTAAAAAAAGACAATCTTAAAAAAAGAAAAACAATAATAAATAAAGAAAACTTAGAATTAAAGTAAATATTAAAAATGTTTAACTTAAAAATGGCAATTTTAAACTCTATATAAAAAGGAAAATTATTAATATACAACCATAATGAAACTCTATATAATAAGATCTACACCTTTCTAATTTTTAAATACTTCCATCTTTTAGTTATGTAATTCAAATTCTAAACAAGTAAATCATGACTTCTAAAACACAAAAAATTGATCAAAGCTATTTTACTTTGAATCAATTAGATAAAAATAAGGTCTATCGTCGTACTATAGTGCGCAAAATTTTCCCTTTTTAAGTTTCCTTTTGTCATAATGGAAAGGATTATAAATTTTTAAGTTTGATCGTATATTAATAATTTTTTTTTTAAGTTTAATTAGAGTATATTTATATTTTTCATTTTTTTTAATTTTGGACGTGGTTGTAAATTATAAAATTTACCTTTTAGAATTATGAATGTGAAATTGATAAGGTAT
Source organism: Eutrema yunnanense (assembly GCA_002933935.1). NCBI lineage: Eukaryota > Viridiplantae > Streptophyta > Magnoliopsida > Brassicales > Brassicaceae > Eutrema > Eutrema yunnanense. The sequence goes on along the minus strand of PKML01069419.1, from coordinate 403,748 downwards.
CAATTTGGTTATCTAGAGTCGAGGAATGAGAATTTATTTTCTTTTTATGATTGTATTCCTTTTTAAGTGTGTGATTTTTTTAAGAGTTACTAATTGTTCTTTCTTTTTTTAAAACTTTAGCTTTTTAAGATTGTAATCTATTGTTTAATTTCCTAATTCTAAATTGAAATACGTTTTTTAATAAAATTTGGATTTTATTCCTTTTCTTTTTATGATTGTAATCTATAGTTTAATTTATTTATTTTAAACTAAAATATGATTTTTTTTTAACTGACTTTTCTTTATAATTTTTGTTTGATTTTTCTTTATAACTGACTTTTCTTTATAAAATATTAACTGATTTTTTCTAAACATAACTACTTTTTCCATTTACTTTTTAGGATTAGGAATCGATTTTAAATCGTATATTAATAATTTTTCTTTTAAGTTTATAGTATATTTATAATTTTCCTAAATATACTTAGAATATTAAAAATGTAGTTATGTTTATCAATTTAGAATTAAAGTAAATATTAAAGAAAGAAAATTGTAGTTATGTTTAGATTAAAAAAAATAAACAAAAATTATAAATAAAAATAAATGTTTTTTTTTTAAGGAAAACCTATATTACATATTAGAATAAGAAAATTAAACTATACATAACAATACTATAAAGAAAAAGGATAAAGACCAAAAATATTTTAAAAAGAAAAAACCATATTTCGGTTCAGAATAAGGAAATCTTATTATAGAAATCTTAATGTTTCAAATTTGTAAAATCACCTGATCGCGAAACGTGTCAAGTCAAAATTGGAAAAATTTCAAATCGATTAATAAAAAAAATTCGGATTGACAAAAAAAACCAATGATCAGTTAATAACTTATTCATAATCTTAAAAGGTAAAGTTACAAAAAAATTTAAAAAATAAATTTATCCTAAAAAGAAAAATAAATATAAAAAGAAAAAAAATCTTTAGTTTTCTATTTAGATTAAAGATATTAATTCTAAAAAGAATAGAATTCTAATTTTTTACCTCTATATAAACCACAATTTAATAGTATGTCAATTACATACAAAATAATTAAAAGTCTAACAATTGTATCCAAAGCAATTTACTGCATTTACTTCACCAAATAATTTTCTTAAGATATATATTTATTTCATCGGAAATTTTGTTTTTTAAATTAATGTATTATATATTTTCACGGGTGATCTAATTTTATTTTCTATTTTTTCATTTTTAATTTTTTTCACAGATTATAAAATATTAAATTACAAACCCGCATATATGCAGGTACTTATCTAGTAATATATATATATTTGACTCTATCTTACAGATGTTTAGCTATCTTACATTGATCCCTCGATTTGAGGAACAAAATCTCTTGTTATAGAATTGCGTTAAAACCACAAATGTTAGCAAGTATTTCCAATTAGTCCCCACAACTCTGTCTTATTACAAATAAAAGCATCTGAAATTCACAAGATCGTCGTCGCTGTTTCCCTTCGTTCCTCTTCCTCTCGATTCATTATTGCTTCTTCGATCTTCCTCTTATCGCATCCCTCGCTATCGTAGAAACCCTAATTTTGGATCCCGAGAATCCGGAACCTCCCAATGGACAAGAATCTCGCCGGAGACTTAACTCCGAGACCCAAATGGAGGAAAGTAGCCTACGGAGGGATGCAAATCGGATACGACGACAACTACACCGACGAATCGTTCCTGGAAGAAATGGTGATGAACGCCAACGTCGTGAGGCGTGATTTGCTCAAGGTGATGAAAGACTCTGTCTCAATCTCTCAATACCTCTGCATCGTCGCCCTCGTCGTCTTGGTTTGGGTCCACACTCTTGAATCAACTTTGGACGAGAACTCGCTCTTGCTTCTTGATCTCTCCCTCTTAGCGTCAGGCTTCTTAGTTCTCCTCTTAACCGAAGAAAAAATGCTCTCTTTGAGTCTCCTCTTGCGTTACGTCGTTAACATCTCCTTCTTCACCACGGGTCTCTACATCTTAGCTCCCATTTACCAGACGCTCACGAGATCCATCAGCTCTGATTCCATTTGGGCAGTCACTGTCTCCCTCCTCCTGCTCCATCTCTTCTTGCACGATTACTCTGGATCCACCATTAGAGCTCCAGGAGCTTTGAAAACCCCCAATTTGACGAGCTGCGTATCTCTCAATGCTTCCATTGTAGCATCCGTCTTTGTTGCTTCGCGCCTTCCTTCTAGGCTCCATGTCTTTGCTGTGATGCTCTTCTCACTCCAAGTCTTTCTCTTTGCTCCTCTCGTCACTTACTGCATCAAGAAATTCTCCTTTGGATTGCATCTTTTCTTCTCGTTTGCTCTCATGGGTTTGACGCTCTACTCCGTTTATGCGCTTCACAGTCTCTTCTTCGTTCTCTTCCTTGTTCTTGTGGTTCTTGTCAATGTTGTGTGCCCTTATTGGCTAATAAGGATGCAAGAGTACAAGTTTGAGATCAATGGTCCTTGGGATGAAGCCAAACTTTGTTTCGACATTACAGATTGATAACTCTTTGGAATTTGTCCGAGTCATATTTAGTTTTTAGACTCGTTGCTCGGATTTGTTTACTGATAGATTAACCCCATGTTGAATGGATCAACCCCTCGTTGATCGCAGTGATTGACCTTCAGTTGTATTAGTTGATAAAACGATAGATTATTAAAATCTTATTATATATAAAATTGTGTCGTACAATTGCAAAAGTGTCAGGATGGCCGAGTGGTCTAAGGCGCCAGACTCAAGTTCTGGTCCTCGTAAGAGGGCGTGGGTTCGAACCCCACTTCTGACATTATTTTTTGTTTGATTTTTATTTGTATTTTAAACTGCCGTGTAAGAAAGACAAATGATAGCAAATAGTATGACATTCCAATTAACTTATCCTGAGTGATAAAGCCAACAGTATGACATTTCAGATTTCTTAGGATATACTTTTTGAAGCCAACAACATCATGACTTTGAGATATACTTTTTGAAAGAAAGTGGCCTGAGATTTAAACAAAAGTATTAGCCGGGAAATTGCTCATTTTATTCATCAACTATTTGCAATCGGTATAAATAATTTTTAATTATCGTGATTGTAAAACAATTCTTCAACTCAACGTTGATCATACAAAATTGGGATTAATATAGTCAACCGTTAACTGAATAAATGGAAGACGTTACAATTAAATCTCGTTGACTTTTTATGAATCTAGTTTCGCAAAGTCAACGTAAACTTCAGAAATTAATTTGCCAACTTAAAAGTTGAAAACTTAATCTGTAAAATTATAAAACTTGAGGAATTAAATTATCTGAAATTTAAAAATATAAACATAATTGTTAAAGTTTATTCATAACAACGGTAAACATTATTATGTGGCACTAAGAACTATTGAATGTGAAAAAACTATTAAATTGTTATTCATAACAATTTTAAGAATTGTCACAATTTTAAGAATTGTCACAATTTTAAGAATTGTCACAATTTTAAGTCTTGTCACAATTTTAAGTTTTGTAACATTCAAAACTATTAAATTTGAAAAAAAAATCAAATCAACTATATATAGCTATATAAGAACTTAACCGATAACTTTTTATAGTTATAGAAAGTTTTTTTGTATTTGACGTTATTAATAAAGTAATCTTAGTTGATTCTCTATTGTTCATGCATGAAAACCTAAATTTATTGGATCTTACCACCATACTCTTATAGATGTATATAGTCAAACTCGAGCTGTAAGAAATGCGTGATATGTCATCGCTTAAGACCACATATTTTTTTAATTTCTTCTGGGCCACATTTTATTTTAGATTAATAGTTTTTAGACCACAAAATTTATGTTTTAAAGTATTGTTTTACAATTATAAAATTTGGTTTGTATCACATAATTAATCATCTAAGAGCTACAAACAAATTAGAAAATATATATGTTTGTTAAATTAATTTCTAAAACTCTTCTTATCCTTTTTGTGTCATATAAATTTTGTTCTTTTCTGTTATATCAATTATTTTGAATATAGATTGGAACTAGACTTTCAAAAAAAAAAAAATTACCTGGTTTTTACGACGGAATTTGTTGTTTACAAAAGGCCACATTACACCATAGCTATATATAGTTTATTTGATATTTTTTTCACATTCAATAGTTCTTAACGTTGTTATGAATAAACTTTAACAATTATGTTTATATTTTTTAAATCCAGATCATTTAATTCCTCAAGTTTTCTAATTTTACAGATTAATTTTTCAACTTTTTTTAGGCAAATTAATTCCTCACGTTTACGTTGACTTTGCGAAATTGGACTTATAAAAAGTCAACGAGATTTATGTAACGTACTCCGTTTACTCAGTTAACGGTTGACTATATTAATCCCAATTTTGCGTGGTCAACGTTGAGTTGGGAAATTGCTTTGCAATCACGATAGTTAAAGATTATTTATGCCGATTGCAAATAGTTGAGGAATAAAATAAGCAATTTCTCAGTATTAGCCTCTGTATTTACCTAAGATTTAAACAGAAGTCTTAGATTCCTTAGGGTAATTGTGTATAATGTGACAATTGTGTTAGTTCTGGAAATGCGGGCAATTAGATTCTATACGAAATACAAGAAAAACTCACGACCATTGATTTTGGAATACCAATTAATCAAATGCACTACAACAAGAAAAATACAATTGTAGTGAAGCTAGTTGTAAGAAATCATTCAAATACTTCCAAATTCAATTACATTAAAACACACTGCAAACATCAATCCAATAATTCTGCGTTTTTACATGTGATATGTTGTTTGTCACTCAATATGTTGGTAATAAATTTCAAGAACACACCAAAGATTTTCCCTATTTTGTACTACGTTTGTCTTGTTGATTTAAGATAGATTTCTTTTCTCAGTCTATATAATGTTCTCTTTTTTTTTTTTTTTTTTTTGCTAAATTGTAAATATTCATTAAAAATGAAAATGATTAGGTGTTACAAAGTGCGAAAAACATTTGAAACGACCTAAGAACTTGGTCCAATGCCAAAAAAAAAATAAAAAACATGGAAGCAAAAACAATCGGTACAATGACGACATAAACCGGGTGATTCGGGTCGAACGGACACCATGAGATCCGATCTGGTTCAACGGTTCAACGGAACCTTTATGGGCCATGAGATCCATGAGATCCGATCTGGTTCAACGGACGTTATAATGGGCCATGAGATCCGATCTAGTTCAACGGTTCAACGGACACCTTAATGAGCCATGAGATCCAAACTGGTTCAACGGACACCTTAAAAGGCCATGAGATCCATGAGATCCGAACAGGTTCAACGGGCCATGAGCTCCGACATCACCGGGTAACAAAAATTGAAGCACAAACGTCGAGTAGCGATAAGCTCTGGAACACGGAGAGCCTCACTCTCTGCCACCAAGAGAAGCTCTCACAGAACCACCCGGAGACACCACCGCCTTGAGAAACGTCACTGACTGGCAAAACCGCCGAAGGGGCACCGCGAGAGAGCACGAGCTGCGACCGACCAGAGGCAGAGCCGCAAGACCTTTCGCTGGTATGGAACCCCGTCCTCAAGGGCTGCAAACACCGAAAGCCAAGATCTAGACCGATCAACTTTGCCGCGCAACTCGTTCTTAGCCGAGCTTGAGCTGCAAACGGAGAAGGCCACCAACAGCCACATGACCCACTCCGGATCAAGCCACCGCACCGGAAAGGAGATAGCACGCCGACTAGACCTCAAGAGGACCCAACCACCGCCGAGATCCAAACCACTCACCCAAGAAACCCTTCGTCGAGGAAGCCAAAATACCGCAAGAGCCACCCACTTCAACAGCCACATGTTCTCTTAAGTTCCTCTATCATGAACATCAAACCAAATCTTCTTAGCAAACCCAAAACAAAAACAAAAAAAGAGAATGAAATCGCTTGCTAAAGCGATGAGCCCTAATCTCAAAGGAGTTTATAAAATGGCCGTGAAAGATGCAAAAAAGCATGCAGGAGGTCTGTCATGTATCAAGAAGGGGTGGCTAAATTTAAACAAGTTCTCGGGATCCAAGACGACATGAGTTTCGGCAAAGACGAAAACAAAAGTAAGTTTGCCCCAATGCGTTATACCCATGTGAAGAGAGTTGAGAGAGAACGGGGAGATGGTTTCGGAAGACAAAACCACAGAATACATGGTGAGGAGTCTAGATAGAAATGGGAGATGCACTCTGACGTTGGAAAAATACAATGAAAACATATACGTAAATACAAAGGCTAAACCGATCCCTAATTCACATGATTTTTATTAAGGTGGTTTACAAAGAAAAATATCGATCACTATAAAGCAAACAAAGAAAGCAAAAAACAAAATTGAAACTGCATCTGACCTCTTGGATTGAATGAGAGAAAAGACATGGGTGAGAAATGAAAACAAAATGTTACATGATCACACACATCAACACCGGTGACTGGGGAACCATTCTTTCTATTTGCTCACATTTTTAACCAAAACTGTTTAAGCTATTGACTGAGGTTTTCAGCTTCAATTGTGTCTTGGAGATTGTCGTTCAAATTCAAACCATGCATATATAACCCCATCAGTCATCTAGAATATGCTAAAAACTAAAACAAGGATATGTCTAAAACCCCTCGATCGACCTAATATATTCTTAACTATATATGTTGTGCCTTCTTTATATCGTTTTATCAATGGTCATTGGGATGAAGCCAAGCTTTGTTTTCACATTACAGATTTTGATGATACCCTTTGGAGTTTGTCTGAGTGATATTTTATTAGACTTGTTGCTCTGATAGATCAATCTCATGTTGAATTGTATATGCGTTTGACATATTGAATCTGTTAAAAACACGTAGATTAAAACCTGATTATATATAAGATATCGTCACCTAATGGCAAAACTATCAGGATGGTCGAGTTGGTCTAAGGCGTGGGTTCAAATCCCACTTTTGACAATACTTTATGTCTGGTTTTTTTGGTTAAAACTGTCATATTCGAAAGGAAAATGATAGCAAAACATATCTTGTAGCAAAAACACACTTAAAAAATGGCATTTTTACACTCGATCATCTGGCTCAAGTCGTTCAAACGACCGTTGGTCTAAATCGATCGAGAGATTCTTCCGCGGAGCCACCGCATCTCCGCCGCCGGAGGTGGACCCTACACAATCAGGGAAAGAGAAAGTCATCGAATGCAGCCTCCGATCGTTATAATTATTCCGTTGGTACGAGAAGAGGCTTCTCTCGCCTTCGGCACTTTTGCTTCTGTAACCACGCCGTGAGCTTCTCACCTGAGTTAGCGCCACGTGGCCCATAGTCTTCTTCGTCAGTTGCCTCCGTACATCTTTTGGTAACCGGAGCATAAACCGGTCGACATTCTCTACCGGTTGAACCACCCAATGTCCGGTCGAATGCGATCTCGAGAATAATATTTCCGAAATTCGGCAGTGGGACAATCTCGTTGACCTTGACCGAGGCGGTTTATTCCTATTGGTCCACGTCATACCATCAAGCAAATGCGCGTCTGTAGAATCTAAAACTCTTCGTTCGTGGTCCGGTTGGAAGACGAGATCCACTCGACAGAGCGGACACGTGGAGTGATCAGAGAGCCAGGCACTTACACAATCAGCGTGAAACACGTGGCAACAATTAGGCATGAGACGCAGCGTTTCATCGTCTTCGAACTCACAAAGACACACCGCGCACTCCACCCCGCCTTTCCCGATCCTCCGCTCCTTCACCTCCGAGTAGAGAAACGACGGGAACGATTTCACGATAGCCGCGTCGATCCCACGCGCCTCCGTATTCCTCGCTGTGCGGAGTCCGTCGACGGAGTCTGTGAACGGGTTTACGGATTGCTCTAGTTGGTAAAGTTGGCGAGAGCTCCAGCGATAGCAAACCGAAGCCAAACCCACGACGAAGATCGCGAAGATTATAGCCGTGATTACTATGATGACTAGGTCGCTTACATTTGTCTCGATTTCAGGCTGCGCCATCGTCGTATCTGATACGTACGCCATGGACTGGATCAACAATCTAATATTTCTCTCGATAACTACCATATGAATTTTCATGAACAAAACAAAAGTATTCAATTTTATTTTCTTTTGCTTGCTTTATAGATAAACTCAAAACGAGAACGTCATTTGTTCACTCTCGAAATCTTGTGGCTATACCAATCTAAACATTTCATAACAAATAAGTTGCCATAAACCAAATTTAAAATACGAATCGATACAGTTGATATATACTGTATATAGTATTTGTTTGACCAATTTGTTGGTTTCCATATAAATCTGCGAGTAATTCCTCCAAAACTGTATCGATATCACTTTTAATTATTTCATGAATTCCTAAATGTCAATATCTCGATTCAAGGAAAGAAATTCTTGTTTTTTAATTATGAAATTTGTTTGGAGGTAAATTTAATTTATTACTAGGTGTCAAGTGTCATCAACTTCTCGACAAAAAAAAATAAAAATTAAGTATCAAGTATCATCGACTTCTCACGACACGTGGCATTCATGCGGTAAAAAAATCTATTGATAAGCATACTTTCCTATCATCGATATGATTAACATACACACACCTCCTTCGGTAACGTATTCTAGGTTTATTAGTCAAACCTACTAGTAAAGTGGGCCCTTTCGGAAAGACGCCAAGTGGCAGAACCACCCATTACATGATCCTGTGACACTGTATTCGAATTTGATAATGATAGACTCTATAAACTCATTGGATAAGCTGGAAAAAGAGTCCAAAGCATCAAAAGGAAATGGGTTTCAAAGACATTCAGATTTTTAATCAAGCTTTTCTTGCTTAACATGTTTAGCATATTTTACAATTTCCAAAATGCTTGTTTTTCGGTTTATTAGAAGTGGATACTTTGAAGAGAATGAATTCTTGCATCCTAACATTGGTTCTAAACCGTTTTTTGCTTGGAGAAATATGCTTTTTGGAAAAGATTTTTTTGATGGTTGGAAACAGAGAATCTATAACTATGTGGACTGGTTTATGATTATTGGATAATAGATTGAGAACTCTTTTGATGAAAAATATTTGGGTGGATTTAGATCTAAAAATTTGTGACTTGCTAGATCATTTCTCCAACGGCTGAACAGAGAACTTCTGGATGATCTCTTATACACTAATGATGTTCAGTTAATTCTTTCCATTAAACATGTGATTTTTTCTGATGATTTTTGGTGTTTGGAGGTTTAACAAATATGGGGAATATCCAGTTAGGTCTGGATATTGGCTAGTTAACCAAGAGAAGAACTCATAAGTTCTTTTAAATGCGACAATGCAATCATCTACAAATGAAATTAAGGTTCAGATTTGAAAAATTTAGGTTCCAACAAAACTAAAAGTCTTCATGTGGACAGTGGTTCGTGGTGCAATCTCGGTGGCAGACAAGATTATTGAAAGAGGAATGAATTCAGACTCTTCCGCTCTATCACTAGCTGGAAAAATAGAAGCTCTCGGAATAGAATTGTAGTGACTCCGGCTTGGATCTGGCTAGATATTATCTGAGCTTCAAAATGTTTTTAGTGAATTGAACTGATATCTCATCATATTTCGTGAAGTGCTATTTATCAAGTCACTGGTGTTACGTTTTATGTATTGGTAAAATAAGCGTTAAAAAAGAGCTCACTCATTGTATGCTACACTTCAAAGATTCACAATCTCACTCATACATTTTTTTTTGTTTTTCAGAAACCTGATGATCATCAAACGACACTTTTTTTGACAAAAACAAAATAATTGTCATGTTTGTTGGTCATGTTCAAAAGTCAAAAACCAAACAAGAGGCGTAACATTTTAATCCCAAAAACAAATAGTGAAAAAATAAAAATAAAAACTTAATTTACACTCGATCATCTGGTCGGAGCCTTTCGAAAGACCGTTCACTAGATTCAATCGATGCCGCCGGAAAATTCTTTGTCGGACCGTCGTCGCTTATGTTTTACAAAATTCTAACAAAATTCTCCAATGAATTACTTGTTGGAATTTTGTTTGAAAATGTCTTCGTAATACGTTGGAATCTGTTTTGATATTTGTTGGTAAATTGTAGAGATTACCCACAAATTTCAGACAAGTTATAAATTAATTTTTAAAAACATAAATAAAAATAGAAATTATAATAATTAAACATTTTTTAAATATCCAAAATACTTAATTAAACAAATATTTTCTTGAAAGCAGAGTAAAAGATTTAACAAAGTTCAGATGCTTTGGTCTGGGCTGACGGTGTTATCATGATTCATGGTTTTGGTTGCTCTCCTCGAAAGCGGAAATTGATCTGGAAACCTGTTCTGCATCATTGTAGTCCAAAAGTTAACATCCTCGAACTTCAAATCCATCTCCTCAATCCTTTTTTCCGCTTTGTTGAGCTTCTCTTGTGTCACCATATACATTTCTTCATAAAATGTAGAAGTCTCAACAGTATTAACATCAACAGCTACATGAATTGAGCCGTAACCAAACTTCTTGCATTTCTGAACTTGTACTTCCTGTAAGATGAAATTAAATTTATATCATATGCAAGTACAATCCAATATTTTCGTATCTATTGTATACAGAGGTGAGAGGACTATATATCACACTACACCAAACTAACATTAAGCAAAATCTAGAAAACTCACATTAAATTAGAAGATAAATATTTAATTCGCAAACCGACTACACAACGTACCACTACCTTACATTTGACAACATAGTCTAAACTACAACACTTTAATTAACTAGTTTAGGATAGTCATTTCTGGATTTGTTCCTACATGCCGCTCATGTTAAAAGAAGAACATTATATAATACTTAACATTTTACCTCTCGATATATGGCATCAATTTCAGCATGTGTAAGATGGTTAGACTCGAGTGCATCATCATCGTCTTGAGTCTTTTGAGTGAGAATTTGCTGATCCATAGCTCGACACTTCTTAGCGATGCGCTCGGCTTTTTTGCACACAAACACCCCATCCGACTTTCTCTTATGGGTTTCTTCCATAAAGGTCACCATATCTGGGAGTTCTGGGAGTTCTCCCGTCACATCGTCATGCTAACCATTTACAAAAAGTAAACACATTTTGAAAAATGGAATCTAACTTGAAAGAAATTAGATAAACATATAAATAAAGATTACCATCTCTTCTCTCCTTCGGACATACGGCTTTGAACCACATATGTGCTTAGCCATCCCTAATCCATTACGGTCGCTTTTCCTGTTTGTAGAGTTTGTTATGCCCCGGTTGGCATTTTTTTCAACTTTCCAATAAGCAATAAGCCCAAGCCAAACAGAGTGTCGCATCCATTTGGGTTTCTCATTCTTTTCCTTCCACAGCTTCTTTCATTCATAGGCTTGTCCCCGCAAACTACTTCCACACACAGCCTCGAACTCCTCATGAACTCGTGTAGTTTGCTCATACCGCCAAATATACGTTTGCTATGGGATCACATAAAAGACACAAGAGTTAGTTAAAAATAAAATCACTTATAAATGTCATAGTCTCATTCATAATGCATTCAGAATGTTTACCAAATAAATAATGAATTAAAAACTTACCGCAAATTTTTTGAACCATCTTAATTTGGAATCACTTGAGAGGGTTGACATATTTAGAGCCGGTTCTTGGAAATCGCTCTCCATTATGGTTTTCACGGTCTTTGTAATCCCTTTTTTGTATTTATACCTTTTACATTAATCCACAATACTAGTTATATACAAAAAAAACTCATAAAGCTCCAATAGAAAGCCAAAAAAAGAAAGACATAATGTGATACAAAATTACCAGCCAGCACCGTTCAACCTTTTGGGATCAACCATCTTTAGGTTCACACGACCTGGACTACGAAGCAATTGGTCTAGTGTCATTAAATCCACTTGATCCGTTGAATTTTGCACATTTGGAAGGGTCTAGGGTACTTGAGACAGCGGTTCAAAACACGATCCCAAAAGGTTTTGGTCCATCATTCGTTTGTAAGCTATATAACCATCCCATGTGGGCGTATGAGCTATATCTGCACAAGTTCACAAAACGATACATAAATCCGAACCATAAATCTGATACATAAACGTATGAGCCATATCTGCACGGAAGCGCCGGTGAACCAAGTCCACAGAATCAGAATTAGCAACGGAATCGTTTGGAATCGTTCGGAATCGCGATTCCGAAAAACTGGTGTTTGTAAACGCTGGGAAACGCACGATTCGTAGTTGGAAGCGCGTGGTTGCTAGATTGGAAGCGTCGTCGGTGATAAAACAAGATCGAAAATTTGAAGAAGATGAAAACGAGGGCATGTGGTCAATTAGTATGGGCTTTTGATTTTTTAGGCCCAATTATATTAGACGACTTAGTTGGTTTTTTTTTTTTTTTTTAAATTATCTAATTGTTTTTGTAACATAATATCATAAACCTATATATTACTTATTGAATATTAAGAGAGAAAAAAGGAGATGAAGCGTTTTTCTTTTTTCTTTGTAAACTTCTGATATTTTTTGCAAATTGAACTAGAAAAATCATAGGTACGAAATTGTCCCCAGAACAAAAACAGATCGGTTTCTTTAAAGAGAAAACGATTTTGGACCAATATTGAGAAGCCCAAAACAAATCAAATCAGAAATTGAACCAACACATTATGAGTACTCAAGCATCTTCATCAACAACTCTCTGCGACAAAAGCAGAGTATCATCAAGTCACAATGACGGTGTGACGTCGAAGACCAGTACGGAGCAAAGAGATAAGATCGAGTTGACAAACCGATTCTCATCACTTGATGGTTTAAACTCTGTTTTCTCGGGTTCTCTTAGATCGGAAAAGAAGATAAAAAGATACAGAAAAGTTCCCACAAAAATTTCGTAAGTAATTTGTTGGAACCAAGTTCACCGATAAAATTCCGACGAAGATTTCGTCAGTAATTTCCTACAACTTACATATTGTCGGCAATTGCCGGTAATTTTTGACGGGTCTAATGTTGTGGAAAACTTCCGACAATTTGCCTACAAAATATGCAACGAAATTCCGATAACCTATATTTGTCGGAAAATTGTGACGAGTTTTCAACGAACGTAAATTTCGTTGGAAGTTTGTGAGATCTTTGTTGGAAATTTCCAACGAATATCATTGTTGAAAATATTTGTCGGAATTTTTGATGTTTTCTTGTAGTGGTATGAGCTTATATGTGAAAGTTTTACATTTATTTTGAACATGACCAACATGCATATTATGATCACTACTAGACTGTTTGCTTCATACACCATTTAAAATAGTATTTTTGAAATAGTTTTCGCGTTAAGTGTTGCTACACGCGCCAATCCCTTTGAAAATATACATGTTCTTGTTTGTAGCTAATAGTATTCAATAAGGTAGATAAGTTTTTAATGAACAATTTTATTGTCCCTATTTATGAGACTTTTAATGATGGTTTCTTTCAATTACCATATAAAGGACTCGTTGCATGCAGCAACTGCAACCTCTAATGTTAACATATTTTCAAAACTTATGTATGTTTTTTTGTTTCGACGTTCTTTACAAAACTTACATGCAGACTAATTATCTACCCATCATGTTTCTCATGCAAGTACAATATCACATGTTTCCCTGCAATTTCACGTGAATCGAATTTTCTTTGTTCGTCATATCACATAATGTGAGGACTAAACTAGAATGACATTGGTAAAGTTATCGATGTGCTTCTTCAATAATAATTATATTTTTTTTTGGTATCACCATTCAACATATATGTCGACGTGAACCTAACTCTCTAATGAAAACCATATGCATACATTTCCGTCTTAATAATATTGACGATCTTAGGTAAAATATGAAATATGAATATTTTATTTATAACATAAAAATATAATAAAAATTTAAACATTAATGATTATGTGCGGATCGTATTCGTATACGTTTTTAGTATCACTATTCATTCGTGCAAGATTTGAGCATGACGTTTTGGACATATTTTTATTCCAAGATCAATTTCAAGCATGTGATTTACATTTCTACATTTTATTACCCAAGTTAGAAACTCAAAAGCTCTCATAATTAATAACTCCTTACACAAACCGAAAAATCTCAATGATATACACTTTCTCGTCAT
>PKML01069419.1:354779-389601 GCA_002933935.1 Eutrema yunnanense | reverse complement strand
CGGTTCGGTTCCGGTTCGGTTCCGGGTAACCGTAAAATACCTGATTTTTTTTTGTTCTTAACGGTTCCGGGTATTTGGGTACTCGAAATAGCAATTTTATACCGAAAATGTGAAATAATATCCAAAATAACAAAAAATACCCGAAACCAGAACCCGAAATGTCAATAAATTACCCGAAATGTCAATAAAATACTCGAAACCGTTTTTTGTTCCGGGTATTCGGTTCCTCATTTCGGTTCCGGGTAAGAACCGATATTTATGGTTCCCAAACTCAGGATCCAATGGGTATTTTGGCTGGAACCGGAACCGGAACCGAACCGAAATTTTTGGTCGGTTCCGGTTCGGTTCTTCGGTTCCGGTTTTTTTGCCCAGGGCTAGTGGTAGGCTTAGGGTAGGGATCTAATAATTTCCGGCTTCCAACAAAAAGAAAATAATCAATTGAGTATGAGGTACGTCGTGACAACAATAACTTTCTTTTATGCACAAATCGTTGACTTGATAAAATTTAAAACGAAAGAACAAAAATGCCATTGAAAATATAATCAGTCTATGTAGATCACCATCATCATCGTTGACTTATAAAAAATGTTCTTACTAATTTTTTATTTATAAATTTTGATAAAATGAAAGTTTATAACTTCTATAAAAATCCTTAATTTTTGGCTTTTTCAATGGTAGAACTTCATTAGGGGTTCTTAAAAAATGAAAGTTTAATTTATTTTGTAAAAAATTATAAACATACTATATTTTATAAAACCAAAATTATATTGCATTTCATGAATTTTAAAACATACAAAATATTGCCGAAGCTTCGGGAATAAGAAGTTTAGAATTTTAGAATCTTAAAAAAAACATCTAATACGTAAAGATTCCAATTCATTAATATGTAAAAAAAAGTTTAGAATTTTAAAGTTGAAGTTAAGAAAAAGTTTTTTTTTTTAAAAAAAGTTAAGAATTTTTTTTTTTAAGCTAAAGTTAAGAAAAACTAAAAAAAAAAAACTGGAAAAAAAAAATCCGGCGAATTAGATATTTACACGTGGCTAAAAACCCTTCCTAAAAACTGGTTCTAAAAATTCTTATTTAAAAACCGGTTCTTAACTATTACAATTATTATTATTATTATTATTGGTTAAAAACCCCATCTTTTTGGGTTATAAAACCCCTTGTTGAAGCGGTTCTTAGTTTCTTAATTCTAAATCGGATTTTATCCGGACTATATAGAAACATTGATGAAACATGGATGCATTAGGAGCAACACACAAGATTCATGAGTCAGTTCAAACCAAAATAAACATCTACCTTATAAAGAGAGAATGAATGTTCTCTAGGGTTGACATCTCAGCATCCCCTATTGCTCAATTTTTTTATTTTTATTTTTCTTTAAATTAATTGTATATTAAAAATTAACTGACAATTAATAAATTGATACATGCCTCTTATATATTATTTAACGTTATGATATATTATTCATAACATGCATTTTCAATATGTTGGTTCGTCTTATTATTGAATCATCAATTTCAAGTTGGATCGACAAAATCAATGATAATCCAGAGCATCATGAAACCGAAAGAAATCATGAGATTCCTATCAACTACATCCATAATGGAAATATATGGAATCGAAATAAAATTCCACATCAACGTTCCGTCAGTCACGGCGTTGTTAACGGAGCAGCCGATGAAAACGCCGTCGATCTATTTCGTGACTTGAACGACGAGGATTGGTCGCAGACGTGGTCGGATTTAGCGTCGGCGAAAAAGAAATTCACGCCGGCGTCATTGCAGAGCCGGCGAGAGGAGGGAAGTGAGAAAGGGTTACAGAGAAATAGTGTTTGAGGTGAGAGAGAAGCGCGTGTGTGGGGAGGTGACCAGGACGCGTGAAGAGGCATCCTTTCTGGAATTTTTCCAGCTTTTTTTTTAATTTTTATTTCAAGTTAAAGAGAGAGAGAGGCGATCATGTCGGATCCGAGAGAGGCGCGACTTCAGGCCCGTTGGACCCGGCCGGAGAGATTTCGAGATTTAACTCCGTCGGCGTGCATTTCTCGGCGCCGCTCGGTAGCGTATAATCGAAGAAGTGCCAGAAAAGAAAGAAGCACATTTCCTGGTATCCGATTTCTAGGGAGAGAAAGCAACGGCTCTGGGTTATTCCGGTGTCGAATTTCGTCGTGGTTCTAAGAGGGAAAACACTGTGAGACCCAACGGCGGCATCATCGTTATCGTCGAAGCTGCGTTAGCGGCTGCCGGAGTGAAGGCAAGTGGCGGAAGCGAGAACAATTTACAGTAAGCATTGAGAGAAATCATGAGAGGACATAGTGCAATTAGCGGTTTAAGAGAAGCAATGATGACTTTTCGCTATGATCTACGACGTTTTCAATAGACCCGACGCTCCAAAATTTCTGATGGCTAATCTTTACCATAATGTTCATAATGAGTTAAAAGAATAAAACATAGAACAATGGACATTAGCCAAATTGGTCATCGTCTGGTTAAAGGAAGACGACGTCGTTTTGTATAAACTAATGACATCCTTTATTTGGGGCTGATTTAGAAGTCATTACTTTTATGTGGGTCATTTTGCAAATCGAATTTGCCAGATTTCTTCTTTCACGTCTTCCGTTGCGACGGGAAGGGAAGCTGAAACAAAGAGGAAGTACCAAACCTTTACAATCGGATTTCGAAAAACCCTAAATCATCTAAAAGCTCGAGTGTTCATCAATTCACCGGGGAATATGAGGGGAAATTTGTCGATCGTCCGTCAGGTTTTTGAGCGCCGCTTCTCCACACTCCGGTCGTCGTCGACACTCTCGTCGCGACCCTCCGCGTTGTCCAGTTCCGCCCGATTGCCTATTTTGGCCCCAAACTCGATGTCTTCGCAGATCTCTAGAAACTCGTTGTTTTCTGCCTCCACCTTTGGCGCTTCCATCGATTTTAACTTCTCCAACACTTCTCTTCCCCGCCGGAGAAGCCTCTGTTCGGCAGCAGGAGGTAATCGCTCAATTGGGTCTGCTGCTTCCTGTGTGTTTATTTGATATTTGCACCGTTTTTGGGTTGAAAAACGCGATTGATCAGAGAAATTAGCTTGGGCTTATAGTGCTGCAATTTCGATTATAGGTGAAAATGGTGTTGTTATAGTGAAATCAGAGCAAGAGTTCAACAATGCAATGAGCAAAGCTCAAGGTAAAAACATCATGGGATGCGTTGTAGCTACGTACTTCACACTAAGTGAATTTGGTTCTTATGTTGACTCTCAATGTTAGCTGTATTCAGATGGATCTTTACCGTCAGTCTTCTATTTCACTGCCGCCTGGTGTGGACCATGTATGTCACTTCTTCAGAAAGTGAGCTTGGTTCTTGGTAAATATTTTCATTGCGATTGGCTTTATTAGTTGGTGTTCGTTCCATTTGACTTCAGGCAGGTTTATCGCTCCTGTAATCGTGGAGCTTAGTAAACAGTATCCGGATGTAACAACGTATAAAGTCGACATTGATGAGGTATGTTTGAATGTTGTGCTTTTGAACTCCATGCATATATGTCTATTTTCTTTGTGTGTACTGTATAGAACCTGAGTCGCCACATTCTGTTTGTCAATGTTATATATACCCCTGTATGTGATTGAGTTTGCGAGTAAAATAGATACAATATTCTTTCCGCTCTTTGCACGATCTCCTCTTCTCATGAATATCGTTTCCTCCATATTTGTAGGGCGGGCTTTCAAACACTATCAGCAAGCTGAATGTCGCGGCTGTGGTGAGCTTCACTCTTTCTTTCCAAAACATAACCTACGTTCAACAATCAGTGGAATAGCTCACGTTGAAAGGAGCATTTTTATATCAATCTCATGAACATTTATGATGCAGCCAACACTGCAGTTCTTCAAAGAAGGCTCGAAGAAAGCCGAGGTTGTGGGTGCAGATGTCACAAAGCTGAAGAATCTCATGGAACAGCTCTACAAGTGAAGACCAATCCGTTGTACTGAGCGACGTGTTGAATAGTTACAAGAGTGTAGTTTGAGACTATCCCAGTCCAATCAAATCAAGGTCAAAACGTTTATTTCTTCCTTTTATCACACAATCAGCCAAATGAATCAAATGGGTTTGTGGAGAGGCCCATGTGGTTTTCTCCAAATTGTATCGTTGGATGGTTCGTATGATCTAACCATGGAACTGAAGGTAGGGACTAGGGAATGTATGCAAAATACAATCGTCTGAGTTCAAATAATGGTAGATATAACAACCTACACAAATGAAGTTATTGCATTAATACCAATCTACATGTAATGGATGCGATGAATCAGTTAGCATACATTAGTGTTAGAGTTAAATGATTTTGAATTCATACTATAATGTTTCCGGACCCAAAAAAAAAATTAAAAAAAATTGATATAATGGTTTGGGTAAAGAAAATTTTAAATGTTGAAGTGAGAACATAAGAAATATGCATTAAGTTTATCAATTAAAGCTCTACTACGATTTAATCCACGCTAATTATATCGCGGATAATTTTTTTTTAAAAAATTGTTTTGAAATTTAAGAAAATTGTTTTTATTTAAAATTTACAATATGGCTAAGTAATTATCATAGATAGAACTGTCAATTTGTAATAGTTTGTCTATTTAACTCGTTTTGCAGTATAATAAAATATTATTTAGACTAACCCGCCAAAACTTATAATTTTGAGAACATAACTTTAATATGTACCGTTAAATGACTATGGTTTTTGTGGTTAGTTTACGAACTCTTACAAAAAATAGTTTTTGTGTCTAACTTTTTATAAAATTAGTAAAATATTTTTCAATTTTTGTTTTGATATATATATTCAAATAAAATATAATAAATTATAGTGAAAAATATAGCAAGAATTTGAATAGATTTTTTCCCTTTAAATATATATGGATTTATTATTATTTTAAAATATATAGTATTAAAGATAATTAAAAAAATAATAATAAATAGCCTCTTTAATGCAAAATATATATTTTCCATTTTCTAATCAATAATTTTAAAAAACTATTATATTCTTTCTTATTTCAATTATTCTTTGTTATTTATAATGGTATTTCATGTAATAACTTACAAAACAAAGTTCATTTTTAAAAATATCTTCTTAAATAATATTATAGAGATATCTAATGAATTTTTATTTGATATTGTAGAAATTAACCACTTTCTCTTGACAACCATTTTTTTTTTCAACTTTCCATTTCATTAAATCAAGTAGAGCCGATGAGGTAAAAATACATCACCGACCGGATCTGACTTATATGGTAACTGGGCCACAAAGGCCGACCCAGTCGTCAATCCCTTACATAAGAAAAATACCTTACCTAAGTGAGATACCGTCTTGAGGGGTCCATCACGAAGGGAGAAGTCCAACACGAAGGAGGGTGGATTCGAATCTCCACTCTGATGGGAAGGCAGCAGAGGACGGATGGTCACCATACTCCTTCCCGAAATGTTTCCGCTGATACGGGGACCCCGAGGCAATGACGCCGTCCCGAGTCGTCTTAAAAACCTAAAAATAAACAAAACAGACACCTAATCGGGTTTGTAGGAAGGAGCTCCGTCGAACCGGTTAACTCCGCCGGAACCGGAGATTCCGTCCCGCTACAAAGTCCCACAACGGATAGTGAGGAGAGGTCGTTGAATACGAAGGAACGCCGCTAAAAGAAACCTCTGTTTCATAGATCCGTCGTCTTCTGACTTCACCTTTACAACAGACGGTTCGATTTGACGATCTTCAAATCTACAACCTCACGAAAATTACCACAGCGGACCGCCGAAACGCTTGAACCAACCCGCCATGATCTCCGAGAAGCAGAGATCTCCGAGAGCTGTCGCTTCTATCTACCTTGACCAGCACAGACCCCAACACTGGAGAAGCGGAGAACCACAAGGCCTAAAACTCAGGGAGAAGGCGGAGCACCTAAATCAGAATCAAGGCCCCAAGGAAACAAACCGCACCACACAGCCAAAGCCCAAGCTTGAAACTAAACCCTACCTAAACCTAGTCCATGGAAGACAAACACAGAGGAAGCAAATACCAAACCTGGAGAGACAGCCGCGCAGAAGTGGAGAGCCACCAAGAGGAGACGAACCCAATAACACTGAAGGAGAAGGTGAAACATGACGAGAGGAGGAGAAGAGCTAAGGCATCGAACCGCGAAGCCTTCCTCGAGCTCTGCAGGAGCGGTGACTAAATCCCAAACTCCAGCCACCAATCCCAAGCAGCCTCACCTCAAACAAGAACTAACCTGGAAGAACCGGCGGCGAGAAGAACACCATAGATAACGGCGAGAGACTCCAACCAACCCAAGGAGAAGCAGTCCTCGAGAATCAGCCTAAGGGAGAAGAGAGAGAAGCTTACCGCGAAAATTCATGAGCACCCTATGCCGCCGGCACCTACAGCCACAACCAAGGCGACTCGGAATCCCGATCTACAACGGAGGTCATGCAACCTCACAGGAAAAGTAGCTGAAGGAAAAAACAGAGACCACGGTGGTCCCTTTTTCTGGCGACGGTGAGAGACACCGCTCACCGGAAAAGGAGATCGGCACAAACTTTTACTCAGCGACGGCTAGGTTATTTTTGGGAGGGATATCGCCTCTCAAAGGCTAGGTTTTTCATAATAAGTTATAAAATGCTATTTTTCCTCTTGACAACCATTTACATTACTCTTATTCTATATGGTGAAACCATAACCTATGAATTACAGACATTGCATCTAAGAATATTAAGGCAGAGAAAAGAACATAAATTGGAAGGTTCACATTATCGATATATATGTACTATCTTCTACAGAAATTAATCATAAACTAAAACTGAGAAAAAGTTACATGTCTCAACATAAGAAGTTTTAAAACTCCAATTTTATTAACAAAAGATGATCTCGTACGTTGCTCTCACTTGTTCACCATCTTTTTTCGAAAAACATTACGTAGAACATGAAAACAAAATTTAAAAGCACTTCAAAACAATGAATACCTCAAATTCAAAATTCAAAATGAGAATCAAGAACTTTGTTTAATTACTCTGTGCTCTTACTCATTGACCATCTTAAGCCCATTCGTCTCTTCTGACTGTTACATTAGTCTGTTCTGTCACGTTCTTTTGATTGTTGTTATGCCTATCTCTATTTCACCTGAGACAAAATAAAATTGATCAATGACCTTCTTTTATATAATAGATCTTAAATTAAACTATATATTTTATATTGAAAAAACCCAAATTATATCAAAACTCAAATTTATTGCCGGTTTTTGTGTGTTATCATTCCCAGTTTTGGATACCAAAAAATCACAAATCGATTGGTTAACGAACAAAAATGAATTGCAAAAACGTAGGTTCAAGGCTAATTATAAAAACCTTGTAAATCTGAGAAGAAGGGAATCTGAAACTGCGAATGCATTAGTAATATGTTACCTTGAAATGTTTCCATTAGCTTCATCTTCGGAATAGAAAGGCTTCTATATTGAATTCGAGACAAGGTTCTCTAATTTTCTAATCCTAACTCGAACTTGAGCTTAATTATAACAAATGACAATGAATTCTAGATCAGAGGAAAGTTTGTGTTTATCACCTTCATTATTACATGTATTATAAGCCTCACATAACGTGTAAACTTTTAGGAGATTGTACAGACCAAATCATCTTCTTCATGCAGCCTAACACTTTCACAAATCCATCTTTGAGCCTCTTGTTCGTTTCTTCAAGCAGCCCATAACGCTCTTGAATGAAACTCAAGTTGGATTTTATGGATTTAAGCTCTCTTGAAAGCGAACGTGTAGTATATATACATTAACGATAGATACATACCACTATTTTTTATATAAAAATAACTAATGCCAAAAGTATATTCCTACATAAAAAAAGTTTATTTAAAGGTTATTCTTTACATAAAATAAAAAAGCATAGGGTGCAAAACATTGGAGAACACTGATTTCAATCCCTTGTTACGGTCGATAAACATGATTTTGAAATCGTTTAAGGAGCTAAAACGAAATTCAACTGTTTGATGGATTTTGAAAATTTGTATCTAACAGTCGCCAAATATTGGCGCGCATTTCTATAGATTTATGTTTCATAATCTTAGTAAGTAAGTGAAATCGTTTAAGGAGCTAAAAACTTGCAAAGTTTGGATCTTTCACATAATCGACTCACCGGTTGGATTTGCAAAAGATCGGAGAAATTTTTTATTTAACTCATGCGGATGCGTGAACATGAAGCCAGAATTTTAACAATCTATAATTTTATGAATCCATTTTTTTATATTCATGTATTTTATTATACACATGATACAAACAATTATCATAATGTTTCATTGACTCATATAGTAGTTACGAACAGTTTTTCCTTTCCCTCGCCAAAATTCTCTTCCGTTCTAACCAAATTGTTGGTGGTCGGGTGGTTCCCTTCCTGCGGTGAGTGTCGGCCTTGTTGGTCTAGGCCAGAGATCGATTCCCCGCGGAGCGAAATTACCAGGACAATCACTTGGCCAAGTGGGGCATTATAAATGGGATGTGTCACTCCCACCCGGGAGATTAGTCTGGGCTTTTGGGTTTAGGATTACTCCCGGGGGCTGAAAGGCATCAAAAAAAAAAAAAAAAAAACTCTCTTCCGTTCTCGACGAAAGTGTATCTCCCTCTCACCAGTTATTTTCTATATCCCTCTCTATCGAACGATCCCTCAATTTCTTCTTTATCTCTCGATCGCCGACATTCTCGGTGAATATATATCTCTCTCTCTCTGGACTTCTATTCTTGATCTCCAAAAGCGTGTGTTTTGGACACTACATCATAATCTTACTTGAGCTCTCCCATATTTTGTAGTGTTTGCCTTTGGCTTTTGTTTATGGTCATTGCTAAAACAACATAAACGGGAAATTTCCCTAATGCCTCATTCTGATGAAAGAGAACTTTGCCTCTAGCAGAGAGACAAATATCCTAAAGATTACACATTTTCACCAACATTATGACTAGGGTGGACGTTCGGATCCTCGGATCGGGTTCGGGTCTGGTATTTCGGGTTTCGGATATTTCGGGTTTAGGGATTTAGGCACCGATCGGGTATTTTAAAAATTTGGATCGGGTTCGGTTCAGATATTTTTTTTTAAGATCCGAAAATTTTCGGATATGTTCGGATCCGGATCCGAAAATATCCAAAAGTATCAACAATATCCGAAAAAACTCGAAGAACCCGAAATCCGAGACAAAACACAAAACATGAATATTCATTTAAATAAAACCAATATACTTTCAAATCAAAAATATCCAAAAAATCCAGAAAAAAACAAAATAGGTGTATTCGATAAACCCATAATATCGAAAATATACATAAAATACCCGAAATACCCAATAAATAATTAATATATTCGGGTTTATAGTTGTAATTTTGGGTATTTGGGTTATATCAAGTCTAAATATAATTAATATATTTAGGTATATAATTACACTTCAGGTATTTCGGGTACCCATTCAGGTCTCGGTTCGGTTCTTCGGGTATATGCATTTTAGGATCCGATCGGGTATTTTAAAAATTCGAATCGGGTTCGGTTCAGGTATTTTCGATTCGGTATAGGTTCGAATTTTCGGATCCGGATTTTTTGCCCAGTCCTAATTATGACTATTATAATGCTAGCCTCAATAACATGATTAGTCAACTGAGTGATAAACAACCTTAAGCAATTGCATAAACCGCCTTCAGTATCAATGTTCTTACGTATGTCAACACTTAACATTTCATGCTTCATAAATAAAAATTAGAGAAAAATAAAAATAATGTAGGAAAAAAACCAGAAAAAGTAAGAATGAAATTATTGGTTGGTAAAAGACTTAATGCTTTTTAAAATGTTGTATCAATGCCTAAGAAAGTTTTGAGTATGTTTGAAAGTTAATTTCAGAGTTAGGCCAACAAAATGTCTGACTAATGAAGCAGATTAGGAAGAAGGGTTTTATGGTCATTTACTAATGCTTGATTAATTTGATTCTTTGTCTTCTTCGTCTCTCTCTCCCCTCGCGTATCTCCCTTGATTCCTCCTCCTTTCGGTGCTATAAAACTAACCAAAAGATTCCTTTGACTGAGATTTACGTCGATAAGACGACGACGATGAAGGAGCCAACGACGGAGATAGCGATCGGAACTGCGGCTGTCACGACGATTCTGCCTCTTCCTCCTTCGACGGCGTCACCTCATCAGGCGTTGGTGGAGAGGCTCAAAGATTACGGACAGGAAGATGTTTTCGCTCTCTGGGAAGAACTCTCACCTGAAGAGCGAGAGCTCCTCGTCAGAGATATCGAGGTAAATCGGAATGACACAATTTCAGATTTCGTGAGAGTTTCTGTTTCATTTTTTTGTTTTTTCCTTTTGCATTCTCTACTCAGCTAATTAGCTGGAGAATTTGCGGTTTTCTGCAAAATAATGTGAATCGTTGGCTGGATTTCGCATTTGATTAGATGATTTTAAGTGTGATGCGTTATTGTCTTCCAGAATTTAGATCTTCCAAGAATAGATCGGATCATCAGACGCTCACTTCACTCTCAAGGTATCTTCCTGTAATCAAATCAGATAGGCCATTCATGTTCGATTTGATTCGAGCTTTATTTTCACCTCATCAGGGTTGCCAGTGGCGGCAATAGAGGCACCGCCGGAGAATGGTGTGTCAACGGTGGAGGAAAGAACAAAGGAAGAAAGAGAAAAATGGTGGAAAATGGGATTGAAGGCGATCTATGAAGGGAAATTGGGTGTGGTGCTTTTATCTGGTGGACAGGTTCTTTTATTCTTTCTTTTCTTGGGGTTTTGTGTTGCTTTGGAAATCAAACATTCATGAAATGATCTCATTACAAAAAATATTGCAGGGAACAAGACTTGGAAGTTCAGATCCGAAAGGCTGTTATAGTGAGTACTTCTCATTTCAATTTTGTTTGTTTTTTTGCTGTCCATCTCCAATACATTGTTGCAAATTGGTTTGGATTATTCTGATTTAGCGAATGCAACATTCTATAACATGACTTGTATCTTTTGTTACCTTTCCATAATAGTTTTATCATCTCAGATATCGGACTGCCATCTGGAAAGTCTCTTTTTCAGATTCAAGCTGAGAGGATTTTGTGTGTCCAAAGGCTTGCTGCTCAGGCAATGAGTGAGAGTAAACTTCACAACTCTACATTCTATTTATCCCTACAACTATACCATTTTTGATACCTTGTTTCAAATTATATTTTGCCTGCATGCAGCTGGTGCAACTCGCCCAGTTACAATACACTGGTATATAATGACCAGTCCATTTACTCACCAACCAACACAAAAATTCTTCGAGACTCACAAGTATTTTGGCCTTGAGCCAGATCAAGTAAGAGGCTTTCTTAGTTATATCGTTTTCGTTCATGTCTATTGTTTCCTTCGTTTTGTGCGGAGACCAATATCGAGCCTGCTCTCTGTAGGTGACATTTTTCCAACAAGGAACCCTACCTTGCGTTACCAAGGATGGAAAGTTTATCATGGAGACACCTTTCAGTGTATGTGTCTTCAAAACAAGCTACTTAGACGCCGGCTCTTGAGGTTTATAGTCAGTTACTTTTCATCCTTATGGCACTAGCCTTATGAATTTCATTCTATGTGACTAGCTAGCCAAGGCTCCGGATGGGAACGGGGGAGTTTATGCAGGTATTTATCCTCTAGTCCTTCTGCAGCTTCTGCTCTAGTTATCGGAAATAGTTTTTTCAGCATTTTCTGATTCTGATCAGAAAGTTATATATGTTTATTCAGCTCTAAAATCTTCAAGGTTATTAGAAGATATGGCTTCCAGGGGGATTAAGTATGTGGATTGCTATGGTGTTGACAATGTTCTGGTTAGCTCTTTCAGTGCTTTCAAGTCTTTATTCGCGTACTTTCTCAATTCTTCTTGACTATAAGAACAATAAACGGCAATCTTGGAAAGCAGGTTCGAGTAGCTGACCCTTCTTTTCTGGGATACTTCATCGACAAAGATGCAGCTTCTGCTGCAAAAGTAGTGCGCAAGGTTTTCAAATTACATTCTAATTAATTGGTTCAATAAGCTAATTTATATTTATTTTTCACCTTGTTGCTATTAGTTTATCCTGGGACAAATCACAGTCAAGTTTTAAGCAGGAAGCTTGTTGTCATGAAAACAGGCGTATCCACAGGAAAAGGTGGGAGTCTTTGTAAGGAGGGGAAAAGGTGGACCTCTGACTGTAGTTGAGTACACAGAGCTGGACCAGTGTATGGCTTCTGCAACTAATCAACAAACCGGACGTCTTCAATTTTGCTGGAGTAATGTAAGCTTCTCCCCATTTTACATGCTATCGAAGTTATACTAAGTATCATTTTTCCCGGCATGCATTATTGCTTGTGATTGTTCCATTTTTATGCAGCTTAGACATTGGTTATTTTAAAAAAAGAAATTTGCAAAGACAGTGAGTGTTGTTATGGAAGTGGCATTGTGTTTAAGTTTCTAATGCAAGTAGAAAACGATGTTGACCTTTCAGGTGTGCTTACACATGTTCACTCTGGATTTCCTTAATCAAGTTGCGAATGGGCTGGAAAAAGACAGCGTGTGAGAGATGCTTATACTGTAATCGTATCCTGCAATATATATGAAAACATTTGACAGATTCATAATATCAGAACTCTTGCAGTTACCATGTGGCAGAGAAGAAGATACCGTCTATAAATGGCTTCACAGTGGGAGTGAAACTAGAACAGTTCATATTTGATTGCTTTCCGTATGCTCCTTCAACTGCACTCTTCGAGGTATTGTTCTCTTATATAGTATGAAAACCGATATTTACAATTGTGAAAGATCACTTGTTGTATTTTGTTTCTGCGTGTTTTCTTGCCTTTGCAAGGTGTTGAGGGAGGAAGAATTTGCGCCGGTGAAGAATGCAAACGGGTCGAACTTTGACACGCCAGAAAGCGCGAGACTTCTGGTTCTACGGCTGCACACACGTTGGGTCATAGCGGCTGGTGGATTTTTAACACATTCCGTTCCTTTATATGCAACTGGTAAACATCTACCCAACTCTTTATGTTTTCTTTACTATATTATCAATCGTTGGGTGGGTAAAATCCCTTTACCAAGTAAACCAACTTAAATTGGAAAACGGAACCGAATTTGGTTTCAATTCAGTATGTTATATTTCTAAATCGAAAAAGAATCCAAACGAAAGAGAAAAGGAAATCTAGATTAAGGCATTGCTATTAACGATCATAGCTTAAATAGGTGTGGAAGTGTCACCTCTGTGCTCGTACGCGGGAGAAAATCTAGAAGCCATTTGTAGGGGAAGAACGTTTCACGCACCATGTGAGATCTCCCTCTAATCTGATCTTCTTCTCTCTCTCTCTCTCTCTCTTTTTTATTCTTTTAATTTGGCCATCTTCTTTGTTTCTCTTTTTGTTGTTGAGTTTTGTCTCCATATATGATGAACTTAATCGGCCAGGAGAGAGGATGTGGTTGATAATAGTCTCTTCTCTGCTGGATATGTTATACTCTTCTTTATTGCAACAATAACAAAAACTGATCCACCCAACACGTTTATATAACAAAGAACAATCAATGGGAGAGTATTAAGTACTAACTGGTAAAAATGGTAAAAGATCGAATCAGACCTCAAAAAAAAATGATAAATTTAGAAGACTAGACGTATTATCAGTTGCATTTTCTAGGCCAACAACGAACAGAAAATCTCCTGGAAGCTGTCATAATATGTCCTTGTCGTTTTGATACTTCGAGCAATTGCATCGTTTAGTTCAACAACACTAAATGGTTTGGGTAACTTGGTTATTTTGGTTAACAAACTATTTCGGTTAACCCCTCTTAAACCAAGAAGTCTGAATACCTCTCCGGTATGCACAAGGAATTCAAATAGCCAAGAACTCATCTTCTTCCGCTTCTGAAGTCATGTTCTTGTTCTTCCTCATTTTGTTGTTAAGATCGGATACTACCAAATCAAGGGCTTCAAACCGAGGATGAGACAAATCTCCAACTACAAAAGAATGCATCTGATTCCCGATCGCAATCCAACTGCAACTCGGCGGTTTCTTCAACCCTCTCTCCTTCATCTTCATTCTCATCTCTGCAGCTTCCTCCCTTTTTCCACTCGCCGCATATATATTAGACATCATTACATAAGTCCCAGCATCATCCGACCCTGTTTCTAGAACCTTCTTCACTACCTCCTTAGCAATACTCACTTCGCCATGTTCTTTACAAGCGGATAAGAGCGCTCCATAGGCGGATCCTGATGGCTTAGCACGGTTGACGAACTTTAACACATCTTTCAATCTACCAGCCCGACCACAGAGATCCACAAGACACGTATAGTGATCTTCTCGCACAGAAAGTGACTTGTCTCTCACGAGCTCCTCAAAGAACTCCATTCCTTTCTCTACCAACCCGGCGTGGCTGCAAGCAGATAGCAAGTTAAGATAGGTCACCTCACTGGGATTGAACTCGTGTTTCCGCATCTGATCATACATTTCAATTGCTTCTTTCCCACACCCGTGGTGTGCATACACCGCAATCATACTGTTCCATGATATTAAATCCCTTTGGCTTACTAACCCAGAATCGAAAATCTTCCTGGCAGCAATCAGTTCACCGGACTTTGAGTACATGTTAATAAGCGCTGAAGTCACAAGTTCGTTCTTTTGGTGGACTGACTTAGATATCAATTGGTGAACCTGCTGCCCTTCCACAAGCCCAGCCAAGTCACTACAGGCGCTTAAAATGCTCACATAAGTTCCTTCATTAGGCTTAACACAGCCATCCCTTAACATATCTGAGAAAACTTTCAGCGCATCTTCGTTTTCTTTATTTTGGACGTATCCTGTAATCATCGTGGTCCATGATATAACATTCTTTTCAGGCATCCGGTCAAATAAACCACATGCCCTGTTTATTTCCCCGTTCCGTATAAGCCATGTGATCATCGTATTCCATGAAGCAAAGTCTCTCTCCGGCATCACCTGAAAGAGTTGGTCAGCTTCGTCTATCCTATTGTTATGTGCATAACCTGTGATCATTGCATTCCAAGAAATGATGTTTCTTTCGGGCATACAATCGAAAACTCGTCTCGCTTCATCTACCTTACCGTTCTTTGCCAATCCATCTAACATAGCAGTCCCTGAAATGACATCCCTTGTAGGCATTCTTTCGAATAGGTTCATGGCCTCTTCTATCCTCCCACGCTGCACCAGCGCTTTAATCATTGTGTTCCAAGAAACAGTGGTTCTCTCAGGCATTTCATCAAACAGCTCGAGGGCCTTATCAATTCTCCCGCTCTGAGCATACCCATCAATCATAGTATTCCAAGAAACTACATTTCTCTCCGGCATTTCCTGGAAAAGCATCTCAGCTGCAGAAAACTGGTTAGATCTCAAGTACCCACGAACCATGGCTGTCCAAGTCACCACATTTTTCCTAGAATCCGCCCTGTCGAACAGTTCTCTAGCTTCTCTCATATTCCCTAACTTAATATAACCAGTGATCACGTCCGTCCATGTGATCACATCTCTCTGAGGCAATCCGTCGAACAGCTTGCGTGCTTCTGCGATTCGACCTTCTTTGCAGAGCTTCCCAATTAGCCATTCGGGTCGTGCCACATGCGAATTCTGGATATATCCTTCCCTTCTATGTCTTGTGTTTCCGGAATGGCTGGAAGAGCAAATCGGACGTACGAGATTACATAGTCGCTCGGATCTAACATGATCTGATATGGGCAATACCGATGCTCTTACGTAGTAACTTCTCAGCCGCGACCATGCGCGAGATTGCATCAGCTAGAAGATGGAAAAAGTGAAGGAGCTCTTTCACAGAGATAATGATAATTCACCTTTCGAAAATCTGATATCTTTCGTCAAAAACTGTGATCTCAGTTTCGTATGGAACTTATAAGTCTTTGCATCTGTCGTGGTCACTAATGGCGTTTGTAATTTTCCAAACACTAGGGGCCTCGCTAATTTTCCAATTTACCCCTAATATTTTCAAACATATCTAAAAATTGGGTGGACGATCTATTCCCTAACCCAAAACTATCATATAGCACCAGATGTCGTGGAAAAATAGATCTGAAAATCCCTGAAAATCGTCTACATCTCAAGATGAAAGCCGATAATGAAGTAGCAATATGCTGAAAGTATAGTTCTCGTGGAGAAATAGATCTTATCTTGGTCAATCGTGCTATATAATAGTTCTCGTGGAGAAATAGATCGTCTACCCTGGAAATTTGCAACATGATAAAAAAAAAACAAGCTCCTTGGAAATTTGCAACATGATCCCAACTTACTTCAATTTTTTTCTTTTCGTTTTGGAATCACTTAACTCAATAAAAAAAAGAAAAAAAGTCAAGCATAGGGAGATTGACCAAGAAGTGGTTCCAGCTTAGCCAATTGTTGCCTCAAGAAGTTGTAGACTGACTCTGTAGAATCCGAAGCTATTCGAATCACAACTCCTTTTTCCTGCAAAATATCCCATATATGGTTTCTTGATTGATGTAAGAAATTATATTTTAGGGCTTATTAGAAAGTGGGAAACAAAGCATGGTATTAACCTCAGGGCCGAAAGTGCTGCAGGAAGCTATGAACTCTGGTTTCATGAAGCCATTTCGAGAGCTTGAATCAGAATTGTGTCTCCGAGAACCATAAGATATCTGTAATTGTTCCGACATCATATTCTTCACCTTTTCTTGGACTTGTTTCTGGATTTCCCTCAGCTTTGGCCTTGATCCATTGCCAAACAGATTTAGCAAAGATCCATACTCTTCTCATAGAGAATGTGCTCTAGTGTCTTCTCTAGTATTATTGTTACATGAAGAAAGAAAGATTTCTACCCCAAGAGTATGACCATTGCTATGGCGTGATAGTCTTGCATCCGTTCGGCTATGCTTTGAATGCTCCTCTTCTTTAGCAGTACCTGCAGTAAACAAACCATTACATAAGTAAGCTCTAATCTCCATCATGAATGTTGTATCGATACTAGATACAAGATTCGCAACAAGGTAAAATGTTGTCTTATAAATATGAAAGTGGGTATGAGATTAGTAAATTACTGTGTCAAGGAATAAAGGTTGATCATCTTCCAGGTAGATGTTGTTGATGCTCTTATAAAGCTCGAAATCCCATTTTTCACCATTTGCGTGACGCCCGCTTGTGATCCAGTCCACAAGGACTAGATTAGAGTCTGAAACCAATCTAAACATCTGTTTCTGATAGTACCGGGCAGTGGAGAAGCAAGTCACTGGATCTGGAATCACAACCAAAAGAGCTTCGCTCCCGATTCTCGCCTACTGCAACACAACCGAATCAGGAGCCAGGAACCAGGAACCAGGAACAGTAATATGTTTGTTCCAACACATGATTCTAGCAGAAATGTGAAAGAAACATTACTTCCAGTGTTTGTTCAGAACACTTTGATCCTATTGCCTTGTATACCTGTACGAAAATCACAAGATCCAAGCCCAAAACAATCAACCAAGCAAGATGAAATTAGTGTCCAATTCAAAGAGAGAGAGAGAGAGATTAAAAAAAAAAGCCCTAGAGGACAGAATGTTTGATTTCAACCTTAGTAGAAGACTGCGTTGTAAGCACTGCAGTGCATCCATCATCAATGGTGAATTCACATGAAATCGAATCTCCCTACATAAATTGAGCAACAACTTGTTCGATTCAAGCATCGGTTGACAAATTCAGTGAGAGACAGAAGAGGGAGAGAGAGAGAAAGAGGGAGATACAGAGACAATGCCGCCGCCATAGGTGATGCTGTAAATCCAGACAACGTCAGTTCCGGCAGGAGCTACCTGAGAGTTCAGTTTCGCCCTTCACTATCGGGAATCTAAAAACTGAAACTTTGAATAGATGATTCATAGAGAGAGAGAGAGAGAGAGAGAGAGAGACCTTGCACGGAAGTATGAACTTAAGAGGATACTTAGAGAAGCAACTCGTAGCCGTAGATCTTCCTCCGACTTTCTCCACCACCACTTTCCCTGTCGCCATCTCTCTCTCTTTCCGATGTTGTCGACTTTCTCTCTCTAATTTGAGTTGGACATATATATATATACACATCCGATCAGTTTCTGGGTGTTGAGAAAAATATGATTTTTGGGTAAGAAATAGTCGAATTCAACACCACATTTATCAGAACAAACAGATCTCATGTTTTTAATCATACAAAAAAACTCAAATCATTGTTACAACATTTCCCACTCTTTTTTTTTGTTTGTTTGGTGGGTTTTCTTCTTCAGAATCTCTTATAAGAGCAAAACTGGAGGATCCAATCATCAATGGCGGAAATGTCTAACGTTGGTGAAGAGTAGAGAGACTCCATATTTGTTGCAGCAATCAATGGCGTCTTGGTCTCTAATACTTCCTCCAGGTTCTGCTATCACTCCTATTCCCTTCTCGCAGGCCTCTTCCACCGCATCTTTCCAAGCTGTGATCCATACAACAACAACAAAAAACCAAAACTTAAAAACATTCCGCAATACCAGTGAATGTTCAGCATTACAGGCTTTGGCCAATCATTCAGGTTCATCTTCAAATAATTCAAATTTCCTACTCAGATCGGTTGATTGATGGATGAGTCATTTCAAACAGAAGATTGGTTTATGGAGAACAGAAGAGATACCGAATGGGAAGAATGCGTCACTGGCCAAGGCAGCTCCTTTGGCTTCCTCGCCAGCTTTCCTGAAAGCTATTCTCAGACTCTCTACTCGGTTTGGCTGTCCACTTCCCATCCCCAGTATACAGTTGTTCTTCACCCAAAGATGCCAACAATCAGAATAATTTACGAGCGAAGAAGTATAGAAAAACAAAAAGAAAAGGGAATCAGAGAGAAAAAGCCCAACCTTTGCTATCACAATGGCATTGCTCTTGACATGCTTAACGCAAAGCCAGGCAAATTTAGCGTCTGCAAGTTCGCTTTCAGTCGGAGTTTTCTCTGAGACAGAACTGAAATTGATGTCTTCTGGAGTTATGTCGTCTGAGTCTTGAGCTAACCAGCCACCACCAACCTGTCTGAGCGATAACTTCCCTTGGTCATTCTTTTTAGCCTGGAGGATCCTCAAAGTTTTCGATTTCCCTTTGAGGACTTCAAGACCTTTAGCAGTATACTTTGGAGCAACCACAATTTCATAAAACATTCTAGTTTCCCCGTCTGTTGGGCTCCTGAATTCTCGGATCTCCCTTGCCAGAACCTAGAGACAGATAACAGATCACTAAACAATTGAATACACTATGGGACAGCACCAGTTTAATTTACCTCATCGACTTCAACATTGAAGGCTACAATACCACCAAAGGCGCTAACTGGGTCAGCTTTTACAGCTAGCCGGTAAGCCTCAAGAATATCAACGCGAGAGGCCACACCACAAGGATTTGTGTGCTTCACGACTACACATGTCGGGTTTTCAAATTCTGACACACAGTTCCACGCGGCGTCAGCATCAAGATAGTTGTTGTATGACATTTCCTGCTCAGAGAAAGAAAAAAAGTCAAGTATATTATGGCTGAAAAGCGAGGATAAGGATTATAAATGGCTGCTGATAAATTAAACCGAAACCAAAAACTGAAAGTAACATATTTTTACAACGATGGTGGGTACAAAATTATTACCTTTCCATGGTGCTGAATCGCTGTGGCAATACCCCCAGCGTTCACTTCAGCAAGGCTTTTATCAACATAAAATGCAGCCTTTTGATGAGGGTTTTCACCGTAACGAAGAGAACTCTTAAGTGAAAGCGGAACTGTAAAGCTGGGAGGGAACTTCTCTTCTGAGAAAGACAGGAATATCAATCAATGTAAGTAGGCAATTGCCATGTGAAAGGTGGACAGACAAGATATCATGATTTTATAAACAAGTTTATTTTTTTGCATATTCATGTCCAATTGGCATAACTAGTATACGGAGGACCACATAAAAATAACCACATACTTCCTTCAGTCTGCTTCCATAGCCATTCTGAAACCGCGGAATCATATGCAGCAACATGCTGAAAGGCCTTCCACGCAAGTTTTCTGCGGAATTGTTGGTCGCTCTGTCCTCCTTTGAGATACTCTAAAACAGCTTGATAATCCTCTGAATCAACAACAATGAGAACGTCTTTGTGGTTCTGTCCAACAACATAGAAGAAAGTACATTTATAATCTTGAAATGAACATAAAGAAAAAGTCTCATATGCATATATATATATGTATTACCTTAGCAGCTGCTCTAATCATAGCAGGACCACCAATGTCGATGTTCTCAATCCCATCCTCAAAACTGATCCCACCAGGAGCAGTAACTTTGTCATAGAATGGATACAAATTGACAACCACCACATCAAATGTACCTGCCGTCATCGAATACAAAAGAAAGAAGAAGCAAAAGTGCAGTTTAGCATAAAGGAGACACTACCGATGACTTAACAACCTCAACCTTGGAAAATAGAGGGCAAAGTCAAATGTCAAAACCCACCAATACCATGCTCATTAAGAGCTTCCATATGATGCTCCACATCTCTTCTAGCAAGGATACCACCGTGTATGTTTGGGTGCAAAGTTTTCACACGGCCATCAAGCTTTTTGAGAAGAAAAACAAAAAACAAAAGGAGAACTAAGTTTAATATACCAAACTCAACAAAACAATGGTATAGTCATTGAAAAAGTCACAACTCAATTTGACATCAGCCTTTTGTTAAGCAACAGCCACGAGCTTAAGCAAAAAAAAAAAAAACACTTGCCATTTCTGGAAAATGAGTAAGCATCTCCACTTTGGTTACAGAGACTCCAGCATTCTCCAAAGTAGACGCAGTTCCTCCAGTAGAAACAATAGTGTATCTAGGTAATGATATGAGATGAAAAAGGAACCATTTAAAACCGATAAACATATAAGAAAGAAAGAGAAGTCAAATCTGTATAGTTCTAAGTTAGAGAGTTGTGAAGAACAACACAGACCCCAGCTCTTGCAGACCGTTGCCAAGAGAAGCCAAATCCTTCTTGTCAGATAAAGATATCAAAGCTTGCTTTTTTCCTGATGCAGACATGCCCAGATTATATTAGAAAGAACCCTATTAATGTAACTGAAATCGAGATTCTCTGAATATGAAATTGCAGCAAAACAACAAAAAAGCAACCAGAGGAGCTTGAGGAGTGCGTCGGATTCCTCGGAGCTGTCTGAGACTCCGCCATAGCTCGAACCGCAACGAAACTCGGACGAAGCGACGTACAGTAGACCTGCTCAAAGAAAATCCCACTTTCCTTAAAAAGTTTAGCAGAACGTGAAACAAAGACACGAAGAACACGTCCACACACAGAGGAGAACTCACAGGCTGAGCAAAACGAAAAGGCGCGACGGTTTTCCTGCGAATAAAGCCGCAGAGGAAATCACCGGAGCGAGAACTCACTGAGGCGGCGGTGGTGGCGGTGGCGGCGGAGCTGAGCATAGCTGTTTGATTTCGCAACAGTGTGGCGAGTGCAGTGTTTGGCTGTGTTAGGTTTTAGCGATTTTGCGGATTAAAAGAGAATAAAAATGGGAATGAAAATATCTAAATAATATTTGTATTGGCGTCAGGTGGAAATATTGTATTTATTATTATGGCTTTGACAGTTAGATTACACCTGTAATTTCGCCTGGAATATTTCGAAAAAGCTCCTTGTTTCCCCCAAAATAGCCTTAATAACAAAAGTATGAACCAATTAGTAAAGAAGTAAAACTTTATTGGATCAAAGTGGTAATTATACAAAATAAACTATCTCCGTAGATGACGTAAGCTTCTTACGTGTATAATATGATTGATTTATTGAGAATGAATATATATAAGAAATAAGTTACGTATATTATAATTTTGGGAGCGCACAGTATTTCTGTGGAGAATATAATTTGGAATTAGAAGAGAGATTAAGGGACTTGTCTTCTCCTTCAACTCATCGATCGTCAAACGAAGGACCTCTCAGTCTCTGGTGCCGCTTTTCCTGGTAAGCCTTTGCTCAGCTTCTCTCCTTCTTTCTTACTCGTCTTCGTTTACGTTTCTGCTCTTTTTGTTTCTCATCATTTATTCTCGAAAATCTCTGGATCCGATGTGAATTTTGGGTGTATGATACTCAGATCTTGCATGTTTCAGTGGTTTTTTTTTGCTTGATCGGCTTTTTTTTTTTTTTGTTCTTAGCTCAGTTTTGGTCCCACAAACGCGTATCTGTTTAGTTTGAGGTTTGCGATTGTAGGCTATAAATTTTCTATATTGGATTTTTTTTTTTTACTTCTCTATATTGATCTGTTGATTTTGTGTTTTGTCGGAGATACAGTGGGCAGCGATTCATGCTACTTGATGGTTGAATAGTTGAAACCCTCAAGGGAGTAGTAGTCACTTTAGCTAGTTTCATGGTTGAAAGTATGCACTATTAGATTTGCGTTTGCTCGGGATGATCTGTCCCTGCTCGAGTAGTGATTTTTATTGGTTTGTATACCGAAATGACCCGGATTGCTAAGTGTCCAGTCCTGAGTTTTACCTGTATGCTTCTTTTTTTTCAACTGAATATGTTTGATGTTTTAGTAAAATTTACTCTTCTCCCATTTCAGGCACCTCAATTAGAGTCTGCAGCCAAAACGTTAAATATTTACAAAGGATGCATATGCAAAGATTTGACTTGGGCCATGATCATGATATGTCACCTACAAGTGTCTGCGAGGGAGCTGATGAACTAGATGGATAGACACCTTGACAAAGATAACATGGATCAAGCAAAGGGTTATGAACACGTTCGGTATACTGCCCCTGACCCTAGAGATGAGGGGCTTGGCTCCATGAATCAAAGGTTTTCCCACGATTCTTCAACTAATATTAACACCAATGTACGACCTCCAGATTATGGTATTTCAACCCCTGCTCGGCCAGTGCTCAACTACTCGATAA
This sequence comes from Eutrema yunnanense, assembly GCA_002933935.1. Classification (NCBI taxonomy): domain Eukaryota; kingdom Viridiplantae; phylum Streptophyta; class Magnoliopsida; order Brassicales; family Brassicaceae; genus Eutrema; species Eutrema yunnanense. The sequence continues at coordinate 366,701 of PKML01069419.1, read as the reverse complement.
CTGGTGAAGAATTTGCTTTTGAGTTTATGAGAGATAGGGTAATTATGAAACCGCAATTCATCCCAAATGTGTATGGTGAGCCTAGTGGTAGGCCTGTTTCTGTTAACTTAAGTGCTATGGGAATGGTTCTTCCCATGTCGGAGAGTTATTCTAACACCACAGTACTTAACACAGCAGAAAAACGTCATACCTTTGAGCAAGAGAGGAAACCCCCTTCTAGAATTGAAGATAAGAGCTATCATGAACTGGTCCAGTCAGCCCCAGTTATTTCTTCAAGAAATGATACTGGTCAAAGGCCTCATATTTCTTCTAGAGCTTCTGATAGCTCTTTGAACCAGGCCAAGTTCTTATGTAGTTTTGGTGGTAAAGTCATACCCCGCCCGAGAGATCAGAAACTTAGATATGTAGGCGGTGAAACGCGTATCATACGGATTAGCGAGGCGATGTCTTTCCAAGAACTCATGCATAAAATGTCAGAAATGTTCCCTGAAGCACGTACCATAAAATATCAGCTGCCAGGCGAGGATCTCGATGCCCTAGTCTCTGTATCTTCTGATGAGGATTTACAAAACATGATGGAGGAATGCAATGTGTTTGGTAATGGAGGATCTGAGAAGCCCAGGATGTTCTTATTTTCAAGCAGTGATATAGAGGAGGGTCAGTTCGGTATGGAAGCTGCAGAGGGTGATTCTGAGGTTCAGTATGTTGTTGCTGTCAATGGGATGAATCGAAGTTCACGAATAAATTCCCTTGGAATAAGTGCTCCCGGGAACAATTTGGATGAACTACTTCACGGGAATACTGATAGGGAGATCAGTCGAGCCGCCACAGAACCAGCATTAGCTTCGGTCGCTCCCTTGGCAGGTAATGAATCTTTATCAGCAAGCCAAACTTCTCAACCTGTAACAGGTTTTTCTACTGGAAATGAGCCATTTCCACAGCCTTATCTAGGACAGAAATCACTCTTCACCGGGCTTGGTAACCACCAAGTCTACACGTCAGCTCACATGGCAAGCATAGGCTATATAGATGAGAAGGGGTCTGCTCCTTTGCATGTTCAACCACAGCCTCATTATATACCTTATTCTGTAAATCCTGAAACACCTCTTGAAAGTCTGGTGCCTCACTATCCACCTAAACCTGAGCAAGGAATTGTGCATGAGGAGATCTTTCATATACAAGATCCAGAAGCTTCATCGAAAGAGACCAAAATGAGAAGAGATGAATCATTACAGAAGGTAAATGATCCTGCTAATGTATCTACTGCCGAGAGCAATCTTTCGGCACAGGAGCCAACGATGAGGAGAGAAGCCTCAACCCCAAGGGTCAGTGAGTATACTGTTTCCTCTATGTCTGGTGATTTGATAGTCCCAGATCACGTCCTGAAGGAAGAAGCTCCAATTGCCACACAAATATCCAATTCAACACCAGTTCCAAGTTCTTCAGCTTGTCTAGAGAAAAGTCTTAGAAAATCCCAGGACCATGTTGAGAACAATCTTTCTGCAAAGGAGCCAAAGATGAGGAAAGAACAGTCCACCCCAAGGGTCAGTGAATATTCCATCTCTTCAGTATCTAGTGATTCTATGGTCCCAGATCACACCCTCAAGGAAGAAGCTCCTATTTCCATGCAAATATCCAATTCAACACCAGATCCACGTTCCTTTGTTTATTCAGAAAGAAGTCTTCGAACATCCCAGGACTATGTTCCGAAAACGGCTGCCTTAGATACAGCAAGTGAAGGCATGAAAAGCAATCAGGACAATCAATTTTGTCTGCCTGGAGGATTCTCTGCATCTGGGCTTGTTACTTCAGATGGTGATTCATCTAATGTGAGTAATGTCGACCAACCTGTGATTCATCAAAGGGTTTTTCATTCTGAGCGCACTCTTCGAGATCCAGCAGAAACTAACCGTTTGTCGAAATCTGATGATTCCCTTGGTTCACAATTTGTAATGGCTCAATTAACTTCAGATGCATTCCTGCCTATCAGTGAATCAGCTGAAACTTTTCACGAAGCAAATATGGAGTCCCAGAATGTTCATTCTACTGCACCAATAAGACCAGCTCCTGAAAGCCTCTGGACAGCCGAGGGTAGTGTCTCACAGTTTGAAAAAAGAATCTTGGAACCTAACGCCCCGGAGCACGTAAGTCAGTCAGAGACTTCAGTCAAGGCTGTTCCACGAGGACACATTGAGAACGGGGATATAGTTGTCGATATAAATGATAGGTTTCCTCGTGATTTTCTTACTGATATATTGAAAGTGAAAGAGTCTCTAAACTTCCCTGGATTAGGGCCATTGCATGCTGATGGAGCTGGAGTGAGTTTAAATGTTCAGAATCTTGACCCTAAAACTTGGTCGTATTTTCGAAATTTGGCACAGGATGAGTTTGAGAGGAAGGATCTATCCCTTATGGATCAGGACCACCCTGGATTTCCCACTTCCCTGACTAACACCGACGGAGTTCCTATTGATTATAGCTACCCACCATTGCAGTCTGAGAAAGTTGCTCCAACTCAGTTAAATCCACAAATCCACTTTGATGGAGATATCCAGCCAGATGTTTCTACCACTGCTGTAGCTGATTCAAACACAGTAAACACACAAGAAGATTACGGTCAGTCACAGTTCAAAGGTGCTGAAAGCACAGATGCAACTGTGGTACGCTTACTGTTTTCAACCTAAATATGAAAAAACTAAGAAAGTTTCACTACTGGCAAAAAAACATATTTCAACTGATATTTTTCTAATTTCTATAAACTTGGATATGTAGAATACTGGAGTTCCTCTTATTGACCTTGTGGCTGCGGACAGTGGCCTCAGGTCTCTGCAGGTATGCATTTGTCAGTTTATGGCTTAACATGTTTACAAGGTGTTGCATTTGCCCCTCTCTTTTTAACCACCACGATTACTGAACTGAACAGCATCACATCCAAGGGCCTGAATAATTGTACTGGTGATTTAAAAAGATGGCTTTCGTACAACGAAGTATTACTCTTTAGTAGTACACCAAGTTATGACTTTCCAATACATGCTTTAGCTGTCTTTTCTGTTTTTGGTATTTTCTTGTTTTAAGGAATTTTGTAGAAACAGCATAATGTATGCAGCTTATAGACTAGACTAGAGTAGTTCATATCCCCATTGGTAGTTGAAATCATTGGAGCCTTAGAAATCTGTTGTCAATCTTGCTCCTGGTTTTCTCACTGATGGAGAAAAATGAAATGATCATATCCATTTTGTTTATGTTTCAGGTCATTAAAAATGACGACTTGGAAGAACTGAAGGAACTAGGTTCTGGTACCTTTGGAACTGTTTATCATGGAAAATGGAGGGGTACCGATGTTGCTATCAAGCGAATAAAAAGGAGCTGTTTTATTGGTCGTTCATCTGAACAAGAGAGATTGGTGAGCTTTCTTTCTCAAGGAGTTGGGGTGTCTGAGGTTTATATAAGTACATTTGCCACCACGTTCTCCCAAATTACATTATTTGTCTGCTTTAGGGTAAATAGAGTACTGCTAGAAAACACTAATACTATCTGACCCCAGAACCGAGCTTCTTGTTGTCCATTTTTCTTTTGCCTGAAGCGGTTATTAGATGATTGTTATGAGCAACAAGTTGGCATTCCTTGTAGAATCTTACTAGATTTTTTCCTTGAGTGTAGAAACACGATTGTTTCTTTCGAGAAAGTTGCATTAGTTTAATTGATTTTCAGTTTCACCAACCACTGATTGAAAATTTCAGACCTTGGAGTTCTGGCATGAAGCTGAAATTCTTTCCAAGCTTCATCATCCAAATGTTATGGCATTTTACGGCGTAGTAAAAGATGGGCCAGGAGGAACTTTAGCTACAGTGACAGAGTACATGGTCAATGGATCGCTTAGACATGTTCTGCTCAGCAACAGGTAATTATTTACACAGCTCGTCGGAATCCTTGCTTCCTAAAAACAACTTTAGTTGTATACCAAATCACATTTGGGGAATTACAGGCAGATTGATCGACGTAAGCGACTTATCATTGCAATGGATGCAGCTTTTGGGATGGAATATTTGCACTCAAAGAACATAGTGCATTTCGATTTAAAGTGTGACAACTTGCTTGTCAACTTAAAGGATCCCGCCCGTCCGATATGCAAGGTGATTTTCCAGGACAGTTCGAGAAAATAATGATGCAACATTGTCATATTGTTTTGTTTATGTAACAAAGAGATGCTGATTTATGAAGGTTGGTGATTTTGGTCTGTCAAAGATAAAAAGAAACACTTTGGTCACTGGAGGTATAAGGGGAACCCTCCCTTGGATGGCTCCCGAGCTACTTAGTGGCAGCAGCAGCAAAGTTTCTGAAAAGGTATGAAACCCAATGCTCTAAAATTAGTTGTTGGAAGATGAACAGAATTTCTATCAGTTTTTTTGTTTTGTATTTATTTAGTTCCAGTGCCCTTTTAATGATTTTGCTAATGTTTCGGCGTGGATACTTCATTTACACACAGGTTGATGTGTTCTCTTTCGGAATTGTCTTGTGGGAAATTCTTACCGGTGAGGAACCCTACGCCAATATGCATTACGGGGCAATAATCGGTAAATTGCTTGTCTCTTGTCTCATTCTCTCTCCGTTTCTTTTTTTTTACACAATCAGGCTTTACAATTAGCGGAAATAGCAATCAAATGGTAGTACGGATCTTTTACCCATTTGTTGCTTCCGTGAATAAAAATTGTAGGAGGCATAGTGAATAATACATTGAGACCAACCGTGCCAAGCTACTGTGATCCGGAATGGAGGATGCTGATGGAGCAGTGTTGGGCTCCTGACCCATTTGTTCGACCTTCCTTCCCAGAGATAGCCAGACGTCTCCGTACCATGTCCTCTGCTGCGGTCCAGACAAAAGCGCACGCCGCCAATCACCAAATCCACAAGTAATCTATCAGTTTATTATTGCGGGTATAAAAAAAAAAAAAAGGTTTTGTGTATAAAATATATCCTTTCTGCTTCTTTGAGTGTTAGTTTCAAGGTGAAAAACTACTGTGTTGATTTGTACAAGAAACCTTAAAAGCACATATTCATATTTGTATAGCCACTATTATCATTGAGTGTAAGTAAATTGGTTTTTTTCTGTACTCGGGAGTCTTTTTCTTTCAATAAAAAAAATGTTTTGGTTTATTCATTTTTACTGCGGAATAGTAGTTCTCTTCCAATAGATAGATATAGATAATGGGTTTGGTAACTAATTAATATTTTTGCATCTAAACCATTGTTTTATTAGACATTTTCACACTTTCCCAGCAATTATCCGGTGACCGCCACGTCATATTCCGGCCATCTGTTGTTGTCAAGTAATCTTTCCAATCCTGAAGAACTTGCCTCAAATCAGTAATCTTGTTCTCTAACCCGATACAACAATTAGCATGCATGGTGCATATTTTGTCCATCTCGCTGCTCATTTGGCAGAACCCTCGGAAGTAAAGCTTGTCGAGGAAATGCATCGTGAGGCCGAGTTTTTGTGTGACATAGCGGTCGTGTTTGATCATGTTGAACACGTCTTGATCATGCATGCCGCAGAATCTCCACCTCGAACCGTACCAGTATTTGTAGAACTCGAAACCGGCAATGACAAAGTTTCTTGCGTCGCTGGAGTTTCCCTTGTAGTGGTCGCAAGAAATCTGAAAATAGACGAGGGAATGGATCTCGTAGCCACATTGTATTTAAAACCACAAACATTTTATCAACTCGGTCGTCACAATTTTAAAGTAGAAACAAATTCCAAAATCAGTAGTTTCTCTACTTGGATCAGCTTGGTTTTTCATTATTGGTGGTTGTATGAATCAGTAGTGTCTCTAGTAGAGACTCTCTACATACTAGGTACTAAATATGAGATACAAATAGATACCGTGAAGAGGAAGTTATATCCGAGCTTCAAGATAGACCCAACAACTTTAAACGGCGCCACATCATCTTGAGATAATCCGGCGTCATGAAGTCCTTCTGGCCGGAAAAGTCAACCCCCGCGGTTTTCAGTAAGTAGCAGCGGCGTGGATGGATCTCCGAGCACCGCGAGTGAGATTCCTCGTCCATACATACCACCACAAGGTGGCGGAGCAGCCGCTTAGTCCCTTCTCCAACGTGAAAACTCTCCAGAAACATATTGAACGTCGAGTTAGGCTCAGCCCAAGCCCGGTTTAAGGTCGCTATTATCACCGTTTTTTTCTCTTTCATCGATGCTTCCCTCAAGATTTCCACCAAAGTTCGAGATGGCTGATTGCATTAACGGTGGCTACAACAATCAACAATCAATATGAATTGGAACTTCCCTCAAGGTTAACCTAGTGATAAAAGAAGAAAACTTACGAATTTTACTGTAGTTAATATGTATTGTTTCCAAAGAGTAAAGAGAGAGTGGGGAAGATTCATTTAATTTGACATTGATTTATTATCCTACGCAGTCGACAGACACATCGAAGTCAACATTCGTCTTGGCGTTTCGTGTATCTATCGACGATGATATTGAATTATTAGAAAAAGATTGATGGATCGAATCGAATTATATATATACTATATATAACAGTATAAGATGAAACCTACAATACAAAATTTTGATAAACTATACAAACATGATAGACATAACATTTACATACAAACAGGATAACACAACACATGCATATATATATCTCATCCGTGCCATATATCATTTATACATAGAAAATCTGACCAACATTCAAAAGGCTCTCCTGAGGAACATTGAAGATAACACTATGCTCTCTACAAATCTTCCTAAGAAACGCATACACATAGTCAATGGCTATCTTCTTGTAGAACCTTGCTTCCCTCCTCGCTCGAACCACCGTGTTACCCATTATATGCACCACTCCCGCGTCCCGGCCTCTATTTATGAAATCCTGCTCGTCTACTCCACCGCTCATCTGGCTCGACGCTGTCACCGTGTGGCTCACTCTTTTCACCGGCGTTATGGACTCTATCGAGTCAAATGTATCAAACGTTTCCAGGTTCTCGTTCTCGTTCCAGTTTCCGAGCTTGTCTTTAGGCTGATGCTGGCTTTCGCAGATGCTGTATTCATCAGAATCCGAACAGCCTCCTTCCATCATGGATTCAAGGCGGACGAACAAGAAGAGGCTCTCGAAGAGGCGTTTTTCAAAATCATCGTCTTTCTTGTGCAAGTCTCCGTATCCGTACCTGTTGACAATGGCTTCAAGGTTGAGAAACAGAGGAAGAAGGACAAAACAGTCAACAGAGAAGTGTTCAATCTGGTTTTCAGTTTTTAGATCTTTGGGTTTATGAAATATAGGAAGCACCCATAGTAAGCACCAGTTAGACTGTTTCAGATGGTTACCTTGCGACGCAACGGAACATGTGAAAGTTTTTCGGACCAATCCTTTTAACGAGGAACCGTTCTTCCTCAGGGACGGTGTAAACCGGGAGGTTCTTGACGCATACAAACACCACCACAGAGTGAATGGCTGGTAGGTTTGTGATGAAATGAGAGAAAATGTGAGGGACTCCACTGGCTAGCTCAGTGTAAACGAGGCCAACCCCCGGAACCCGAACAAGCCCAAGGCTAGGACCGAGTCCAAGGATCCAAGCCATTGATACTCTACTGTGCATCTCAAACTCGTACCTCTTCAAAGTTCCGTAGTGCCATACCGACATGATGAGGAGAAAAGCTGCAGCGATTACGAGCGGTACCCAACCGCCTTGGTCGACTTTGAAAAGCATGGCCGAGAAGTAGGTGCATTCCACGACGAGTGAGAGGATGGTAAATAGAAGAACCAGAACCCAATGGCAACGCCACACGAGGATCATGATCAGCGTCATAAGCAACGTTGTCACAAGCATGACGATAACAACTGCGGTCCCATAAGCGTTTCCTATCTGACTCTGGTTCTTGAATCCAGCGGTGACGGCTATGCAAAGGATCATTAGGATCCAATTGATGTCGGGAACGTAAATCTGACCGAGGAATTTTCGGGAAGTATGGACCACTTTAACTCTAGGAAAACACCCGTGTGCTAGAGCTTGCTTGATCAAAGAGAATGTCGCCGATATCGTGGCTTGGCTTGCTACAATCGCTGCAGCGGTTGCAATAATGAACATTGGCCAATATACACTTCCTGCAAGAACAAAAATAAACTTAAGTCCGAGCTTCTTCAAACACATATTGTAGTGACGAGAGAGATGGTAATTAAACCCGAGAAATTCAAGAAACCTGGAATGGAACGGTAAAACGCATCAGCCACATGATCCGGGTGTCTCCTAATGTAGGCAGCTTGTCCGCTATAAGCCAAAAGTAGGCAAGGAAACACAATTACGGTAAAAGCGATTTGCACAGCGGAAACCGGAAAGTGCGATAGATCAGCGAAGAGTGCTTCGATTCCTGCCATTTTCACGCAAGAAAACGGAAAAGGATCAAGATCGAGAGGGTAAGAATAATTGAAGAGGCCAGACTTCTTCTTCTTCTTTTACCTGTTATACTAAGCATAATGCCTCCGAGAGATGTCCAGCGATCTCGACCTCCTCGTTTAAAATACCGGTATATATAAACCGGGGAGAAAGCTTTCAAGACACTAGTGTCGTGTTTCCAGATATTGTACATACCGATACTTGCTATAGAGAGAAACCAGAGAAAAACAATGGGCGCAAAAAGCCAACCAACGCGGTCTGTTCCGTAATGCTGTACACTAAACAAGCTGATTAATATAATGACGGCAACAAGAACAACAACACCTGTAAAAATAACCACAAACTAACGATTATTATAAGTTTATTAGAGACATCATCATATATTTCGGATGAAGTTGTTGAATGTGTAAATGGTAGTACCATTGCTTATATGAGGAAGGTTTACTCTTAGCCCACCAGCAGCTGAAAGAACTGGAAAAGATTGAAAATGTAAATGCAATCGCAAACGCAAAACAAACAATGGAGGCCTTAAATGACATAGTTGAAAATGTGATACCAGAAATGGCGGGAGTAAGGATACCATCGCCGATGACCATACACGTACCGACAAGAACTAGAATAAGAAGCGCGGTTTTCCTAGATGTCCGTTTTTCTAACCACCTTTTGGTTTTGGCAGCAAAGGAATGCTCATGAAACGTAGAACGGCTGTAAGTAGTTAGCTCTTCATCAGTACGGTGCTGGTTCCGGATGGTTTTCACTTTGGCATGTCTACAGAGTAATGAATACAGAGCAAATGTTCCTCCTACAAAAAACAATCAAGTCAGTAACAAACCGAGAGAAACAAAAATAAACAAGAGAAAAGCTTGTGATTTGGTGATACCTTGACCATTATCATTTGCTTTACATACAACGAAAACGTATTTGAGGAGAGTGATGAGTGTGAGTGAATATATGATGAGAGAGAGAGCTCCAATGATATCTTCAGGATCTTTGATCCCATGAGGGAATGTATTGTAGAAAACATAGAGAGGAGAAGTCCCTAAATCTCCATAAACAACACCGAGGCTCTGAAACGAAAGCTGCAGAAGCAGAAGAGCCGAGAATTTCTGCAAAACATGTTTAACTTATAACCTACCAGAAACAAGAATTCACATTGGTTGGTGGCTCAAGATTTGGAAATTGATGTAATAAAAAAAGAAACCTTTTCTCTGTACATGTTCCTGAGCCGACCAGCTTCTTCATCCATAGATTGATCAAGCTTCTGGTCCAAATCCCACATGCTACCTCTCTCTTCGTCAATCTCACCACCCATTGTTGCTGCTTCTACTCTTGCAGCCATTTTTAACAACTAGTATGATTCTCTCTCAACACATAAAACCCAGAAATCTCTATATATCCTTTCAAGCTCAGATCTTCACAACCAAACCTTAATTTGCTTCGATTCTCATTAGAATCTTCAAAAAAAAAACAGTAAAAGTGCAAACTTTTCACAAACACACACGAAAGATTTTTCAAGAAAAAAGGAAAATGCCCAAAGAGCTACTTCTACCAAAATGGGTACAATTTCAAGTATTACATTTACTGCCAAATTGAGAAAGAAATCGAATAACAGAAAGAAAAAAAAAATGTCTTCATAAATTATAAGAAGCGTTACCTTTCGTGGGTCATGTTTGATTCAGGACCATCGAATAAGAACAAAATAACAGAAAGAAATGTAGGAATATAGAAAGTAGAACTCACAATTGCATATAATTAGGACTCGTTAATCGTGTGAATATTGTATTTCCCCTTCCTCTTGTAATTAATCTCTGTGCATATAAGCAGAGCCATTCATATCAATAAACTTAAGCAATTCTCTGGATATTCAAGCAGCTAAAACGAAGATTATTGAAGCTTCCAGAAAGAAACTGTTATGTTTCTGTGAAGAGAAAAAAAGAAAGAAAACACAGAGATGTGTCTGAGTTCTCTTCTCTTTCTCCGCAACGGAAAGTAAAGAAGGCAAATTATGTTTCTATAGAGAGAGAAGGAGAACGTACGCATATGATGATTCTGATTTCTGACAGAGATGAATAAGTCCGTTCATGTTTAAATGTATTGGAATTATCGAAGAACTATTTAATTATGAGTCAGATTGAAAGTACAAATCCTTTACACGCACACATACAAACAAAGTACTCTACTACATTTATAGGGAAAACCAACTTCAAAAAGAATTAATGAAAAAAACAGGATTTTTTTTTATAAGTAAACAATCTTACGGTTTAAAGATAGTGATTTACATCTATAAGCACTTTTCACACTATTATAAAATATGCACTTCTAGTTATTAGGCCACCTTTTTTTACTGTTAATTTTCATTAAATCCGAAAATACCCCCTGTACATGAAGACAATGGATGCAACAGATTTATCTCTAGGAATGAACCTCATTATTCAACCCATTTTCTTTTAACCAATAAAAATGTGACATGTCATATTTAAAGAGATTAAAAATATTAAAAATTAAAATTGAACAAATAAAACAAATTAAAATCAGATATTGCTTAATTCATAAACTCTTAAAAACCCTAAACCCTAAGGACCCTAAACCCTACCCTAATAAACCCTAAATGTTAAACACCAAACCATAAACCCTAAACGCTAAAACCTAGACCATAAACCCTAAATCCTAGACCCTTAAACCCTTAAACCATAAACCCTAAATGTCAATGAAAAAACTATCCACGCAATCATGTCCACAACGATCTGTCCATATTACATCGTCTACGGCTCATCATCCAGATGGATCTCTTTTTCGCATAAATATATATATATATATATATATTTCGACACCTATACTATATTAAAATGAGTTTTAAAATGTAGAAAAATTAGAATTATAATTCATTGTAACAAAAAATTGTTTTATGTCTTTCACGTTATACAAAATTAGAAAACAAATTAGATGGGGGATCATAACTACTTTACTCAATTTTTTATTTCTACTATGTTCACGCCGGTGCATCCACCGTTCTCATGTACACGGAAGACAATTTCAGAATGAACAATAAAAAAGTGATCTAATAGTTAGAAGTGCCTATTAGTGTAATATGAATTTGAAAAATGCCTTTGAGCGTAATATTCTTCTTAAAGATTGAGTAATTGCACTAAACGGTATCCAATAATCCCAAAATAATATATTATCTAATTTGTTAAAACAGAGTGCTATTTTGTGTCCAAACTAGGAAAATATCAATATAAATCTATTCATATCCTGGATAAATATAAATCTATTTAGATTTTTGTGGATAACTATCCATGTTTCCAAACAGAATAATTTTGTTCAATTAAAATTTTTTTAATTAATCTGATTCAATTAAATAGTAGTTTAATTAATTAATCTTCTTATATATATATTAATTTTAATTCGTAATTAGAAAAATTTAGACTATGTCAGAAATTAAATTAAATTAAATATTTAAAATTATAAATAAAATTGATTATTTCAAAATATGTAAATTAAATTTTCAAAAATAAT
>PKML01069419.1:285244-348123 GCA_002933935.1 Eutrema yunnanense | reverse complement strand
TTTTTCAAATAAAATTAGATTCATTTTGTAGCCACCAACACTGGATCATCGAAGATGAATAATAGTAAATTCCGCACATTTTATTAGTATTCGGTTTTAGGTAAAAATAGATAAAAATACAGTGAGATATTTTGAAGTATTTTTTTTTAAGTTCGGAGAATTCTAAATTCACAAAACTAATTTTCATTTTATTAGTATTCGAAGTAACTTTCTAACTATACAAAACTAACCCTATTTCGAAGTATTTATTTTATTAGTATTCAGTTGGGTTAAAAAATATACAATTCTCTAAGTTTTAAAATGACAAAAACTTAACTTTTAAAAACCAACTAATTGAATAAATAGTCAACCAAAAAAAAATAAATTCAAATTGTGGATCACTCACTAAACAAATACATAAACAAACATAAAATTAAGAAAGGAAAAAAAAACTTAAGAATAAACAATCCACATTTCTTAAGCTAATAGAGACAAATCCATTAACAATCATACTAATAAAACTAAAATAATATTATACCAAAAAATTTTAAAACAAAATTGTGTTCACGTCCGCGCGTAGCGCGGATCACACACTAGTTGGAAATAAAAGATACTTTTTCTATATTTTTGTTCATTTACACCTTTCCAAATTATTTTTTGGTGACTTAATCTTTATATTAATTAAAATTCAAGTATACCCTTTTAATTTTTTTTTAATATAATTTATGTCTTTTATTTCTAATTCTCCCTAAATAATTTCCAAACCCTTTTAATCCCACGACATAAATTTTTGTTTTCTCCTTCTCGTTTTCTCCGTCGGCTACGGAAAAACCCATGAACATCGATTACAAATTGCCAAAGATTTCCAAAGACGTTCTTCTTCTACTTCTTCTCTCCTCTGGTTAGTCCGTCGAGTGCTGCAAATCACCGACGTCTATTTTGAGGTCTTCAATTAAATACCCAACCAAATTTTTCACTTGTCGATCGTTCGAGATAAAAACTGGTGGAGATTCTAAGTTAATAACCAAAGCACTAGGTAGATAACTGAATTCTATATTAACCATACTCGTTTCTACTCCGTAGTCTTCGGAAACCATCATCTTTAGTTCTTCAAGAATACTAGTGGATTCCAAAGTAAGTAATCTACCACGTTTTTCTTGATCAACAATAAATCTCCATTCGTTGTTGCCAGAGGATCTCCAAACACCACATGTCACGTAAATCTCTAGCATATTTATCTATGATACAAAAAATAAAATAAAAACTTTTTAAAAAAGAATTCACACAAATCAATTTGTGGTAAAGCAAAGAACAAATTCGATAAACTCACCAGAACACGTTTGAAATGTATAATACTTCGCAGAGATGTGAAAAAAGAAGAAACAAAGAAGAAAGGGAAGAAGACGGCGTGGAGAAACAGAGATAAAAGGAGAGATCGTGATTCTCTTATTTCCCGCAGAAGACACGTTCTAAAACTCGCAGAACATTAGATTATGCAGAAAATATATTCTACGACGTCGTAGAACACATAGAACTTGTAGAATACACGTTCTACAATTCGCAGAATATTTAGATAAGACAGCATAGGTATTTTAAAACTCGGAGAACGTAACTAGAGTGTGGAATATGTATTCTACCATCCGTAGAAAGAATAAAAAAAAAAAATTTCTAAATATTTTTTCTTACGTTTTTGGAATGATCAAAAATTTATATTTCCTTATATATATTTATTTTCCTTTTTAAGAATTAAATTGGTATTAAAAACAATTTTTAAAAATAAATAAGATATTAAAATATATGATTTTAGAGGTAATTTTGTCAAAATTGTGCATAACAAATTAAATGTGTAGATAGACAAGAGTATAGAAAAAATATCATTTATTTCCAATTTTTCTTAAAAAAAACTATTATATATTTTGGGAAAAGGCATCACATTAACTTTATAGAAAGAAAATCACGATGGAAAGTTGTAGATCATGCAAGCAGGGGCGGAGGCAGGTGAAGACTTCCAGGGGCAGTTGCCCATCATGATTTTTGTTTTTTTGGTGTAATTGCTTAAAGTTTATTAAAGTTTATTTTTTTTGCCCCTCTTAGTATATGATTTTATGTACCATTGCCCCGGATGAAAATATGTTCTAAATCCGCCTCTGCATGCAAGTATAGATAATTAACCTTAAAAGTTGTCATAGCATTTATCGATTAATTCAACGATTAACCAAGACAACTTTCAATCACGTTATCAATTATCATTGGACAATGCGTACACGTAATACCGAACCAAGTTTCCCTACAAGTCTAATCTATTTTGGTTGTATTGTACATTTGTATATACATTCTCTTTTACAAGGGTTTCTTTCTTTTGTAAGGCTTTTATCACATGAGTTTCTTTAAAATTGCTTTTGTAGTTCCAAATGTTGTATATAGAAGAAATTGAAAGCAATATATCTTAAACATTAAATTAAACCAAGAAAAATATGATTGGATTATCAGTTAGATCTTCACTATTGATTTTTTTTCTAAGATAAACATGTCAATTAACGAATTCGAGTCCAATTTACGAATATGAATTCAAGTGAAAGAGTTTCTGATATACGGAGAATTGTTGTCCCGGCATTTCAAGTTGTTATCCTTTCGGACCTCGTCTCGGCATATTCTATGCCTTGGGTTCTCAAAAACGTTATTGTTTCATCTAGACAATGTGAACTGAAAAGCTTAAGGTTATGTCTAGCCCTGTGTATAATATCCGGATCCAAAAAAATTAACCGAAATCGATCCGAAAAAGAGGAACCGAATCCGAATCGAAACCGATAAAATACCCGAATGGATCCTAGATTCCTATATCCGAAGAACCGACCCCGAACCGAACCAAGAACTGAATGGATACCCGAAATACAATTATATACCCAAAATTTTAATTATATTTAGACTTGATAACCCCAAATTACAATTATAAATCCGAAGATTTTTAATACCAAAATGATTGAGAGACCCAAAATAACCAAAATATACGAAGTTTTTTTGTTATATTTGTTAAGTTTTGACCAAATTTTATTTATATTTAACCAATTTTATTCAAATTTAACCAATTTTCATTTTATTTTTATGATTTGTTGGATATCTGAAACCTAACCGAACCCGAATAAAACTGAACCGAATCCGAACCGAAATTCTAAAATACCCGAATGGATTATAAACCCTAAATCTGAAAACTCAAATAACCCAAACCGAACCCGATCGGATATCTGAATGCCCAGGGCTAGTTCTGTTGATGAACCGAATTTCGATTTGGTTTTTGCTCCAATATTTCTATTCTCTTTTTGCCTCAGTGGCAGATCCACAAAATTATTTTACCGGATGCACTAATATTAAGTTAATAGATATCAAATGGGTGCACATTACAAATTAGCTAAAAAATTCATTAGTTTTTAAGTTAAACATAACAAATCTGCATATATCAAATGGGTGCACTCCCTATATTAGTTAACTACCTTCGCCCCTAGACTAATTTATAACTTAAACATTCATGCAAAACATAAACCGTTCATTTTAAATGATATTTACATTCTTAGGGGAAAAAAAATCGACTCCAATTTTCTGATCTGTGTTTTTAAAAATATTTACAAATATTACATCACACGTATATTCCACCACGTTGCATGCATATATATATATATGTACGTACGTGCGTATCTGGCTTACTCACCTGAATTTCGAAATAACGTAACGGTGTGGCGTGTGCATAATCATATAGATAGTTCATAATTAAATAGTCCACAGTTATAAGTTTACCAACAAAAAAAAAAAATATGTATGTATATATGTATATGCAAATTTTAATATTATGTAGTTATATGTTTGGTTTTGCTAGATGAACGAGATTTGTATTTAATAATAATCTAATGTCATAGACAAAAGTACCTTAATATATGAGTACCTTAATATAAATCATTTTATGAAAAACGTATGAGTGATTTACACACGCTTGTAAAATTGAATTCTTTTCTCCCTTTCCATTAAAATCAAATTGTTTACTCATCCGATAGGTGCACCCACGTGGTCGTATACGTGGTCCAAAAACGTATACCGCTCCAAGTTTTTTTTGTTGAAGTGCATCTATTTGTTGGCTTCATGAGAACAACAAATAAACAGCTATATACAGTAAAACCTCTATAAATTAATAATGTTGAAATTTTGTTAATTTAAAGTGATATTAATTAATCGATAAGATAGAGAAAAATTATTTTTCATCCATAATCTTTCAAAAAATTTATCTCTTTTATATTTCAGAATCTAAACGAATTTGCATATAAAAATGACATGTACAAACTTAAAATTATGATTTATAATCTTAGCAATTGCAATAAAGTAGCTGTTAATAGCATACTAGATTATCTATGTAAATATATACATGTTCATGAGTTTAAAAAATATAAAAAAAGTATGGCTACTATCTTTATTGTTGATGATAAAAGTGAAGACAATATTACAATACATTTGGAATAGTTATGCGTAAGAAAACCAATTATCACATCTAGAAACATTCACAAATTTTGGATGCAGATTGAAAAAACAACATTAAAAGCTATTGATATAATAAATAAAGAGATGAGCTCTAATAAAATTTCAATTTGAAGTAAAAATAAACAATATATTAGTCATAATTTATTATATTATCTTACATATATATCCATAAATTTAAATAATTATTAATTTATGCTATTATTGGGACCATATATTTACATAAAGTTTCTAAAAATATATATATCTTATCGAATTTTGTTAATTTTTACATTGACACAACTCGGAATCGGCAAAATTTATTATTTTACCGTGTTGATTAATTTATTAAAATATTTCACTCAGTGCCATTCCCAATCACTATTCGTAGATTTATGGCCATTCACCAAGTTGGTAAACATTACACATTTTGGTAGAGATGGAATCCGCAATATTTCACCATCTTAGAGATATAGAGTAAATCATAATGTTGTTTTTTTGAACCGATGGTTTTGTGCGGCGCAACCATAATTATACTTTTTTTGGGTAAAATGTTAAAAACCATAATTATACTTATTCGCTATTCATCCTCTAACGAGTTTCACGATAAACCAAACTCAACGGCCGTAAGCCCGTAACTGTTCTATTACTCACAAGATTGCCATTCAAAAATCTTTTACACGGGCTGCTTACGTGACCACCTTCCGTTTCCTTAGAACCCGAGACTCTCTTGCTCGACCAGATGTTTTCCAACATTAATAATTAATTAGCCTCTTCGTGACTTCTGAAACGAATAAATTAAGACCAATAATGTTCAACAAGCATATCGCTAGCTATATGTATTTTGGTTGTCTGAAAATGCGACCAAACATACTTTGAACTTTGAAGATGTTATTGAAAATCAAAATAATTTACATGTGTCCAAATTATGTTTGGCCCATGATGGCAAAAGGAATAATATCCTAATTAAATTCCGAGACATAATAATTGACATCTAAAATTATTTTGTAATATTTTAAAATTTATTTTTATTCATGTCATCGTGTATTTATTTATTCATACGTGTTTTCGTTTACGAAGCTGCAATTAGTTTTGTCATCATATGCGATGTATGTGTGATCTGATGATGGAAAATCACATCGGATTTTTTTATCACGTGGCGCGATTTAAATGGTGATGGATGACCCATGTACCAGCAACGATATCTGAGCATATCTATCTCTAGAATTAGTGATGTTAATATGGCCGGTCCGGACTCATTTACCCGTCCGTTTAAACATGTTTATATCTGTATCAGTTTAAATTCGTTTAAATTAAAGTCTACTGGATTTAAACCGGTCCGTTTAGATCCATTTAAATATATATTATATATATTTTGTTTTTTAAAGACATAAATTTGGTCAGAGGTTTTTATAACTCTCATATCGGTTTGGTTGGTTTCTTTTGCAATTTTGCTTTGATTTGTTTGGTTTTTACCACTTAATTTTAGATATGGCAAAGTTTTTAATTATGTTTTCGCGGGATTTTTCCAATTACTTTTTGATCTCTTAACCATAACATCATACTATTATTTGTGAAGTCATAATCTTANCATTGCTCACATGTTCATAATTGATTAATTATGAGTAACTAAATCTTAATACAATACATCTTTATTTAATTTCTTCTGTATCTTCATACGGGTTTCGCAATAATTGATCGTGGATTTTTTGTGTTTAATTTTTTGTTAGAAAACATATTTTGGTTTAGCTGTTTTTTAATAGATCATGTTAACATTTGTACTCTTAGACATTGTGTCTCAACCTACGTCTATCGAGACGTCAAATGACATAACTTACAGAAATTATATTTTTTGTGTTTATTTTTGGATGCGCCTAATTTGTTAACATTTGTATGGTCTTTCTATTCTTTTTCTTCTTCCACCGAATTGGTAGGTACATTCATGATCTTAAAGACATCTATTTGTTTTGTAAATGANGCAAAGTTTTTAATTATGTTTTCGCGGGATTTTTCCAATTACTTTTTGATCTCTTAACCATAACATTAATAGTAAACTAAACGAGATCTTATATGTATATATTTCAGTTTAGGCCCGTTTATATTTATATCCGTTTAACTTCAAGCCCGCCGGACTTAAATCGGTCCGTTTAGGCCCATATAATAATATATTGGCAAAATTGTAAATAAGAAATATTGATTTTGTACATATATAAAAAAAATATCACAATCTCAATGGAAATAGTTTTTTTTTGGGTATTTAAACGAGTTTAAATGGGTATCCTTTTATTTCGTGGGCATACCCGCTAGCCTAAACAAACTTAAACGGGCTATCTCTGTTCAACCCGTTTATCTTTACATATACTACGGACCAAATTTTTTATACCAAACCCGTTTAGGCATGCGGGCATCAAGCCCGTTTTAACATCACTATCTAGGACCTAACATTGATATGTATATGAGTATATTCATTTGCTTGCCGCAGGAGGTCTTGTGGATCCTAATTTAGGATTTTTTAAGTAACACGAGCTAGCTGCGATGGAGTAGGAAGTCTTGTGGGTTGCCAACTAGCCATATGATTTATTATTATCTCTTCCGTTTCATCATATATATTATTTTTTTCCTTTTTTTAAAATATAGCATATGATTTTAAATTATTCTAAGTTTAGTTTTGTAACATCTTAGAAGATATTTTTAAATCAATTATGGTGTGTACACCATTTTTTTCTCTCATCGAATTATAGGTGATTATTAAGGAATGGTCAAATCACTAATTGGAAGATGTTACATTTATTAAGGAATGGTCAAATCATTCTCAAATTACAATTAGTGTACACCATTCCTTAATAATCACTAATTGGAAGATGTTACATTTTTTTCACTAATTTTTTTTTTTACATATCATTTCTTAACAAAAATTGAAAATCGAAAATTGTACAAATTAGACAGACATACAAAACAAATGTTCAGCTTGTCGTCGGTTAGATTTCATTTCAGATTTTTGTTTTTGTTAATTAATTGAAAAACATGTAATCAAATAATGTTTGAACATTTGTTTTGTATGTCTGTCTAATTTGTACAATTTTCGATTTTCAATTTTTGTTAAGAAATGATATGTAAAAAAAAAAAAAAACAGAATGAATAATTAAGAAAACCGACGAATCAAAACTGTACCGTGGGTTTGATTGATCACATGAGTTTCCACACTCATACATCTAATTTTTAAAGTTACCCGAAATTTATAAGTTTCAAGATAGAAGGACAAAGCTAACACGTTTTAAGGACAAACAAAAATAGAGGTTAACCCGGTTTGGATTGGTCAGAAAGTTAACCATTTTCCAGTTACTGTCGTGCTGATGAGCTAATGAACAATTTGACCAAGGCTTAACAATTGATAGAGAGTATGATATTCTCTCAAACATTAACAGAAACTAATTGAAGCTTGTGCTGTGGTCATTTTTATGAGATGTACAGAGTAACAATATTAAACAAAGAATGGCTGTTGGGTCCGTATAAAGTGTGACACTATCAAGAACGAGAAAACTAACTGAATCTACAGAAGAAGGATTTGAAATATATATTCCTTATGAATCTGTTGCCATGCGTGTGCTCTCTGTTTCCTAACCGGAAAAGTCCAGCCGAGGGAGCCGAAATATCCGCTTGTGTAAGTCTCAGGGGGGGTCAAGAAGTTGAGAAGGAGAGAGTTCGGGCTCCTCCACAAACCAATAGGACTCTCTCTCTCAAGAGACAAACATATTTATTTATATGGAAGTGATGAGACCGGTTTGGTTTGTGCATAGACATGAGCAGTTTGGTTCGGTTACGTTTCTTAGGACGAGGCGTTTGTCGCGGTTACTCATTAGCTTGATGAGCGGCAGCTTCTGAGAGACTTGACGCCAGATTTCCTTCACTGCTCCATTTGGGTTCCCATAGTCAAAATACCGTCTCACCTGTGTGCATCATTCGGGTATGAGAAATGTGACCAAAATATGTAAAAGAATCAAATTTGAATAGAAGGAGAAGGTACCGATTTCATCTCTCTTTGATACTCCAGAATCTTCTCGGTTTTTATTTTCCTCAGCATCTGAACCAGAAATCCGGGATCCAGGGCTGCATTGGCCTCAACAAAAATCGAGAACTTTCTGTAATCTATAACATCTTCGAAAGGTAACTCGATGCTATCGCTTACAATCACAGGCACACATAAACTGACTATGGAGTCAAAGAGTCTGCAGGCGGATGGGGTGTCGCCCGCAGGATTTAGACAGAACTTTGAAGTATGCATTCCTTTTGTAGCAGCTCGTCGGTTCTCTCTGGATTGAGTTCCATGTTTTATTGTTACATCTTCTTCCTTTTCAAGAACCTGGAAGAGCAAGTCGCGAACTTTTCCACCCTGAAGAGACCCAAAGAAACAGTCAGAAGGAGATCGATATTGTCCTTTTCAAGAAAGACAACTTGATGCGATTTTGAATCACCAAGGCTGTATCTTTTCCACTAATAATAGCATTAAAACAAGAGATCATATATAATCCTTCACCTATGAGTCAAAAGAATAGTATGTAAATGAAGAACCCTCTGTTTCTTATAATTACAATGGCTTTTGAGCGCTATATTATGTCCCTTGTAATGAGTTCCCAGAGACTCTTCGTAGCTATTACACAGCCATTAAATCACAGAGCTCCTTAAGATCATAAGAAAAGCTACAGATTCACTCCTCAACACAACTACGAGTCTGTTAAAGCCATCAAGTTTCAACATTATACAAATCGTTATTCGTTAGTCATTTCCTCTAGAATCATACGAAATTTCGTTAGTCTCCTTAGCACCTAAAACCTTAGAAAGCTACAGAAGTGGAAGAAATAAACATTTCGAGCTCTAATTACCAAGAAACGAGCAAAGGCAAAACCAACTTACATCTTTGCGATATCGGTTTCCCATGAAGAAGAGTAATGTGTTGCGAGACTCCACTCCGATTTCCCCATTGAAGAGATTGACCCTATGAGAGTAAGGTATCACTACATCCTTGACGAACGATCCTTGATCAGGCCTCAGCCGCCCGAAATCCGCCACGAGCAGAACCGCGTTCTTAACCCGGTCCAGGATCCGATACAACGCATTCGGGTCTCCGGCGGGTATCACGTGATCTCGCCCTTCGTTCCTCCTCCACCACTCTTGACGCTCAAGCCAATCCATCAAGCCCTCCTGCATCTTCTCGTCGCTGTAACCGGATCCGGGTTCGACGGGGCGACCCGCATTCACGATTAGGCTGAGGGAAGAGAACACCGGGACGTAGAAGAGATCAGCGTCGGCAGGATCCAAGACGCGGGCGATCGGAGACCCGGATCGATCCACCTCGGGACGGTTCAGATCCGAGAAAAGGTACCACTCGTGCATATGCTGATGACCCGGATACTTGAGCGTGGTGACGTCATCGACGGGCTTCTTGAGCCCGCCGCGAACGATGGCATGCTGCTCGATTACACCGTAAGTGAATCTGCGGGGGAGATCGTACATGTAAACGCTAACTCTAGGCTGAATCGGAGCACGTCCCTCATCATCTTCTTCGCGGAAAAGCTGACGGGGGAGATCGGATGAGGAAGGGAGGGAGCGACTGACGGAGGCGTTGAGAATAACGTATATGGCGATGACGGAGACGACGGCGATGGCTGCTCGTTTGAGGAGGGAAGATTTACGCGCCATTGGTGGAAGGAGAGAATGAAGAAAGTTAGGGTATTCAGGTGAGAGATTGAAGAATGTTACTTAGCTCAGAGTCAGACTAATGAAGATGACTGTAAGTAATTTAGCTAAGCTAATTATTTGATTTTAACAGTATATCTGTCTGGAAAAATGTAAATCACAAATTCTGCTAATTATACATGAAAATTGTTACATTTTACTTTACGTAAATAACGGAATTATGAAATTACCAAGAAAAAATATGCATAGTGGGTTTCGTGAATTACAACAAGTCCAATGCGAAGAAGACATGATAAACATATAAAAAAAAAAAGTGTGTTGCGAGGGATTTGTACAAATCTAATCTCTCTACATAAAATTGTCTCTTTGGTAGAATGTGGCAGTGTTCTTACTTAGTTATGCTGTTTATATGAGATGGGACCAGATCTTGAGACAGCAAACCTTGGAAGTGGACTAGGACCTGTGCTGTTTGATCCTGACCCTCCTTTATGGCCCGAGCTATAATCTAACGGTCCAGAACGACGAGAGCCACCCCTTGGTTTGTTGTTGTTGTTCTCATTGCTCCTCGAGTTTCCAGTTTCCGATTCGTTGTAGTGATCCTGGCTGTAGACTGAGGATGATGAGCCTTTGAAGTACCCTGAATCCGCAGCTGCTGCGGCACTACCGCTACCACGCTGGGGAGTGGTGGAGTTTTTCATGGAGGGAGAAGCGTGGATGAGTGATACGGATGGGGAATGGTGCGGGGAAGCAGTTGCGAGCGGTGTCGACGGTGTGTTGGAGTAGTATTGGGTGTAGATTGACCTGAGGATGGTGTATGGGACATGTGATTCAAGAGAGCTTCTTGGGAGGTATGGTGACATCTCACAGAGTTGGTCTAGGAAGATAAGCTTAGCCACAAGATGAGATCTGCAGAACAAGGAAGATGGTATATGATGATGCGGATAAAATTGCGGGGAAGAGGAAAACATCCCATGTTTCTCTTACCTGTTTGCTTCGCTCCATGAATCTAGCACGATCGATGCAGCGAATTTTACAAAGAGCAACATTGCGGATTTGATGCTTGCTTCAGCTGTTACAAGGGGCTGAAACTCTGAGTCGATGTTTTCACTAGACTGATGACCGTTGGAGAGGGACTGATGCTGCTGCTGCTGCTGGTATTCACGCTGTAACCTCACGTATTCACTTCCTGCGATGACGGCGCTAATACACCGAGCCAAGCAATGGATGTTGTTGCTGAATCCGCCCGTCTCGATGTTGAAGCCAGATGAGTTCCAGGCGTTCGAGGTCATGAATGAGGCGAAAAAGTAAGGTAACAAACTCCATGAGTTATCATGTGCACCACCTACCTCTTCGAGTATTAATCTAACCCATTCAGAGTCATGATCTCCAGCTGCACCAATGCCATTTGCCACGCCTTTGATCCTTCTGATTTCCTTCTTTTCAGGTATTTCTTCGGGTATGTGCTCAACGATGCCAGAGATCATCGAGTGTATCAAGGATGCATTGTCTTCAAGAACAGCTCCAGAGGCTTCGGCTAGGAGCTCATCAAAAGCCAACGCTTGACCAGCTTCAATACAAAATCCTATCACAGTATCCAAATCCACTATCTGCCTAACAGATGCATCTCTCTCCCCTCTGTCACCAGAATGCATACTTGCAGCAGCCGCCTCAATCAATTCCCGGTTTGACCTCAGAGATGTTTCTATGCAGTTTACCAGGGCAGCTGTATGTACTTTCATCATCCTATCCAGCCGGTCTACTCCATAGCCACCAAATATACGAACAAACGCCTGTAATTCCTTGAGGTCAGTGACCGACTCTGCAAAATACCCGCCAACTGGTCTAGTGCTTTTGAAGTATTTATGCCTCGGAGCGAAGAGGATTCCTGCGCCAGACACATCCTTGATGATATTGTCCATGTACCAGTTGCACACAACTTCAACTGCAGATCCAGTGTTTTGCTGTTGTTCAGCAGGTTTCTCGAATGAATGCAAAGAAGAAACAGGTCCTGAAAAGGCTTCCGTGAGTAAAATTTCTCGGATGCCTTGAGTTAGGTCCATGCTAACGTGTTGCTCTGCCAAATGGACTATGCTCATATGCCGCCTAATTAAAGACTCCAAAATAGAAGGCCGTTGAAGATCGTTATCAGTTTGAAGTGCAGTCAGTAATCTTCTCTTGAAGTTCCCAAGGATGCATTCTCTCATGTACTGCAAATATTCAATTGTCAAAAAACTTAATAAGACCAGACTATGAGAGAGAGTTCATCGTCTCTTTATTAGATATTCTTTTTAATTCACGAGACCATCGAAAAAACATGCAGCCTTTCCAAATAGGATTGGAACAGAGATTCTGAAGTTTTAATATTTAGAAGATTGAAAGCTCACCTCCCTTAGCACAAATACGTGGTTTATAACACAAATAGGCTCCATGTCGTTCAGAATTGAACACAGATTAGTCAACCTTTGGATTGCAGCTTCCAACCTGCCATCACAGAGAGATACTTAAGATAGCGGTATCCAAGGAGCACTGGTTTCATGAAGAAAAAAAACTACTTCATATAATCAGATTATATATAGCATAAAATATTTAAAACTTCAGGCTAGACTTGGGCGCTTACATTTTGATAGACTTATTATTCTCAGGATAGCTCTCATGGCCGGGCAAGGTAAACCCGCCTCCGCCTACAACCCTGGGGGATTTCATTGAAGGAGCAGAAATTCTTGATGCATTATTCAGATACGCTGCAGCTTGTTCTGGAAGAAGCTGTGAAAGCTCAACGCATCAGTTTGAGGACAGTAGTCAAATAGAAGATTGCTTTTGTTATACTATTGATTTTGGGTAGGATTTATGACCTGAGACTCTAGAGCGCCAAACCCGCCTTCTGAATCAAGAATATTTATTAGTCCCTCCAGTCCCCCCATTATTGATTCAATAAGAGACTCAACGTAAAGCACTGCATCTCGCCCAAATTTGGTAACCTGTGGAGAAAGACAAGAGCAAGAACCTTTCCGTTTAATAGACGGTGTCACTGATATAAGAAAAAATAGACATGGCGGGATAAGCACATAGAACATACGTGGTTCACCCAAAAAGACAAACATATATATTGCTTTGTTAAACAAAAAAAGGTGACATGCTAAGGGAAAGATTCGAAATCCA
The DNA here is from genome assembly GCA_002933935.1 of Eutrema yunnanense. Classification (NCBI taxonomy): domain Eukaryota; kingdom Viridiplantae; phylum Streptophyta; class Magnoliopsida; order Brassicales; family Brassicaceae; genus Eutrema; species Eutrema yunnanense. The sequence goes on along the minus strand of PKML01069419.1, from coordinate 334,794 downwards.
AAAGTAACTAACGGAACATCAAACAATCAACAACTTAATCTGCCATAGCACATATGCAAACACGACAACGGAGTCAAGTCAATTTTACAATCACTATCATTATTTATTGCCATATTGAGAGTAATATGGTGCCCACTGGGAGGTCTTAACACTACTTGAATGCATGCAAGAATCTCATGATCCAGACATGTACTACGGAAAAAATGCAAAAATTCACTGAGATTGAAATATGGATTTACCTCCTCAGGAATTATTAGCGAAGCACATTCCGGGAAACTACTAGCCACACTAAGCCATGCACAGCAATGCTGGGGACGTCCTTCTGGTCCAAACATTGTATTTCTGAAAACCTTTTACAACAGTCAAATGTCAGATTATGCATAAGATGACAAGGGAAAATAGTGGACAGTGAACAACAAGAAGAAGTATACAGTTGTGAGGTGTTGATGGTAGAAATATAATTTCTTCAGACTGCCATGCTTTGATAATTGAGACTCTAACTCATCAACACATCTGCATTGAGAAGACGTGAAATTCTGCAGGATCTTAGTTTCGCTATTTTCCTTGCTAGAAGATAACCAAATAATGGTCATATAAGGACGGAACAGTACCTGGACCAGTTATATGCAGCATTTCCTTCAGATAGCAAGCCCTCCTTCCCGGTAGAGACAGTGGCTTTTTCCAGATGCCTGATGTTTATCGATGATCGAGAAGAAGTCACAATCATCAAAATGGACAACCAATTTTTCCGGAATTCCTGTACAACAAGAGGCAGTGAGCATTACGACAATAGATTGGATGACTAAACAACATAATCTTGTTGGGACCATGCTACCATTAGGAATGGAAGACAGACCAAATGGGAAATATATGGAACATGAGTGAATCTACTATCTAGGGTGTATTGATTATCTTTGAAAGAAAAACCCAACTATGTATAATATGCCTATAAAATAAGTGGATTTGGTCTAGCTTTCTTACAGATAGGTCACATGTGATTGCAGAAACATTTTCTCCCTGCGGTTTGGGTATAGTTTCAAGATGTTGCACAATATGCTGGAAAAGGCCTTTTAAGGTTGGATCAAGGTCCAGAGCCACGATTCCAGGAGTACCCATCAAGTAACGAATCCTTCCAGCAGATGAAGAAAGGTATGATAGTGCATAACCTCGAACAGCTGCATTTCAAACAGCAAACTCCACTAAAGTTACCAAATTTTGAGTACCAGTACTGATCAGTGGGCACTTCTCATGGTTTCAATGAGACCCAATGGGTCCAATACCAACGTTTCAAACTCATGTACTTACAACCAATGTCTGAGGAAGTGAAGTGAAATCTCAAGGTAACAAACCTGCGAGGTACTTGCGCACTAAACAACAGAGACGGTCCATTCCGTCAAGCAGGAAGCCAATGGTTGGATCATTTGGATCCTAAGAAATAATGAATGATAAATCAGCATTCATAACCAAATTTTGAGTTCACTGAAAGTCAAAGTTATAATATTGAGAGGCTTTTAAAGTTCAAGCAAACAACTTACTATGTCAACTGGTATCATTCGAGCAGATTTGGATCTTGTGGATGCAATACCAGCGTGTTGAAAATACCAGAGAACCTCAGACTGGGTCAAAGCCAATGCAGAGAATACCATCTACGATAAGAAAAGTAAATAAATCAATCATTGGGAAACTCCAGGGAAGGGAAGAACTCTTATGAGTATAGTACTGGATAGGAGGCTTTGATCTGTGCAAACATAAATGACACATATGGTTTGTGTCTTTATCTCCTTAAGAAGACGACACAGAAATTTTGCAAGACTTTTCATTTAACACTTTTAGTAGATCATTCTTCCTATTGAAGCATTCTGTTTTTTTTTTCTTTTCTGAAATAAAAATAGCCTGTGTTCTTTTCTCCTTGTTCTTTCTTCACTGACTTCTCTTGGAAAATAGAATAGCAATTTTGCAAAACTCTTCATATGACAGTTGTCACATTTAGTAAGTCATTCTTTCTGTGAAACCAGTCTGTTTTCTCTGATTCACCCACTATCGTGTATCAATACGGTTCCCTGTTCTAATTGCAAATTACAAGCTTTGTTCACCAAAGTAAAGCCAATCACTGACACAAGCTAAACCTTTAACCCTAATATGCAACGGACTAAACCTAAGTAACAAGGAGAGAAGATACTCAAGTGAAACACCGGTAAGCTTGATGTTTCAGTTGAGTATCTTCTCTCCTTGTTACTTAGGTTTAGTCCGTTGCATATTAGGGTAGCTTGTGTCACTGATTGGCTTTGCTTTAGTATTGCGCCTCATGTACCAAAGGCTCACGAGGCTCTGCGCCTAGGCTCAGGGCGCAGGCTCATGACCTTGGAGCCTCAGTGCGCCTCACGCTATTTAAACACACAAAGCTTACCTGAATGTTTGGAGCCAATAAACTTGGTTGGTCAGTGAAAAATAAAACCATCCGCCCTATTTCCTGCTTCAGCAATATTCTCCTTTCTCGGTGTATGGTATCACATAATTGCAATGCTTGCTCATGCACCTCACTGAAAGCAGCGACCAGAACAACAATAAATCTATAAATTCAAGAGCTATATAATCTCTGTAAAATCACAAATTTAGAGGAAAACAACAAGTCTCCAGTATCATATGAGGATTACGAAGTCAGATGCGGCTCATAAAGCCATAAGAATTGAACTAAAATTTGGAGTTACCTGATCATTTTCTCAACTTGCTTTGCTACACTATATTCTAGATCAGCTTCCTTTTGTTTAGTCCGGCCAGACTTTGCCATCTTCTTTGATTCTAACACACGGGGTAAAACATACAACTGGTAGTCCTCATGCAACAGGATGTACTGCATGGTTAGGTTAACAGAGTCAGCTGATGCAAACCAATCAATCCAAAACTATTTGTCGCAGACCATTTGATGTGAACTCACCTCATCCCGGAATAAAGTCACAACTAAGTTTTCCTTTAGCACAACCTGAAACCCAACAGGACGATACAACATTTCTTAGAGACAGCACGAGTTACACACAATCTTGAAATAGATATGGAGGCGTTTTGTCGTGTACATAAAAATCCTAACTCCATTACTACTAATCATCAAATAAATAAACAGTTCAAATGAAAGCACATAAAATTTATATACTTGACCAAAAACAACCATTTTAGTAACATATGCAAAGAGAGGTAGATATTTCTGATTTGTAAAACAAATTAATAAAATACTATTATTGACCAGATAAGCTATTTTTCAATACAGAATTCTTGGAGGATATGCCAATGGAAATTCAATCCAATCCTCGTGGAAGATAACTTTGTGCTTCTTTATCAGGTTCTCAATCGAGAATGAAAGGAAAAACAGATTCGTACCAGGGCGATATCAATGCTAGTAACACGAAGAAGCTCGTCAGGGCAAACGAGATATCCAAGAAGCACCCATTCTCGGTACGAAGTAACATTTGCAAGGTCCTGCGCTCTCTGTAGGAAGCAATAGGGTAAAATATATGCAGTTATTAGCACTGCACATTAAGAAAAACGTTGTACGGGAAATACTACAGCATCCTACTAATTCAGAGAATCTTGAATATTTATGTTGATAAGTATCTAGCCATTCAGAAGTACCATGGGATGAGCAGAATTTGTAAGTATATCTGGGAATCGAGGGTGATATGGGCTTAAAAATCCCTCATTTCTCAACTTCCTTGTATCTGCAGATAGAAAAATACTGGGTCCTACAGCCTCCAGGACCTAAGAATATGAGTAAAATTGTTAGTACTGATGTATTAATTGCAGTATTAGCTCGTGGTATACCCGTTCATTTTTTATTTGGATATAACACGGCAGCCTCAACTCTTACAATCCAACAAAATCCTACTAAGCATAAAAACCAAACTAAGTAGAAATATTAACCTCTCCAATCCTTGGGCTGACAAAATTCAAATCCTCTTGTAAGCCTTTCAATGGGGGATCATAAGAGTCTATGAATTGTACCAAGCTGGATGAAAGACGAAGAGTGTTAATTCATGATAATTGCTCTATTGATTATATATAAATTAAAATTTATACCATGACACTACATGGGGAAAAAAAAAAAAGAATCCATACCGGTGATAAAAGTCACAGTCTCGATCATTTCTTGATAGCGCATGCAGAAGGTTGTACACTTGCAGCAACATTTTTCTAGGAATCTACTTTGATAGAATAAACACTCTTAGAGATTGATAATAAAATAAGTGTATGCCTTATCTGAAATGTGTGTTAATCAATCCAAATGAACAGAAAACTACGAAGGAATAAGCTCTCAGCATACCTTCTCTGCGAAAAGATTGACTCGGACAAATGCACAAAAGAGATCCATAAATGCATGCAGTATAAGTGAGTTCTGATGAGGCTGCAAAAAAACTGAACTAAGTTATGAGCTAATCATGAATACTCAACAATTATATCCTCCTCCCCGCAGAAAAAAACTTTGACAAGTAGAAAAATAACTAAATGTACAAAAGTTTTTCATGCTCCACCCAAGGTATGAGTTCAAAAGAGAAGGACTTTCCGCAGAAGAAGGACTTTGACTCACCAGCAAGGTAATTACAGTGCTGCTTAGGTCCAATATAAGCCGTAGTGCCTGTTCTCGAAATGCCATCAAATCGAGCAGCAGCTGATTCAAAAAAGAAAAAATGGGTGACGGGAGGAAAATGAGGCACCCCTACAGAAATTCTACACAAACTGAAAATAGATGTCTAATAGATAACCACTCATTTACACTTTAAAAGTTCAAACCATGTATTAGGTACATCATACATGCGTGCACACATACAAGGCTGGTTCGTGGTGAGACGGAATATAAAGAATAAAGCAAACGTATAGAAGCTTGACTATATAGCATATAGGATTTCTGAGATGCTTCACTATTCTCGAGAAACAAGTTTCAGTACAACAGAACAACGTATTGCATAGATAGTTTCTTATTACCTGTATCCATGGCTCTAAGCTCTGCAAGTGAAGTTCAGCACCATCATGCAAGCTATCCAGTGAAAACTTGTCAATCTGCATAAGTATTGCAAAAAGAAAAAATTAGCTTATTTCTTGTTACCATCACAGCAACAAAGCACACACTGAGCCTAATATGAAGAACTCTTTACTTACACGTTCGAGTTGCAATTTGCTGAAATGCTCGGGGAACTTTTTCGAGAGCAATGTGCATATCCGCGGATGATTAGGGAACACACCCGCTTTCCAAAATGCTTCAGAGAATACATGACCAACAGGATCTGGGTACTCCAAGATTTGATTGAGTCTATACATTTTAGCCATGAGACCCTCCGCAACCTCAATCATTTGAACTACCCATTGTATGTTCAAAGCCTTTGTGGAACCACCAGAACTCTGAACATGTCCATCAGAACTGATATGCTTTGAGCTCCTAGACGACACTGATGAGGCCATTTCAGGTCCCAAGTACTCGGTCCATCTGGAAGGACCTTCCCATTCCCTCGATCTCACAGACGTCGGAGACACTGACTCGTCTTGAGAAGGATAATATTGACGGGAATTCGCCATTAATGATCAAAATAATATCTGCAATAAGGGAAACTCAATTTCAGAATCACACTACACAATCGCGTCCAACATTATTCGCTTAAATTACTGTCAAGGCTCTTGCATTCCTCTTTCGAAACAGGACCGAAAGTTCCTGACTCGAGGATTTTGCTTTTAAATGTCGGGAAGGGAATCATCCCAAAAGAAGAAAAATCTTAGAAACCCAGTAATCCTCAGCAACAGCGAGAAAAAATGCGGGAAAATGAGATTGAAGTTAGGAATGATGTCTCCCTCGCCATTTTCTCAGAAACAAAACAAGGAGCTATAACAAAACCAAGGTCAAGCCAGAGTCTCGTGAAGATTGAAGTTACCTGAGGAAGCTCCAAAGGCGAAAGTCAATTAGAAAAAAAAGCCTCAGTAAGATCGCAGCTGCGTCTTAGTGTTCAGATCTGAGTTTCTGCAACCTTCTCCGGAGACGAAGACGGCGGAGAAGAGGAAGAGGACGGCGAAGAGGAGAGAGAGAGAGCCGGTCTCGATCGGAGTGTGAGCCGAGAAAAAGAATTGCAAATTTCGGGTCTCATTTAAGACAAACTAAACTAGTCAGTAGAATTGCTTTCATTTTCCAAATAAATGCATTTCTTTTTCAATTTTCACTCTCTTTTTTTTTTTGGCACAGAAAATTTACTTTCTTTTTTTTTTTGGGTCATATTTTTAATGAATTTTTACCTTCAAATCTAAATATTTCTCACGACAAAAAAAAAAGAAATCTAAAGAGAGAATATATAACTTGTTGAACAATATAAAAAGCCAAGTTAAACAGAAAATGTAAGCAGGTGGGCAATATAGCATATGAATTTTCTATACATTTCAAATTTTCAAAACGGCAAAAAAAAAACATATTATCAAAAGGTAAATAAACCAAAAATATGAAATTTTAGATAGTATTTTAGTATACTGTATACCGTGTTACATTGTTTACGTTATCGTTTTCTTGTTTTTTTTATCTTAAAATGAAATTCTGTTAGAAAAACAACAAATGCTCTGGTTGGGTGGTTGAAATATAAGTTTTCAAAGCTTTGACAAATATGAGGATAAGTCTCTTAACTGGTAATTCAATTACCGTAATTGTAACATTTAACAATTAGATAAACAAAAATATCAAATAAGTAATGGCAACAGATACTCCTTGTAATTATCATTAACTAACTCTACATATCATCAGCTTTTAGGTGTAATAATTGTCAATTATTTTTAGAATTACTGTGTTAAACAGTATGATTCAACTAATGATTAACATTATATATACACGATAAAATGAAATGGAGTTTGTTTTAGTCAGATTTTAATTTCTAAAACATTATAGAGAATCGATTGTAAAATTTTTGAATGTATAATATGGTGATATATACATGGTAAAATCACATTCACATTGATGAATTATATATTTCAAAATGCGTAAAACATTATTTATTTGCCATCAACGTATTAAGTTACGTAGCAAACATGACACACACACACACAAATAGAAAGAAAATAATATTATAAGAATGATTATTTATACAGCAATATATCTAAGAATACTTAAAAATTCAAAACATATATATAATAATTAGGGTTGACAGCGCAAGAAATCTTGTATTACAAGGCACATTTTGTAGCTTTGTTGGACAATAGAGGCTAACAAAGCTTGGCTTCCACAATAAGCAACAATGATTCCAAAATCTTTTCCTCACTGTGCACATATCATTGCATCACAGATTTTGCTTCCTTTCACATTTAACGTTTAAGGTTTATATCTGAACCGGGAAAGAACAAAACCCCGGTTTCATACGGTTGCTACAATATCTGCACTTATATTCCATTAGATTCTTGTCGATACTCAGAATCTTGGATCCCAATTTCTTGAAAGATATAAGTTATTTTTCTCTTACCTGGATCCTTTTTTTCTTTTTCATCCGAGCAATTCTTTCCTGAATCTCAATGGTTAAGTCGAAGTCGAAGGGTTTACGACTGTAAGTAAATTGTTGATATCATCATCATGTATGTAACTCATGTTAGAACTTGAAAGCTTATGTTTATATCAAAGTCATTAATTTTAATTTCGTGAATGACTTAACAAGGAGGGAATCAAATCATTCCCATCATTAATCACATGTAACTGCACCATTTCCACTTTAGAAATCGTTTCAAGAATTGGTTCCATAACAAATTTGTTGTTCAAATAAGTAAAGAGCCCAAATGAGAAACAAAGAGACAACAACTCTTTGAAAGATCAAACCAATGTAAGCTTATTATTCTCTACTATTATTCAAACAATTTAATTTTAAAAAGAAAAGGACATAAAAGGAAAGAACAGGGGATCGAAATCTTCAGAATTTTCTTGATTCAACCATCGACACAGATCAAGATTACATCTCGATCCTCGTTTGAGAAGAGAAGACAACAATCTGTGTAGCAGTGGAAGCTTCTAGAAAGAACTGGAAGAGAAAATAAGCTCAGTGCTTGGCGTCTTCTTCCTCGCAGAACTTAGAGTATTTCTCTGAATCCATCAGCTTCTCTGCCTCACCCACATCACCCAGCTCCACCTTTATAATCCATCCTTTTTCATACGGGCTCGTGTTCACCTGTGAATCCAACAAAAAGAATCTCAGCTCCAGACCACGGAATCAAGAATCTCCAAATTTATGATGTTTTACACCATGTAAGTTCAAACAAATAAGCAAATCTATATTGGTTTACCCGTGAATCAAGATTCTCAAAGTTTAAGACTTTTCATCAGCTAGAACTGTAGAAGAATCGAATGAGGAAGCAATAATAATACTCTCTATACATCATCCCCCGTGAATCAAGAAGACATTTACATAAAACAAATCTGTCGAATAATCCAATGCAGTTGTTTTTGGTTGCGGTTCAAATAGAGTTTATCTCGAATTTAACAAAGGGATCGATGCTAATATGATTTTTTCAAATGAGAACTCACCAATCCAGGGGACTCAGTCAGCTCCTCATTTACTTCAACCACCTTACCAGAGATTGGAGAATTGATATCACTAGTTGCTTTCACACTTTCGACCGCTCCAAAACTCTCACCTTGTGACACCGAACGTCCCAAATCAGGTAATTCAACATAGACCACATCACCCAAATGGTCCTGTGCGTGATCCGTTATTCCAAAGGTCGCTTTATTCCCCTCAATCTTCACCCATTCATGTGAATCAGCATATTTCAGATCCTTCAAGACCTCTATAAACACAAGCGAAAAGGAAGAGAATCACTAGTAAGGTTAAATGGCAAAATATTCAGCATTCCAACAACAGATTCAAAAACAAAGTTCTTGATGATCTTCTTTCTCTGTAAGCAAGTTGTTATCAGGCAAACACATAGTTCCACAACAAAACCATTCACTTATCAGGCAGAACACATACTTATCAGGTAAATGATAAGTATCAAACGGGAGAAAATGCAAACAACATGAACATCAGTACATCACTACCTTCGAGTTTCTACTATTAAGAATATTATTATTAACAGAGCCTCGAGGAATCAAATGCAAATTTCTGGGCTTTGATACGAAAAAGGAGAGATAATCGATCCAACAGAAAAAAGGGATTTGCAACCACAATAATCAAAGCCCCCTTCTTCCGCTTATAATCCGATCATCATGAACAACCAAATGATTTCAAAAAGAACAATCTCAGATTCAATAATCAGAGAGAGAAACCGAAGAGATCAAACAAAGAAAAAGGAATCAACAAATTAACATGAGATTGAGATTCACCGGAAGAAAACCCTCGTTGGGCAACGGAGATCCTTAGATGAGAAGCAACCCTAGAAGCCCACAAGAATCTAGCAGCCATTTTTTTCGTGGAGATCTCGAAGCACAGAGAAAACGCCGATACACAACAACAGTGAGAGAGAGTGCACTCACCACCGATCGGCTTATTATTATATTCTTACGACAAAAAGGGTTTGGTGGGTTTGCTTAAACAACATTTATTTTTCCATAAAATATCACTTTCTGAATGATTATGCTCGTGGACCAATCTCGCTTCAACTATCCACAAAAGCAACATTAAGGATTATGACACTAAACCATTTATTATATAACATGAATAATGTACATTCTGATAATAAAAAAATCCAAACTTTACTAAGAACCCACAGTTAAGGATTTAGCCATTAGCTTTGGGACAAGAGAACTCACAGACACATCCTTATGCATTGTCCTAAGCACTGAAGTGACTTGTTCCACTTGATCCTCACTAGAACAAGCCGAAAGAAGAACCTTAGCTGTTACTCCATCGGCTGCACAACCCGAATCAATCATCTCCTCAAAAATCTCCAGACATTTCACATACAGTTTCTTCCTCGAGTAAGCACCGATCCTCGAGGTCCATGTCACAACGTCCGGTCTGAAATTCCTCTCTTTGAGCTCACCAAAAAGCTCTTCAACTCTCTCCAGGAACCCGGCTTTACCATAGACATTGATCAAGATGTTGTAGGTGCTTATATCCGCGGTGCAAGAACCGTTCTCCATCTCGGCCAGAATCCTTTCCATCTTAGTGAATTGTCCTAACCGGCCGTACAAGTTGAGCATGCTGTTTAGGACAAATGTGTCTGGTTCTACTCCGTTTTCGCTCATCTCTTTCACAATGGCTTCGCATTTTGTTACGTCTCTGGCTCTAGAGTAAGCCGATAGAAGCAGCATGTGGGATTTCATCGTCGGTGTTATGCCAAGCCTTTTCATTTGTTCAAACACAGCTTCTGCATCTGGTTCACCCACAAATACAAAAAGAGAGAATGTATGTAATGCTGAATATCAGAGGGGTTTTCGTTTTATAGCAAATTTTATACTTTTTTTTGTTCAACAGCAAACTTTATCTTAAACTCAAAGAACTTCCAAAGAAATTGAGGTTTTACTCAGTTTATTTGTATTTTTGGGTTTAGTTCAGGTTACAGTTTGTTCAGATATGGAAAAAATGAAACCAAATCGGTTCAGTTAAACCGAACTGAGCATCCCTGGCTAGAGATAGTTTCTCTGTGTTACCTGAGTGAAGACCTGCTCTACCATAAGCATCGACCATGATATTGTAGGAAGCTCTGTCTGGTTCGCATCCCATATGTTGCATCAGAGAGAAAATCTCAGCAGCACCATAAGGATAACCTGCACGACTGTCTTGGGATTTTGAGGATGTTAAATTTAAGCTTTTATGATTTCTTGGCAGCAGTCTCTGTGGGAGGGTAGTATAGGTTAAATAATCAATCACCTGTATGCCTCCATGAGAGCGTTATAGACATAGACATCAGGTTCAAACCCATCTTCTTGAAGCTGCTCAAATATTTCCTCAGCTTTCTCGCAAAGACCTTCTCTAGCAAATGCATTTACGAGTGCGGTGTATGAGCAGATGTTCGGTTTACATTGGTGACTTCTCATTTCACAAAACAGCTTCCAGGACATGTATGATTTACTTGCCTGCAAGAAAACCCAATGACATGAACACCACATTTCCCAAAACCCAAATTTGCGGAAACTACTATGCTCAAATCAAACGAAGTTGGACTAAACCTTTCCGTATAAATTTATCATCAAGTTGTATGTTTCAGTGGTTGGTTTGCATCGATCACGCTTCATCCTCTGGAAAACATCGATTGCTTCTTCGGTATTTCCTTTCCTCTTCATCAACCCCTCAATATATGCATTGTATACAGTAGCACCTATACAAACTCAACATTAGATCGAATACTAGAATATCTTTATCTGGACTCTCTCAAAACAAGAAAATTCTATAAGAATGACTGAAAATTATGAGCCAATGTTTGGAACCAATACGCATAAAAGCTTAGGAGATGCAGAAACATACTTGGAGTAACATGATGATTTTGCATCTCGATTAAAACGGCTTCAGCTTTCTCTCTGAGCCCAGCCAAACAGTACGCCTTTATAAGAAGAGCGTATGTGTCTTCTGTAGGCACGCAGCGGGATTCAAGAAGTTGTACATAGAGTGATTCCGCCTCCTTGTACCGGAACTTGTTGTGTCCATAAGCATCTATAAGCAGATTGAAGCAGATTACATCAGGCTGAAAGGAGCTCCTCCTTAAAATCCACTCACACACCTAAGACAAGATCGTAGCTTCAGCCAGTTAAAAAAATTCAGGAAACATGGCAACTAAGTTTTAGCTCCAAGTTCTTTGCTCAAGCCAAGAATGTCGGGTTGAAGATCGAGTCAAAAGTGAAAATGTTCCAAGAAAGCTAACCAGGATAATGGAATCCCATTTCTTGTTCAAACGCAGTTGCACAGCAACATTGATTAGATCATCCCATGAGGCATGCGTAGAAGGAAGAGTCCCGAGGACATCTGCTACTTTGTCAGGATCAGTTTCTTTCTGAATAAAGCTCAGAATCTTCTGAGCAATGGGACTGAGAACAGGAAAAATGCCATCGACAAACCCGGATCCATATTTCCACCCTCTCCCCCTCAAAGAGCCACCTATATATGAAAAGGCAAACATTCATCGCAATTCAAAATCTTACAGAACTTGATCCTGAAATGAGTCTTACATCGTCTCCTCGAGAGTTTCTTCCTGCTAAATCTTGTTAATTTCCCGCGTTCATCTATGACAAACCCTTCGTGTCTGCAGCATTTCACAGCCCCGCCAGTGAAATGTGTCACCCCAAAACCCAAATATCTGTGGAAGCCAATGAATAAGCAATTCAAAGCGTTTCCAGCAACCAACCTGTCAATCCAAAACCCAATTTCATGGAAAAGTTGAGAGCTTCATACACTTTAGAACCCCGATTCTCAAAATTCTTTCACCAGAAACCATAACAACAATCCAGCAGATAATCAATTAGAGAGAAGAAGGCAACGGTCACAAAAAGCCCTAGTTAACTCTATGAACCTCTCCGCTTACTGGCAAACTAGCGTCTTCCTCCTCCATTACAAGCAAAACCCATAAATTCTGCACTCATTTTTAAAAGCGGGAAACGAGACCCGCAGAAGGATGGACGGAGCTATCGGAAGAAGAGATAAGAGATAATTTAAAGAAACTGAGAAAACAGAGTGAGAGAGTGGGTTCTTCTTACATGACCGGAGAGATGGAATAGAGAGATAATCTATTATCTGCAAATTCCCACTCTTCTTCAACGGTGTAAAATGTAAATGGAGAGGATAACAAGTCACAAGGAGAGAGAGAGTATCCGTTAACTAGAGGCTTGCTTTTTTGTTGTTGACTTGTTGTCATGTTCTGTTAATCATATCTAAACCAATTGGAGCGGTTTACGATTCAATTTTTTGTAATTCTATCCTTGAACCAAACCGGTTTAGCCAGGGAGATGAAGAGCTCGCCAAGTTTCCGAAACTGAGAAGTTTTTCGGAGTACCATTTGAAACAGTCATCAGATTCTGATTGAACCAAATGTCTGAGCTTGTTTCCAAATCCAACTACCAGAAGTGCTCTCGCTGTCCCAAATGTTATCGGTTTGAATGAGGTCAAGAAATCCATAAAGGAGCCTGAAGATGTGAAGATCAACCAGATAAGCTTCACATTATTCCAATCCTCAAACCTAATCCTCCACTGTACAAACCGAGTCACAAGCAAACTTAACTCCATTTGGAGCTCCTTTCCATAGGAAGGCATTGCACATTTGCTCAAGAGTTGCTATGCATTGGTTTGGCAGAATAAAAATAGAGAGGTCCACAAGTTTCATTATTATTATTGTTTGGAAACATGTGTCATTTATACAAAAATAGGACGATGATATTTTTGCAATATCCGGAATATATTTATATATAAGCCAAAAGAAGATACGGAAACGGAAAAACCGCACTCTCCTCCTCTTGATATTTGCCAAAAACATCGCTTCGATCTCCGCACCCACCCTCGCCGTTTCCTTCTCTGAAAAAAGAAAGAAAAAAGTAAAAAACCCTAATCGCGATTCTCATTCTAATTCCTAATCGTCTTCTATCTCTGCTCGTTCGATTTTGATTCCAATCGATATTTCGTGCTCGTTTATAAGTTTTGCATGTTTTTTTGCGATTTTAAACCAGGAACTCGAAGCCGTGATTTCCTCCAGGTCTTAATCTTTACCATCATTGGTAACATTGCCTTTCTGCATTGCTTTTCTGGAATTTATCCTTTAGCTCGTGATTGTTTGATTATCCGTGAGTATGCTTTTGAGAGGTAGAGAGAGTTACGTCATCGTTTGATTTATGTGTGAATATTCCATTGCGTCACTAGTAGTAATTATTTTCTGCGCTCATCAATCTGCTCCACAAGTCTCCTGATTTCTATTATCTTCGATAAATGGAGGAAAATTAGTTTTGTTGTTATTTTAGTTTTCTGCTAACAGCATGCCAAAATATCGGAGGATGATGGAATCCAATGGTGCTTATGCTTCTGGAGAAGAACCAGAATATGGTGCCATTTTCATGTCCAATAGCTCCACACGAAAGGAGTGCCTCAAGCGAGGGCTTTTCGGTTTGCCAATTGGGCAAGCCGGATTTGTAAAACAGGTCAAAGCTGGAATGCTATTGTTTTTGTTTGAATTCGAGAGTAGGGAGCTACATGGTGTATTTCAGGCATGCTCTGATGGTGCAATCGGCATTGAGCCCAATGCATTCTTCTCTTCTGGGAAACACTTTCCTGCTCAGGTACTTTTTTTTTTCTCCTCCTGGAGTTTTTGCTCTTACTAAGTTTGTGTCTAACATTATTTTTGCCTTTGATCCCATTTTCTTAGGTCAAGTTTACTGAGAAGTGGTATTGTAGGCCACTTCGTGAAAGTGAGTTTCGTCATGCTATTAGTGATAATTACTTTACGCCAAAAAAGTTCAATTTTGGGCTCTCAAAGGCACAGGTGTGTGGTTAGTTTTCTCCCGTAAATCTAAACATTTGTGAATTATTATGGTCATCGTCTCCACTTTTCCTTGTTTGTCCTACTATGTTATGCGGGTTGCTTTACTTTCCTATGTATTCTGACACTCTATGTTTGAAAATGTTAATTACAGGTTCAAAGGCTATTGAAGTTGTTTAGCTTGAAGAAGGTAGAGAGATCACGATCGAGGAAAACTGCGGTTACAAAGTCCACAAAAAAATCTGAAAGAAGTTTGGGAAATACAGCTGGTGATCACGGCTTTACGAATCGTTGTCTAGAAGAAACTGATGGAGATGTTGACCTTGAGTTTCCCCTCAGAGTTACATCTGCAGGAGATCTTCTTGGTCGTAGGTTAACAGAAAATTATGGTTTTGGGGATGAATCTGATATGGGCGTAGAAACTAAAGAGATTGAGTACTCCGGAGACGCATCTGGGGTTTGTAGGAGACTCGTTGATCCCAAATTGCATGGGTCAAAGGATAGAGTAGGATATGACTTTAGCATGAATAATATCTCTAGGGCAGATGCTTTATCTTACTCTGATTATTCTCTAGTTAATGATCAAAGAGTCCGGAAGAACTTGAGACACACCGCAAGTGGCTGGTCAGAAAACGAGTACCATGAAAAAGATGCTATTACACAAGCAAGTTCGTGGTCTAACTACAAGGAACACCTTAATATTGAGGCAGATCCAGTGGTTCCTGCTCAAAGCTCAGTACCTCCAGAATCACCATATGGAACAAACACTGCATGCTATGACCCTTGTGAGCCCGGGATCATGGGATATGCAACGATGAAAAGCTCTAGGCATGATCATGGTGCACCTAATGTTGTTTCAATGGGCTCAGCTTCCTTTATAGCCAACTCAAATCGTGTTTTGAGAGAAGAAATTATACCTGTTGGTGGTTATGTAAGTGACACCTTGCCATCTGAGACAGTCCAACCATTTTTTGATGAGCATAATGATACAAGCATGAACAAGACTGGTAGTCTGGGCTTGGATTACTATATTCCAATGCCTATTGAACATCCTGAATACCAAACTAACACTGGCATGATTGGAGTTGCTTGTTCTGAATCTGAATCTAGATATGGTCATCTGCGTCATTCTCAGTTTCCTGGTTTCTTAACTTCTGCAGAAGCCACTGAGAGCACGAGGGACTCTGAGAGGCTGTCTTACTCCAGCCGCAGCATCTTCCCTTCCTTCGCTAATCCTCTATCATCAGGTGATTTGTCTCCTAAGTATGGAGTTAACAAGGAAATTTCAGCATATCAACACCAGGAAGAATTTGAAGGTCATGTTTCTTATTCAAATGATATGGTGGTTCACGATTCCAGAATTTACCCTTCTTTTACATATCCTTCAAAGTCAGGGGATGGAGCTGATTGGTATCCAGAGAACAGAACTCAGAACAGAGTTCAAGGTTATCAACGGCATCAAAAAGGTTTTGACTCTAACAATAGGGTGATTCAAATGGAAGATCTTGTTAATTCTGCTGAATTTGAAAGGAAGAGAACCAGAAAGAGCGTCTTCAGTAGGCTGGCTATACCTACAAATGAACATGATGCTGTAAAGGATACTTCTTTGGACACTGAATCAGTCGATGAGGTCATGACCTTTCTAAACGACTGTCACAAAAATTGGATGGAGCAAAAAAGACCAAATATGAGTAATGAGGATTTTGGTAAACTGAAGAAGAAGAAAAAGGAAAAGATTCATACATCAGAGGTACTTGACACTGATTTGATGCTTCCTTTTACGGAGACCACTCCAGATGACCTGTTGGATTGTGATGAAAGTATGGAACATAGTGCTCAAAAGCGACCATTCATTGATTTTAAGCGCCGTAGCAAAGCTCAAATTAGCCGTGGAAATCCAACACAAGGGTGTAAGGACAGCCGTGAACATTCAGGTCCTCAAGACAAGAAAAGGAAGCTGCTGAGGCCGAAACTCATTGAAGATGGCTCGGAAAAAGATAGAGGAAACAACGATAATCCTACTGAAAATATCTTGGCCTCGCAGTCAGCTAAGGAATTCCCCTTCCATGACCTCCTTGGACGTGGTAATCAGTAACTACTCAAATGGAGTTGGAAACACTAGAGGACAGAGTAAGGCCTCTTCAAGGATCTGTTTTTACTGTTGAAGGTGCGGGCCGTTCCTTGAATTTTGTGTCTTTTAGTTTCTTACTAATATGAAGGCGGTAATTTTGGTGGTGTAAGTGCATCTGTCTTCTTAATCATTTTGGTAGAAGCACAGTTTGAGGTAGTTGGGGAGTTTAATCCTGGTGTCAAAGTATGAGTTTGGTTCACAAACTTTGTTTGGTGAAACTAGACAGCTAAATTCCTAGACTTTGTACAGTTTTAAACTTGACAAATGCAAAGATTCGATTTCGCAAGGCAAAGATAAACCATATACAGGTTTCCATCTTTTTATGTGCTAAATACAGGTTTCCTTGAGCTTTCAAGCTCAAGGCTTTTGTGAAGAGAGGTAACAAACATTAGTGTCTCTAATTCATAGCGTTAGGTCCAAAGCATCTGTTCCTAGTAAGATCCCAAACCCATTGAATCAGATACTTTCTTCCTTTAACCCCATTCACATTATACACATTCCTCCACCTATCCTTATATACACTCCCCATATACCCTCCTCCTCCTCCTGACCCATACACTCCTAAACATAAATCCGCTATCTCGGTCGGAGCCATCGCATCCTCTCCTCCATACCATCCGTTCAACATCGGGTTACTCGACACTTCCGCCAACTCATGAGCTATCACACTGATCATCCCATCGATTGCTGCCTCACCGTTTGGTGGTTTCATTTTCTCTCTGGCCACAAACCCGCTCCCCGGAAACGGCTTAGGCTGCGCAAACGGGTAAGCGCACATCTCTGGACACTGTTTTTTACTGTTCCCAACCCAAATGTACGGTACGGTTGCACCAACGATGCTTGGGAAAGTGAAGTAATGAAAGCCGCAAATCGCTCTGCAGAACTCTTGCATCTCTACATCATCTGAGGTTAAGACCAAGTACAAGCCGTTGAGTCCGTTTAGTGGTAACTTGGAGGTCACGGCAGTTCTGATGACAGACTGAACAGAGAAGCGAGTGAGGTGAGATCCATGGGAATAGGTTGAGTCGTGGAACTCTCCGGACAAGACCAGAGTTCCTGTGATGTTGGAACCTGTCTGGTCTCTGTATAGCCTCACTGTGTTCCACCAGTCGGATACTGACGGGTACTGAGTCGGTGCCGGTGAAGAGACGGAGTAGAGGAAGTCTCGGATTGTAGATTGGTGTGTTGGATTCCATCGACCGTACCAAATGATGTAGAGACTCGTCGCGGGTGAGGATATGACCGGACCCATGTGGTACTGAAGGTCGACGAGATCGGAGGAGCCTTCATAGTTCTTGCTCTCGTCGAAGAATTGTCCATTGGGTGTGAGAGAGAGTGAGAGGACGAAGAAGAAATAGATGAGAGAGATCATCTCGTTGGTTTTATTTTGATTTGTTGAGTAGGAACGTTGGAAGGTCTTATTATAGGGAGTGATGTGTTATTAAATTTTCTGAAACTTATTTGTAAAGTAATTTCAATTGGTAATTTTCCTAATTTAAGTTTTAGTCAACTGAAAATGGTGAAGGTAAAGAAATGTATATGATGATTTTAAAAGAAGAAGAGATTAGATTAGGAAGATAGTTTTGATTTTATACATGTAAATCAGAGAGACTGTCGGTTAAGTACAACTTGTGAGCTTGATTGGTGGCACTGTTAGAGTTAGACTTAGAGCCCACTTGACCAAAAGCATGTTTTACCCCTAATGATTTCTTGTCAATATTCGTGAAAGCTAATGAAAAGTAGTAAAACCATTATTGCATAAAATATTATAAGACCCCATTTCGAAAAGTGAAATGCTTCGCATGTTAACCTAGAAAACAGGGTAAAGCATTAACATAAATACAAAATTTTAATGCACTTGGGAAATTAGGCAAGGGCGTTCGGGTACTCGTTCAGGTTCGGGTCAGATTTTTCGGGTTTTCGGGTTTAGGTTTAGAGGTCTCGTTCCGGTATTTTAAACCATCGGGTCGGGTTCGATTCGGGATTAGTTATACTGATTAGAATCTGCCTTTACCCAAATAACATTTCGGATCCAGTTACATCGGGTATTTTGTAACCGAAGTAACTATGGGTTCGGGTAAGTTCGGTATGTTCGGGTATTTTTACCCATAATATGATAAAAACCCGAAATAGTTCAACATAATTCTGGATCGAGTTAATCGAAATATAAAAAAAACTTCAATTTTATTTCTGATTTGTTCGGGTTTACTTTGGATTTCGGGTTATATCCAATCCCGACCCGATATCCAAAATACTAAGCATCGAGCCTCATTCGAATATTTTAGAGGATTTGTATCCGATCCGAACCCGCTACTTCAGATCGGGTTCGAGTTCAGATATCGGGTATGGTTATAAACGTCCATGCCTATGGAAAATCCATCTGATAAGTTATTAAATCAAGAAAATATTTAACATATTCACAAATCTGATATCTCTATGACTAATGGCTTTTTAAACTATGCATTCACAAGTTTTAGTAATTTTTTAAAAAAATTTGATATGATCAAGAATCAAGAGGTTTACCATCTACTATTTTTATAGTTAGGTCATTAGAATTGAGATGGAACCTAAGTCCTTTGCATCCTTTCCCAATCTCCCTTATCGAAAAAGATAAACCTTTCCTTCCTATAGAAATTGATTCACTCCTTTTGCTTTTTAACCAACACTCTTTCTCCAGATTGCCAATTAGAAATTGTTTTCTATTTGGCCAAACCGGAAATCAAAAGTCAAAATGCTAAATCGTTACCCGGTTTAATGTACCATTTGGGTAAATAGTATTATTATTATTAACTTTAATTTTTATAAAACTTAAGCTTATTCAATTTTGCTCCCGTCTTCGAATTTTAGTTTCGTCCGCAGAGAATAATAATAATACTATGCACAATTACGACATAATATTTTTGGGGTTTAATCAAATCGCCATCAAACCGAACTTAACCGGGGATCAATTTCCGTTTTACTCCTCCAGTAAAATCCACAGTTGGTCCTTCTTACTCCTTAGGCTCGGCTTCAGCTAAAAAAACTTTGGTTTCTTTAGTTTCGGCTCACCTAGATGCAAAGATACGTTAACCTCTTCTTCGGAACTGTTCTTTAAAGCGACAAGATCATCAACTTTGGGTTTCTCTTGCCCTTTACTAGCAGAAGAAGTAGACTCGTTAACTGATAAAGGACCAATGAACAAATATTCCTCTACTTCAGGTGTTGGTTTGATAGCTTCTTCTATGTGAAACTCGGGTGGAATAAATGGCTCAAAGCTCTCATCTTCTTTGTCTCCTGAGGGAACCGGGTCAGGTGGGGATGACTGGCTAACGGTTGAATCAAGGGCTGTAACCGAAGTGTTCCCCTGTTCTCGGGCAGCTGCTGCAATTATACAAAACCAAAAGAATCAAGGCATAATAAATATGGGAACGACTCTAGTGAAACTCAGGAAAAGCTAGGAAAAGAGTACTAGACCTTCAAGCTCATGGTTAGATGTGATGAGATCGAGCTCCAAGAGATCCAAAAGGCGACCAAGATCCACTCCGCTTGTCCAGTTCTCGGGTTCTTGACCGGATATTAGTTTCAGTTTTCCTCGGTTGGCTGTTCCGCCCCAAATGATCCCAACTGGTCGTGGCTTCTGACCATTTGAACCCGTTAAGAGTATAAGGCTTCCACTGTCACCTTCGAGGTCAAAAGTTTGCTGGTTTTCACCAATGACCAGAAAATCCGTGAGGAAACAGATCCCTTTCTCGTCGTTGTATTCCAAAGCGTAAGCCATTATGGTTCCGGTGGTATATCCAGAGCTTCTTCCAACTTTAACAACTTGTTTCCCAATAAGGCTATCAATTGGGGATTGCAAGTCTATAACGTGAACATTGCCTATCTCACCTATGCCCTTTATCACTGTGGTTACATTGCTCGTGTTGAAAGCTTCTGCAAAAGGAATAAAGGCACCGTCGGCTCTCACAAATGTTTCTGCATTGGGATAGATATGAAAGATTACCTGTATAGTCAGTATGAAACAAGAGAGTCCAGATATGCCGGTTTCTGAAAAGAACGATGCAGAGATTTGCAATAAAATTGTAACTGGAGTACCTGGATTTGTGCCAGCAAATATGCCGTACCACTGGTCATCTGTGATAAACGATGTTGCTCTCTCAACTGCACCGAGGTAGACACCCGGTCCAAGGCTTGGAGGTAAAGGATGAAACATTTTCTGGCTTGGATAATCCAAATCAACTGCGACATGCCGATTAGTAAGGAAACCAACCTGATGGTTACCTGTTCTGCTTTTCACTATAGCTCCCAAGGTTCCATACGTTTCTTGGCTAGCAACCTACACAACAGGGAACAAAACTGAGACTTTACAGTCACGGTTTGCAGGAGAGGGAGAAAAAAAAAAGATGTACCTGAGAACCAGAGCCAATGCAGGGATCACTTCCTCGCAAGCCATCTACAAGTTCATTATAAACCTGTTCCTTTGGCGTTGCAGCAGGAGCACCGTAATATTGGAATTCCACAACATCTACATCACACCATACCCCTCCGGGACCCTATTATGAAACGAAAAACATCACTTATCATTTTGAAGATATGTTTCTGATAAAATTTCTGAAACTTGGTGTGTGGAATGGAATGCAAGATAACTAAACCTCGAGAGCGGAAGGAAGACACTGCATTGGATTTAGCCATTGCCTATGGACTTTCCTAGCGACAAAGACAAGTATTGCTGGAATGTTGGTCAGCACACCACGGCTGATCCGGAACCCAACCGCAGTACCAAGGCTAAAGCGGCGCAGGATTTTACTATGAAACGCTCTGATGGTCATGAGCTCAAGCAATGTGGTGGCTTGTTGTCCTGATGGCAAGCTCCCAACAATTTCTGGTAGAACCCCTTTCTGGAGGTTTCCAAAGTAGTTTGCTCGGTCTTCTACAGCACCGTTAAGCCGGCTGAGAGTAGGCCACGAGAAGTAAGGGGCATTGCTCTCTGCGTGCTGGATGTTGAGTGTGAATGGCTGAAGAGGAGATGGGCTTGAAGACGATGGAAGACTCAAGTGATGGTTTCTCTCCAAATCCAAAGCAGAATCGTCGGATTCAGAAGAAGCTGATTGGATGAATCTCTGACCCCAACCACCCAAAGTCATAGCTTTCAGCAATCTCCCTTTTACAATGCTACTTTTATTGAAGAAAAAACCCCACCCGTATCCTTCTCAGCTCTGCCAAAACGAAAAACAGACTTGAGATTCGCAAAATGCTTTGGAGAAATAATATTAATCAAAATGCCAGCAAACCGAACAGAGCAATCAAAAAGGAATAAACCCAAATTGCGTTTCGTGAACCCTAGAAGTTGAGTAACCTGTAGAATTAATTAGCTTCAAAAAATTAAAAATTATATTTGGAAAGAACATACACAAGCCAAGGACCTAAAGGAAGAAGAAACCTAAACGAGCCCAGAATCTACATCATGCAAAGACAAAACCAAAAAAAGGTCCAAATCATACATAAAACTCGATCCAGCGAAGGCGCGAAACTCACCGACAGGACAATTCGTGGGAGTAGGCGCGACAACTTCATGGCAAAACGACGGAAATTAAGAGGGATGAAAGAGAGGTAGCTGCATTTAGTAAGAGAGAGAGAGGGAAAGTGAGGATTGCAGAGAAAAATGGAAGAAGACGATAGCAATTGCTGCATAATAATCTCTTTGTTACTGTTGATGCATACATTACAGCGACAATTATCTTCCTTTTTCATTTTTGTCGACGCATGAATTAATTATCTTATTATACAATCTCTTTAAAATTGTTTTTCTCCAAACTTTGTAAGTTTTTTTTTGTTGTTGCTATCTCTATAATATTATCCAAGAACATATTTTTGAAAATAAATTTTGTTTTGTAAGTTACTAGGATTTAAACAATTAGCGCAGAGTAATTTTTTAAAAAGAAATTATTTTGAAATTTAAGAAATTTGTTTTTATCTGAATTTTACAATATAACTAACTAATGATTATAGATAAAGTTGTCAATTTGTAATAATTCATCTATTTAATTCGTTTTGCAGTAAACTAAAATATTATTCGGACTAACCCGCAAAAACTTATAATCTTAAAAACATAACTCTAATATGCACCGTTAAATAACTCTAGTTTTTGTGGTTAGTTTACAAATTCTTAAAAAATAATAGTTTTCTTGTGTCTAACTTTTTATAAAATTAGTAAAATATTTTTCAATTTTTGTTTTGATATATATATAAATAAAATATAATAAATTATAGTGAAAAATATATCAAGATTTTGAATAGATTTTCTTCTTTGAATATATATGAATTGATTATTATTTTAAAATATATAGTATTAAAAATAATTAATAATATATTTAATGCAAAATATATACTTACCATATTCTAATCAATAATTTTAAAAAACTATTATATCCTTTCCTATTTCAATTATTCTTTGTTATTTGTAATGGAATTTCATGTAATAACTTACAAAACAAAGTTCATTTTAAAAAATGTATTCTTAAATAATATTATAAAGATTATATGAAATGTTATTATAAATAAGAAAAGATGATTGAAATAAGAAAGGATATAACTGTTTTTAAAAATTATTGATGAGATTATGAAAATATCTATTTTCCATTCCATTAAAGAGATTATTTACTATTTAGATTTTTAATTATTCTGATCTTATTAAATAATAATCGATCAATCCATTCATATTCAAAGAACATATATTCGAGATCTTACAATATTTTACACTATGAATATTATATTTTATTTTAATATATGTCAAAACAAAAATATTTTACTAATTTTATAAAGAGTTAGATACAAGAAAATTGATTTTATAAGAGTTTGTGGACTGACCATAAAAATCATAGTCATTAAGCGATACATATTAAAGTAATGTTTTCAAAATATATCAGCATATAAAACCAAACCGATAATCTGGATTGAACACATTGTGATGCATCAGCATCACTTGTGCTTTTACTAGGGGTGGGTATTCGGTTAATTGGTTCGGTTTGGTTTGGGGTTTTCGGTTTTAAAGTATTAGGTCTCATTCAATATTAAATTCTATTTTGGTTCGGTTTTTGTTTTTTCGGGTTTTATAAATAATAACCGAATTAGAATCACTTTTGTATAATTTTGATTATTTCGGATAATACGATTAATTTTAAATAATAATAAAAAGTTTGACGATTGTAAAAAAATATTTAACCAAAAAAATGAACAAAGAAAGAAGAAGAAACATTTTCTAGATTATTACGGTTGTTAAAATTATCTCCAAAGTCATAGTTCTGCCTTTGTTTTTCACTTCCAATTCGACAAAAAAAAATAAAAAATCAATAGCTTAATGATTCAACTCACGCTCGAAAAGAGAACAATCTATGGACACATAACACTAATGTACTATCTCAAATATAAAAATCCACACGATAAACTACTCTACTTTGGCTAAACAATTCAGTTCTATATTTTCAAGCCAATTATGCGTTCCTTAATAATGGAAGATCAAAAATATTATTTTTCATATTTTTCAAAGAATGCATCATGGTTTAAGAGTTTCAACTTACATATTATAAAATAACTTGGTTTTGTAATAGCAAATTATATTGTATGTACTATGTAGACATACCTTATAGGTTGTGTTTTAATTCGATTACCCAATCGATAAATTTGGTATTCAGTTAATAAAATGAACTGAACCGAAAACCGAATAAATTTAATAATGTGTCCAATTAGATTATTCGGGTTATTTAAAACCAAACCAAATAACGTTATTCGGTTCGGTTAGGAAAATATGTCGAGCCCTAGCTTTTATGTAGAAAAGTATATTGGATTTTGAAAATCTTCACAATATATTCAACCAACAAAATATTACCGGAAACCATTACTGAGAATATTCCACTAAAACCCTTCAATATATATTAGATTAGAAGAGCTTTTGTGACAATATGCTTACCGGTTCCCGTAGCTGCTGATAGCAGTATTGGAGTTGCAGAGACAATGTATGTATGCCGTGGTAAAGATTGTTAAATTTGATTTGTTTTGTTTCCAGCAAATGCCAAATTACCCAATTTGATTAGGGCGACTCAATTCTCCCAATCGATTCATCATCTCCTCCGCCTCTTTTGATTTTTCCTGGTAAGATCTGATTTTCTTTCCTTCTTTTTTTTTTGTCGCGAGATTGATCTTTTCAATCGTCTCTTTTACTGCGTTTCTGTTATAATTTGGGTTCGATTTTTGAAAATCTGGAATATATGGAAAGGAAATGTGATGAAATTTCTGTGTCTAGGATTTGAAAACCTGCATGCATCAGTGTTGTTAATCACCATAACATGCAATGCTAAGGATATTCATTCGCAATGTTTTTTGTTTAAATGGTGTTTATAAGTTACAACTACTTAGGCTGGTGGTTTGTAGTTTATATATTCTTCTTCTTCTATCTTCTGTTACATGAGTAGGAATGGACACCAAGTTTAGTGCTTCCTCTGAGAAGAAACTAGCAGCAACCGAATTGCGGAATGGTAGTTACACCGATCCTGCGGGGCGGCGCAAGTCCAAGCGCTTTAAGGTTGCAGAGGTGACTGAGTTTCCAACTGATTGTGGATCAACTTCCTTGCACCTCAGATCGAGAACGGTGCTAAAGAAGGTTCCAATTGTGAGTTGCAAGAACACCAATGTTGCTGGTGACGACTGTGCTGAGGTTCAGTTGAAATCCGTTGATGAAAAGCTTGTTGGACATCATCGAGTCAACACGCAGGAACAAATGAAGGATAGGAATCTTCCGGAGAACACAAGCGGGCTAAATATGGCTGAGGCGGTGGAGGTCCAGCCTGTGAGCATTTGCTTGCCAGAAGAAGATGAAAATTTTATTTGTGCATCTAAAGGTGAGTTGGTGGGGTCTGTTTGCAGGCGAAGCATCGTTGGGATAAAGCAGCTTCGGGGAAGAAAGATTACTGTACTAACAGACTTCCCTCCAAATACTGGGAGCAAGTTTTCTTCAGAGAATGGAAAGACCGTGAAGGATGCTATATCGATGGAAGAGAAAAACTTGGTTCTGGAGAAGTCGGATTCTGGAGACCATTTGGGTCAATCTCTTGCTACAAGCATATCACCAGAGGTTTTGGAGCCTTTGGAACTTGAGAAATTAATGTTTACAGTTCCAAAACCAAATGAGGAGGCTGCAAGCAGAAGAAATACAAGGAGCGGGGTTGTAATCCCTTTACCCTTGAAGCTTTCCAAGAAGATGAATGGAGATTACGGTGAAGGATCTAGGAGGAAGAATAGTGAGAGGGTCATCCCGGATTGCGAGATTTTAGCTCGAAAGCCTCAGTTATCAGATGTTGGGCTTCCTCCTTCACATCCTAGTGGTTTAAGCAGCGGTGATAGTGCTAGGCACAAAGTTAAGGAAACTCTACGTCTTTTCCATGGACTATGTAGAAAAATTTTGCAGGAGGAAGAAGCAAGGCCTAGGGAAAGAAATGGTAGCAAGTTCAGAGTGGATTTCGAGGCTTCGAAGATTCTCAAGAGGAAAGGGATATATCTTAACACTGGTACTCATGTTATGGGACCTGTCCCTGGTGTTGATGTTGGCGATGAATTTCAATATAGAATGGAGCTGAACATTCTTGGTATACATAGACCAAGTCAAGGAGGTATCGATTATATGAAAGACGACCGCAAGGAACTAGTTGCCACGAGTATTGTAGCCTCTGGAGGTTATGA
Organism: Eutrema yunnanense; assembly: GCA_002933935.1. Classification (NCBI taxonomy): domain Eukaryota; kingdom Viridiplantae; phylum Streptophyta; class Magnoliopsida; order Brassicales; family Brassicaceae; genus Eutrema; species Eutrema yunnanense. The sequence goes on along the minus strand of PKML01069419.1, from coordinate 308,564 downwards.
TGACGAGCTTGATAACTCGGATGTCTTGACCTACACGGGTCAAGGCGGAAATGTGATGAAAGGAAAGAAAAAGGGGAAGAAAAATAATGAACCCGAAGACCAACAGCTTGTAAACGGAAACCTCGCATTGGCAAACAGTAAAGACAAAAAGAACCCTGTGCGGGTCGTAAGAGGCAACAAAAAGACACATTTAGAATCATCTGATGATGCAAAAAATTATGTTTACGATGGATTGTATCTGGTGGAAGAGTTCTGGAAAGAAACCGGGTCTCACGGTAAGCTCGTATTCAAATTCAAACTGCGGCGTATTCCTGGACAACCCGAGCTATCCTGGAAAGTGCTGAAGAAATCAAAGACATCTAAGGTCAGGGACGGTCTTTGCTGTGATGATATCTCAAAAGGGAAAGAGAGATTACCCATATGCGCTGTGAACGATTTAGATGACGATAAACCGCCTCCATTTATCTACACGGTTAAAATGATATATCCAGATTGGTGCCGGCCAATTCCTCCAAAGGGTTGCGGTTGCGCAAATCGCTGCACCGAGTCACAAAACTGTGCATGCGTTGCAAAAAACGGGGGAGAGTTACCGTACAATTACAGTGGAGCCATTGTTTGTGCAAAGCCCTTGGTCTATGAGTGTGGCCCAAATTGCAAATGCCCGCCTGATTGCTACCTCCGAGTCACACAAAGCGGGATCAAATTCCAGCTGGAGATCTTCAAAACCGAGTCAAGAGGCTGGGGAGTGCGATCGCTAGACTCGATTCCTTGCGGAAGTTTCATATGTGAGTACGCAGGAGAGCTTCTACAGGATAATGAAGCTGAAAGACTTGCCGGGAAAGACGAGTATCTCTTTGACATCGGCAAGGAGCATGAGATGAGCGGGTTCACCATAGACGCTGCACGGAAAGGGAACATAGGGAGGTTTATAAACCATAGCTGCACGCCGAATCTGTACGCACAGGACGTATTGTACGACCATGAGGAAACAAGAATCCCTCACGTGATGTTCTTTGCAATGGAAAATATACCTCCACTTAAGGAACTCTCGTACCATTACAATTATACGATCGATCAGGTACGTGATGCTAACGGTAATATCAGGAAGAAAAATTGCTATTGTGGCTCCTACGAGTGCACTGGTAGGCTCTACTGATAAGCTGATGTTGCCGGTTGTATTCTTCTTCGTCCTCTTCTTCTTCTTCTTCCTCTTCTTCTTCTTTTCTTACTCTTTCATTCGATGTTCAGTGAATTAATAATAGCCAGAACAAATAAGAAGACAGTACACAGTGTGACACTAGGTATTAGTCTTTCTCCTATGGTCAAATAGGTGCTGTGTAGTTTAGCTGTATTGTTCAACTCTTTGTTATTTCCTTGAATGATCTATTGTGCGTGTTCCATTATCTAGAACATAACATTCCCAGATCGATTACTTATGACATATGTGCACCTGAAACCACAGAAACCTAGGGAAGGCTTTGTCTGAACCAAATCCATCCTTAATCTATCTTCATCCACTTGTTTATTGATTAATTCCAAAATTGTTCATTGATGATGTGGATGAATCTTGATCATTTCGACATACCAAAAAAATAGGAATGCTGATGTATCTTGGTGATCGCTAAGTACCAGAAGATTAGATAGCTCTCATGTTTGTTTGTCCCATTCCAGGATTAGCTGAAATACCAAGCAGGCAGCTACTTGATTTTAGTTGTGGGATCCACTATTGTTACCTTTTTTTTCATACACATTCTTCAAAAATTATTCCACATTGTTTTTTTGGGTGATTTTAGTTAATATACACAGTTGACCACACAATTAGGTGAATAACAAAAATAGTTTAAAGATTAGGAAAGTAATAAAGAAAAATACATCATAATTATCTTTTTCATTTTAGAATAACTACAAAAATGCTATTGCTCAGATTTTTTTTTCCTGGCATTAGTATATACTGCAAACATTGTTCATCCGATTGTTAACATTGTTTATATGACATTTATAGTATTGTTCATATGATGGTTAATTATTTGATTAACATAATAACTAACATAGTATGGTATTAAATCAGTTAGCAGATATTAAAGTTAATCAATAACAAAGTTAGTTAATGAATTATTGGTATAATTCTGTATAACTTTGTTATGATAATAAAGTTTAATTAATTATACAAATTTTCTATGATATGATAATTGAGTTAGCATGATAATTTTTATATTTTTATAATATAAATACTGGGTAACATCATATTTTTCGGTTACAGATAACTAGTGATGATGTTCATCAATTGGCATGAGACTGTTCATCCAAAGTCACATACACTAGAAATTAACCAGTTATCGTGTTAAGACAATTATTATATCGAAATTTAATTAAAAAATAATAATAATAAGAAGAATAGTTGTGTAAATTCAAGGGTTAATTGAGTGAATATTAAAGGTTGACCAAAAAATTAGAAGTTGATTTGGAAATTAGGTGAGGAGGAAAGAGAAAACCTAAAATACCTTTTGCTTTTTCAATAATCATAGAAATGCCATTGGTCAGAAAATTATTTTCTGATTGAATAATTCGGCGACATTGTTCATTTAACGGCCGGTGTTACTATTCATCGAAACTCGACGACCACTATTCATAACCAGAAAATATATTGTTATCATCGTTAACATTGTCATGTTAACCCAATTATCAGTGCTAACATCGTTAACATATAATTAGTATCGTTAACATTGTCATTTTAACCCAGTTATCATGTTTACTTTTATGAAATTATCATGTTAAACCAGTTATCATATTATAAATTATCGTATTTACGAAATTGTCATGTGTTATTGGTTATCTAACTTTGTTATCATCACAAATGTATACTGATAATCTACTGTATAACTTTGTTATCGATTAACTTCAACGTAATTAACACATAAAATCAGGAAAAAAAAAAATTAAACACCAATACAGTGGGTGACGCTGTCTCCGGCGTCGCCTCCGTCAGGGTCTTTTCCGCCGGCATCGCCGTTCTCGCTTCTGTCGCTGGCGTCGGCTTCTTCTTCTTCGTTCTCTTCTCACCGGCGTCGCCTCTGTCAGGATCTTTTATGCCGGCGTCGGCTTCTTCTTTTTTTCTTTCTTCTTCTTTCTTCTTCTTCTCCGTTCTTTTTCGCCGTGCAACAATGGTGTGAGAGAGAAAAACAAAATGTAATTAGTTGCAGGAGATAAGAGTGAGAGAGTCTTTTTAATGTGAACAGTTATTTGGTAAAAAATGGATTTAATTTTGCAATTATTAAATAGCATTTGTTGCAATTACCCTAAATTCAAACCCAAAATTAATATTTAAAAATGTGTCCGAATCTCTACCTAATTTTGCTATTATTTATTGATATCTATTGATAATTTTCTTGTTTTTTTTAGCTTTTATAAATAATAATGGTTTTGAGGATCCATAAGATTACTCTTGAGTTAGGATTATCCATATAGAAATAGGATAGAGATAACAATTGTGTACATAGGAACATGATGATGTGTGTTGTACGTATGGGTGGCCATGAAAAAATTGGATAACAATAATAAAAGTGAAAAGCCTTTTAACACTTATCCGTTCATTGAGATTTTTCAGGGATTGGCTGGCTTATTTTCCTTTTCCATGACCGCACTTATCATTCTTTATCAATCTCAAACAACTCCTTACAAAAATGGATTTTTGGAAGTAATCTCACAATTATATAATAATAACTCACTAAACTATTCATACAATTATTGGTTATTACTTAACCAAACCACCATATAAATTAAACATAAATAATCCATTTAATAAGATACTACTAATTTGAAATCACCTGAAAAATTTGCAATTAGTTTTTTTTTATACGATTGGGAATCTAAGAGAATAAAGTATAACTAGAGTAAATTCTTAATCATAAATTAATTCGTCAATTTACAAAAAAAAAAGACTAACAATTAAACTGTTGTGGAAGTTGCCTCAGTTCAGTAATTGACTAAGGTTCATTAATGTTTCTACACCAGAAGGTAAAGAGTTCGATTCTTAGAGAATACAAATGAAAGAGACAAATTTTCAAGAGATTTCTAGCGCGGTGCAAGCACAAATCGTTCGTCGTGATCCAGCATGTCAAAAATAAAATGCTTCATCATAAATACAGTACATATAAACTACTAATCATGAATTTTTATAGGTTAATAGAATTATCCGTTATAAAATTGTCAATTCGAGACGATTAAAAAAAAAACAATTAAACTGTCAAGGGCGGTGAAGAACATTCGGCAAATGGATGGCATATTAGCAAATAAGTGGAACTCAGAGGTTTATTCTGTTCTCACAGGGGTGTCTACCTTTGTTTTCAAAAGTTCAAAATCGAGCTCTTCTTCTTCTTCTTCTTCTTCTTCTTCTTCTTCTTCGTGAAAACTCGGAGCAGTTAGAGGAACAAAAACCAGAGGCTTTGATTTTGAGAGAACCCTAATTTTCAAGAAACCCTAAATTACCCGAGCATTTCTTCACCTTCGTCCTCTTCCAAGTTCCATAATCTTTATGTAAATGCATCTGAAGAAATCATCTGTAACAGAACGACGATTAACCGGGAAAGAAGCCGCCGGTTATTTCTCCTCCGATTCGGATCCGAACCCTATCCCTAATCCGATTCACCATCATCGTTTTCCTCTCCAACTTCACAGCCCAGATAAGCCCCCATGTCGAACCGCCATTGATGCAGGCGCTGGCTTCACTGTTTATAATCACCCGCATCATCTCACGGTTGATATCCCGGATTCATCGTCTCAAATCCCAATCTCGACTCCGCACAAAAGGTCTGTGGTGAATCAACCGTCTCATACGTTTAATCGCGCCGCCGGCGTTGACCATTTCCGACGACGAGGCGCCAGAGCGCGCTTGGGCTCGATTTCTTCCTTTTCCCCGTGGAATCTTTTGTCTTCGTATCGGCTAACGCTACCGTTCGCGACTGATCGGTTCGTGAGGAAGCTCCTCCGCCATATCCTTCGAGCCCGTTTGATTTGTTTCCATCTTCGTTTCCTCCTGCTTCTCGCCGTCCTTCCTTTATACATCTTCTTCCTTGTAATCAATTTTCGAATCTTTCTTCTTTTAGTCTTCGCGATTATCGCTCTCTCCTTCATCCTCTCGCTCTCTCTCAAATTCGCTCTTCCTCACTTACCCTCAATCCGCCTGTTTATCGCTCGCTTGCTGACCCTCAAGCTTATCCCTATCAGATCCTCTTCCTCTCAATCAAGCGCAAAGAAGGTTGTTTGGTCCATCGGCTCGAAGCCAGTTGCGGAGAATAAGACCAGCTCAGGCTCTTGGGTTCAGAAGTTTGGCACCAATGATTTGTATGAGGGAGAGTTCCATAGGGGGAAGTGTTCAGGAAGTGGAGTTTATTACTATTCCATCAATGGCAGATACGAAGGAGAGTGGATTGATGGGAAATATGATGGTTATGGAGTAGAAACTTGGGCTAAAGGAAGTAGGTATCGAGGTCAATACAGGCTAGGGCTAAGACATGGAATCGGAGTCTATAGATTTTATACAGGAGATGAATATGCTGGTGAATGGTCCAATGGGCAGTGCCATGGGTGTGGTGTATATACCTCTGAGGATGGAAGTAGATATGTTGGAGAGTTCAAATGGGGTACCAAACATGGCCTTGGTCGTTACCATTTCAGGTGAATGCATTAATCTTTTCTACTTTATGCATACTTTCGTGCTCTTTCTTCATTGGCTTCTACTCTGCACAGCCGTTTGAGTTTCTGGAACATGGTTGTGCTTTGACCCGTGATAGTGTTCTATTCATATGTTGTTGATGTTCAGTGAAATGAGAATTCGAATCTTAATGCACATTGTTTGTCTGAAGGTTTCTGATTTGCAAGTTCGAGTTTCTGACAGAGACTTAAGTTGTGCAGTGACTTATGGTGGTGTCTTAGATCCCTGTATATGTTGCTCATCTTAGTGATTTTGAGCTTGAGTTCCATAGTTTCTGAAGGGTGGTGAGATTCCCTTTCCCTTCTATTGTGGTCGTTCTTCACCTTTGGATCAGTGGTGAATCTGGAGGACAACGGCTTTCAATTTCGGTTTCTTACATTTGATGGAGAATTGGGTTCTGTTTCTTGCTTGTCATGGTTGTCCTCACCTTTCAAACAAGACTAGCGAACATCAAAGTTCAGGCTTTTCTGTTGCTGCCATTAGCATTGATCTTAGGCAATTGCATGAAACATTACCTGCTCAAGTGTGGTCTAGCTGTATCATGGCTTTAAAACTATATTGACATTGGAGTTATGCCTCTTTGCAGAAATGGCGATGCATATGGGGGGGAGTATTTTGCAGACAAGATGCACGGTTTCGGAGTGTATCAATTTGAAAACGGGCATACATATGAAGGAGCTTGGCACGAGGGAAGAAGGCAAGGGCTCGGTATGTACACTTTCAGGAATGGTGAGACACAGGCTGGTCACTGGGAAGACGGCATTCTCAGTTGTGCTAGCGAGCGGACCATCCGTCCTGGATCATCTTTTACAATCAGCCATTCCAAAGTTGTTGATGCTGTTGAGGTAAGTAAACTAGTAGATTTGATCTTCAGTGCTGCAAACATCATATATACTTTGTGAAATATGTGTTTACAGAATTAGATGACCAACTTGTTCTCTCTTTTGCATTGGTTCATCAGCAAGCAAGGAAAGCAGCAGAGAAAGCACGTGAAGTTGTGAAAGTGGAAGAGAGAATGAACAGAGTGGTGATGGCTGCAAACAGAGCTGCGAATGCCGCTAGAGTCGCAGCTGTGAAGGCTGTCCAATCACAAACAAACCTTTCACAGGAGTAGCAGCGATCCTGTTAAGATCTCATACGTCAGTAAGAGTTCTTTCTATGGGAGCAAGATAGGTTTTTTTGTTTTATTAAGCTAGTTTCAAACTGTAGATATTAGTTCTTTTGAAGATAACAAAAAGAAAATATGTCTTTGTAAATCAACAAAACTGTTGGGTCTGCTTTATGGAATGCAACTGACATTACACATAATCTTAGACATGTAGCCAAAATCCCAAACTTCATTAAACAAGCAGAAATCTGGTCCATCAGTTTTATAATAGAAGGTGGCAAAATCTTGAATCTGGTCTTGAAAATTGTGGGTCATTAGTTAATGACTCATAACATAATGAGCTGAAGTCTAGCTCTCGGTTTGCTCTCTAAGCCTCCTGATGGTACTCCTCACAGTCACAGCACTAGCCGTACTGCCAAAAAATTCAACACAGAACCAGACCAACCAGACCATGAGAATGATGTTGCAAATTGTGGGAGTTCACAGTAAAAATGAATTCTTACTTCATAGTGTAGGCACCTCCAGCCTTAACTTTACCACAGTCCTTACATCCCCAAATTCCAACAGCCTTCCTCTTAACAGCATACTGCATCAGAAAAATAGCATTTAGGAAAAATGGAAAAAAAACAAGAGCTTGCTTGGCTAATTAACTGTAATGTTAAGATTATTGTATACCTTGCCACAAAACTCGCAGAAGTATTTGCTGTGCTGGCTCACTTCCATCTTCTTGATTTGCTTTCTAAGACTGGCACCATATCTGGTCCCTTTACAGACACAAAATGAACAGACATACATAATGGTTCCAATCTAAATAGGGATTTTATTCATCTAGAGTAGTTTAGCAAGGATCATGATTCACACAAAAAAGCCATTATTTGCATCTTTAAGATCGATAGTAGACTTATGGGCACTCACCATATTTCCCGACAATGCCAGCCTTCTTCGTCCTCTTGGTCTGAAACCAAAAACAAAAGAGATAGATTTGTGCTCAGGAAATGCCGTGGAGATATTAAGAACATTTAGAGGAGAAGAATGAATAAAAGGAAGGACTTTCCACGGAATCCAATTTGATTAAAAATCTTTGCTAACCAAATCCAATCTAAGCACTCTATTTTTGAATTCAATAGAAAATTTTGGTATTGTTTAAACTCGAAAGATGATTCGATGCAGAACATTGACCACATGAGCTAAAAAAAAGTTAAAAGATTTATCTGGAAACCGTACCATCGTTACCGGTGGCTTGACGACGGCGTAAACTTGAAGCAGCAGCTGAAATGTGAGAATCAACGGCAAAGCGAGCTCAAAACCTTATTACGGGGACTAGGAGACTTTCTGTGATGTTAAACCCTAACGGATCTGGATGGATCCGGATCTAACCCGTTCGTTTTTTCTTTTCTTTTTCTTTGGGCTTACTTAATGAGCCCAATAAGGTTATCCACATTTCTTAGATTAGGTTTTCTATCAAAATATAATTTTTGAATTTTTGGTTCAGTGTCTTTTTATTTTCAGTTGCCCTTAGACCATCGTTATTGGGAGAAATCCATTTGGGTTTTTTAAATAATATTTAATTATAAATTTGAAGTTAAGAAATTTCTGTTTTTGCTGTTTTATTGGTATAATCTTATTAGGGGTTCTTAAAAAAAAAAATTAATAATTTTGTTTTATTTTAAATAGAGTTTATTTTTTTAATTAACCATAGTTGACATAAAAACATAATATTTTAAACATAGATTTAAAAAAAAAAAAATGCAAAAGAACGCTAAATTTGGGTTTCTTTCTGATATTGTCTATGAATCGCTTCATGTTCACCCACCGAACTATTCCAGTTCATTAATATGTAAAAAAGTTTAGAATTTTAAAGTTGAAATTAATAAAAAGTTGAAAAAAAAAATTTCTTAACTTTTTTTTTTTAAGTTATGAAAAAGTTATAAAAAAAAATTTGGCAAAAAAAAAAAATCCGGCGAATTAGGGGTTGACACGTGGCTAAGAACAGTGTAAGAACCCCCTTAAGAACCGGTTCTTAAAATTCTTATTTAAGAACCGGTTTTTGCACTGTTCACAATTAATTTTTTTTTTTGGGTTAAGAACGCCACTTTTTGGATTAAGAACCTTGCAATAATGATGCTCTTAGATTCGAATTCAGTTTATGTGTTAGAAACTAGAATCGAATAAATTGATGCCCAAAGTTTGGTTTGGCGTCATTTTATCTATACCCGATTTAGACATCCCAAAGCTTGGTTGAGATTATCTCTATATTATTATTTAAGATTTTTTTTTTTTGTAAGTTATTACATATTATGCAATTACAAATAGCAAAAGATAATTAAAATAGGAAAGAATATAATTGTTTTAAAAATTATTGATAAGAATATAGAAAATTATTTCTCATTAAAAATATTATTTACTATTTAATTTCTTAATTATTGTGATATTATTAAATAATAATCAATTCATACATATTTAAAAAAAATATCCGAGATCTTACAATATTTTTCATTATGATTATTATATTTTATTTGAATATTTATCAAAAAAAAAATTTTAAAAAAAATTTACTAATTTTATAGAGACTTAGACACGAAAAAATTGATTTTTTAAGAGTTTGTGACTGACCACAAAATCTATAGTCATTAAACGGTGCATATTAGAGTTATGTTTTCAAAATTACATGTTTTTGCGTGTTAACCCAAATAATATTTTAGTTCATTACAAAACATGTTAAGTAGACATGTTAGTCCTGGTTAAGAGTTTTATATATAATTATTAGTTAGATGTATTATAAAATTGAGATAATTTGTTTTAAACAAAATTCAAAACAATTAAAAAATATATATATATATTTCATGCTTTATAACTAGAGGGGCTTGAATCCTAATAAATATAGGTAAATATATTGTATTTGTTGTTGAAATAAAATTATGATGCGTCTTTATTTTATCTTGGTTTTAAGTCAATTATCGAATAAGCTAATGTAAGAGTATTAACCGTTAGATCTGAATAGGTAAACCGATCCGACGTCCCAGGTTATATGGGTTCTCTACTGACAAACGGCGTCGTGGCGGGTCCCACTAATTATCGGTAGCGCAGTTTTTCAAATCTCTCGTTTCGTCCCTTCGAGCCAAATCAATGGCAAGAAAAGTGCGAAGAAATTAACTTCTCACAAAAACAAAAACAAACAAAAAAAATGTCCGAGACAAAATAGGTAAGACAAAAAAAAAAAAAAAAAAAAAAACTGCGTGTAGGGAGGGAGAGCTCGTGCTCGAGATTTTGATTTCTGTCTCTCCGTTATCGATTTTGGGCATCCACATTTGTCGTAGATCTGAAAAAAAAAAAAAATCAAAAACACGGGTTTGGTATTACGATTTGCGCGTTTCGTTGTGTGACATCAGGATTCGATTGTTTGTTCGAGGACGAGGAGCAAGTGATTCGATTTGGATCTTCTGCAGTTTGGCATTCTGGATCCATACGGATCTAATCTGGGCGAGTCGATTCGTGGTCGACATTTTGAAAAATCGTTTGGTGGATCTGAAGAATAGGCATTGTTGTCTTTTGCATTAATTTTTCCCTGCGACATAAGAGATGGATCCAATATCGGCGGTTAGCGAAGAGCTGGGTGAGATCGAGGGACAAATCAATGACATTTTCCGTGCTTTGTCGTGAGAGAATCTCTTTACCTTTTTTCCATTTTCTGATCTGTGGTTTCTTTTTTTCTGGTTTCATATGTTGTTGTCTTGATTTCAACCAGAAATGGGTTCCAGAAGCTGGAGAAGATCAAAGATGCTAATAGGCAGAGTAGGCAGCTTGAAGAACTCACTGACAAAATGCGTGACTGTAAGAGGTAACCATTTCTTTCAACTTTCCTTGTTGATTTCGTGTTTTTTTTTTAATAATATCTTGCTTTCTTCTTTTGCAGCCTTATTAAAGATTTCGATAGGGAAGTCAAAAGCTTGGAAAGCGTAAATGATGCCAACACTAACCGGATGTTGAACGATAGACGACAATCTATGGTTGGCTGGCTTTTTTACCTGCTCGTCTGTTCAATAATTTTCAGAGTTTCCTAATGTCAACTGTTGCTGTGTTTGTGCAGGTTAAGGAACTTAACTCATATGTTGCTCTTAAGAAGAAGTAGGTGACACTTTGCTTATTCTATTGATGTTTGCTTGTTTATGGTGATTGTTGATAATGAGGATGGTTGTACAGATACTCATCCAACCTAGCAAGTAATAACAAGCGAGTAGATCTTTTCGATGGACCTGGAGAAGAACACATGGAAGAGAATGTCTTATTAGCTTCAAGTAAGGCTTTAAATTCTCGTCTTTACAACCAACCAACAATGAGATGTTTATTTCACATATTTAGATGATCTAGTCCTTTGTTATATGAATATACCTACCTAGAGTATTTACTGGGAACTTGAATTACTCTCAGACATGTCCAATCAAGAACTAATGGATAAAGGAAACTCGATGATGGATGACACAGATCAAGCCATTGAGAGGGGGAAAAAGGTCTCTACTTTTTATTTCCATCTGCTCATTTCCCCATTTTCATAAAAGCAAATTGTCACTGCAATTGTGTGGCTTTGACAACAGATTGTTCAAGAGACTATAAATGTGGGAACAGATACTTCAGCAGCTCTCAAGGCTCAGGTTTGTAGTTAGGCCGCACTCCTTTATTTCCAAACCATCGGTGCTTCTGTCTGAATCTCAGCTGTTCTTTACAACATTCCTTGTTATGAAACCTAAGATAGTTTACCTTTTCACTGTTCAGACCGAGCAAATGAGTAGAGTTGTCAATGAACTCGATTCTATTCATTTCTCACTCAAGAAGGCCTCCAAGCTGGTCAAGGAAATTGGTAGGCAGGTCAGTCTCCTTATTTCCTCTTTATACCGTTCCTATTTATCTGCAGCTCTCTCTTGTCCCTTCTACATACTCTCTGCTCTTCTTCTCCTAGGTTGCCACGGACAAATGTATTATGGCTTTTCTTTTCCTGATCGTCATTGGTGTCATAGCAATCATCATCGTCAAGGTATCTCTCAACTCCTTTCTCATACACACACTTGGATACTTGTTTGAGTATTTTTTTTTTCAAGGTATCTCTCAACTCATTTTCTGGGAATCATGTTAATCTAAGAACCTATCGAAAGCACAAATACCCACAAAATTTAATATTCAATTAGGGAATGAAGTCTTCTCCTGTAAAGTTGTCCCCTCTATGATTGTTAATTTCATCTTTCTTCTGTGTACTCATCTTCACTATATTTCCTTCTATATGCTATTTGTGTGGTTTGTGTTCACATATCATACTTGTAACAACTTCTTTTTGCTCTTTGTGGTAGATTGTGAACCCAAACAACAAAGACATCCGTGACATACCCGGTCTGGGCCTAGCTCCACCAGCCATGAACAGACGTTTACTCTGGAACCATTACTGAAAAAACAAAAAAAAATCTCATTTCATGCCATTTAAAATACTGGTACTCTCTTCTTGGTCCCTCCGCTAAGTCCCATGTTGGTGTAGATGGAAGGAAACCGCCTCAATTGAGAAATTAAGCAGTTTTTTATTCCCATGGCTCTTGGCTGCTGCGCATTTGACAAGTCGCAGGAAACAAATTCCCTTTTGTTACAATCCCAGAATCAAAACCATCCTTTTTGTTCATGTGTTTGTATAACGATGACTCTTTTTGTGTTATATCATATGTATGTGTATTTTTAAAACGTCGTCTCTGTTTCATATTCTGGTAATAAATTACTTGGTTCACTGGTTTATTTCAAAAGTGGAAACTCCGCTGTATCATATACGATAACTTGTATGACTAGATAACTCTCATCATAAGTGTGTGAAAAAAGTTTCTTCGAAGAGCCATGAAATCAAAACAACACTAGATTTTTGCTACAAGATCTTTGCTTGATCGTTGTGTAAGTAAGTGAAATGAAGAAGGGTTATTAATTTATGGTTGAGGCAAACGAAACGTAGCGCATCGATAACCAAGGCATATAATTCGGCGCAGGTTAGTTTCACTAAACCAACTAACCAAGGTTAAGGTGTTAAGCAGAGTGAGTGGGGATTAATCAAATAAAAAACCACTTTATAACCTCCGCCTCTCTATCTCTCTCCGAAGGAACTGTTGTGTTTCGGAGAGAGCAAGCAAGTAGCAACAGAGAGATTTTGACACGAGAAAACGAAGGAATTCTCTTAATGGATTTGCGTTTCGACCACCAAGGAGAAGGCAGCGTTTGGCAGAAATGCTCAAGACACGACCTTTCGAAACGCCGCTTCGTCTGCGGTGGCGGCGTTTGTCCTTTCTGCCTCCACGAACGCCTCTCCTCTCTCTGTCCCGATTGCGCCCACGATCTCCCCTGTTCGTGTACCCCACGCGCATCCGTCTCCGCCGGCGAAGGCGACGTTCCTTTCGCCGGTATCGGATCGGTTGGCCGCGTAGCCAGCCTGATCGAGTGCGAGCCGGCGTTTCGGAGATCGAAATCGATGGCGGTTCCGTTTCTCTGGTCTGCTAAACCGGAACCGATTTCAGAAACCGGTTCGGATCTCCAACCGTGTCGTGGGCGTTCGCTTTGGAGACTGTTCAGAGGAAACATGGGAGAGACGAAAACGAAGGCTACTACGATTATGAGGAAGTCGAGATCCGTCGCAGTCTCCGACGCAGACGAACTGCTATTTTCTCCGGCGCCCGTGACGACGAGCAAGGGAAATGGTTGGTATTTTCCAAGTCCGATCAAGGTTTTCCGACAATCAAGAGTCTCCAAGATGTTGTTTCAACAAAGATCTCCTTTGTACAGAGGTTGAATTTTAGCTTCGTTTTTTTTTAAAAAAAATTTGTCAACGATCATTTGTATTTTCAATTCATTTGATTTTATACATGAAAATCGGATATCCTTGATGAATCTGAAGTTCGGGTCTAAATTATAAGAATTCAAAATATTAATGTTTCCAATAAATTGAATGTCATCATATTTGTAACTTCAAAGATAAAATTGAGACCAATCAAGTTTAGTCATAGTTGAGTAACCAGCCGAACTTAAATTTAGTAAAAATGTATCTAAAGTATATAATGTTATTTTCTAAACTTTTTCTCTCTTTAATGGTTATTGAACCAATCAAGTTTATATTTTATAGTACTATACAAAGTACAAACTCTCAATTATCGTGTAAAAGAAAAGGTTGATAACTTTGTAAATATTTTTATATTTTGTAACAAAAACCAGAAGCAGTAACATGGTTACATGTGCATGGAAGCCCTACCAAACACGTGAATGAAGCCGTCTCCATTTTAAAAATATTTGTTTCTTTCTCAATTTAATAAAAATATAATACTAATTTTGAAAAGAAACAAAAAAAGAGAAGAAGAACGGGAAATAGGGAAACGTGAAGGAGATGGAGAAGAGAGCCGACAAAGAGTGGCGACAGACATACGCACACGGTTGCACCTTCCCTTTGTCATCATCACCATTCACCACACCCCTTAACTACTCTCTTTTTCTTTCTTTAAAATTTTCATAAGAAATCCCTCAACTTTCTTAAATTGATCCCAATAGAATATTTCAATCATTCACCATGTTTTCTTTTGTTTTCCTTTTAAGAGTTATATGGACTACAAGATAGTAGTAATATGTATTAAGGACACGTGTTTGAAGTGGAGTTGTGGTTTTTCGAAGTGGTTTCAATTCTTTAAGCTTTGTGATCTACGTGTTTGAGGATCTTGCAGATGTTTTGGTTGATTGGATTGCACTCGTGGTTTTCCCGGTCACGTGTGTTCATATAAAGGTTTTGGGACAAAGGTTAAATGAGAGATTCAATTTTTCCTTTATGTTTTTGCTTTTGTGATATTTGCTAATCTCCTCTTTTATTTAGTTCATTGTTAGTTTGTTCCTTCTTCCAGTTTGCAAAGATCGTCTATGTAACATCCCGATTTCTAGTATATGCGGAGAGGCTTATAAGAATTGATTTGGCTATATATGTCACCAAAGTGCACTTATCTTTTCGGTCACTTGTCCAGAGAGAACTCCAAAGTTAAGCGTGCTTGAACTGGACAAATTTAAGGATGGGTGACCTACCGGGAAGTGATTCGCGGTACTGTGCGAGTGAGGACAAAACACGGGGAAATATCATGTGGTGATTGCAGGGTCAGTAAACAAGTCTTACGAGCCTCCCGGACTAGCGCACCGCCCGTCGGACGAGGGTGGGGCCCATATGTAGGGGTGGTCGGGGCGTTACAGTCTAATAGTCTTAACTTCCTATTTTAGCTTAGTGTTTGGCCTTTGTGTTCAGGCCCGGCCCAAAGAAAATTGGGGCCTCTGGGCAAAACTAAGGTAAACAAAAATTCGGGCCCCTTTTTGTTAAGAAAACATAAAATTTGGGCCCATTTTTGTATGTAATTTTGTCCAAAAATTTTCGGGCCCCTGGGCCATCGCACATCTGCCCAACCTATTTGGGCCGGGCCTGTTTGTGTTTCGTGTATTAGTTTTTTTGTTGTCTCCTTTTCATAGGATTTTGTCTCCGAAAAAATTTAGTTTTCCGTTGGCTTTGTCTCCGGAGAAATTTTGTTTTATGCCGGTTTTATCTTTGGACGGGTTTTGACCTTTGCCGACTTTGTGTAACAAATGGCTTAAAAGATTAATAAAATCGTTAGATGAAAAAAAAAAGGTATTAAGGACACGTACAAATTTAAGCACTTTCAAAGAAGTTACACTAATCGGAAGTTCGGAACTATACCAATTTTCTTCTTTGTCTCTTATTTTTTATACATATCTTTTATATTGCCCACTATCCAACTTTTCTTTCTTGTAGACTAGTTATAGGCTTGGGCCATATGACCCATATCATCCGATTTCACCCCAGCATCTCTTGTATCCAACGCTTCATCATCGACATTCTACAGAGACATATCAACTCCTCTTAAGCTCCCTTTCCAAGCAACCCTTCATATGGTTTGGCACAAGCGAATTGCTCGTGCATCTTCACCGTTGCCACAATTTCGTTCCAATCCATCTTCGACCATAAAGCGAATTGCTCGTGCATCTTCACCGTTGCCACAATTTCGTTCCAATTCATCTTCGATCGAGAAAAATGTTGGAACAGTCTTATTTGTAGAAGCCCAACATTAAGATCATCATATGACCCAAAACAAGCCCATTATCTAACCCATGTAATTAGGGTTTTGTAGCAAGATCGGTTCTCATATATATATGTGTGTAATGAACATCTAGAAGTAAGTTTGGAGAGTTGCCGTCTTGTGGAAAACTCTCCTTCTTCCTCTTTTATGAATATCAAACTCTCTTGTTCTTGGTGACAACTAAATCTTCTTTCTCTTCTACTTTTGCACAATAAAGCTCTAAATGAGCTATCATCTAGTTTCTATTTTTGCTTAATCTATCTTGCTAAATTACTCACATTATTTTCTAAAATGTCGTCTTGAAATTTCAAGATAACTTGTGACAACTGCCTAGGACTCTGTTTAAAATTATAACATGAAATCGCAAGCGCAAATACAAAGAAATAAAGCTGTGAGCTACTTATATGTGTCAAGGACCTCAAGGTAATATAAATCAAGATAAGAAATCATGTGTTCCTAATTTTGGTTTTCATGATATATCTTTTAAATGTTAACAAAAAAAGTCATTAATTAATATCTAAACAGATTGTTTTACATTAACCAAAAACTTACAAGATGAAAGTAGGTCAATTAGTCTCCTTATAGCTGCCGGTATTTGAATTACCACTCCTTTTTGAAGTCGCTAGCTACACTAGTTGATCTACCAGCACCTCGTAATATGTTTTTAAACTATTATCACTGTTGTAAATTCGCGAGAAAAAGGACAAAATAAAAATCAAAACCTTATAGAAAAAACGAATTGAGACAAATACATGTTTATGATTTATTTTATTAATAGTGTGAATGAATAATTTACAAATCTTTAACGCTCTATTTATAGCCCCGAAAATCTTATACCACTAGAAATAGAAGATGTCTTATTCTAAGTATACCGTACCGCGGGGGCTTCACCTCCCGCATCCTCTCAAAAACATGTCCGCATTTGGCCTGTGACTCGATCTGGCTCGGGAGATCTTTGTTTCGTTGCATTCCTCTTCCCGTTCGAGAAAGACTCCATTGCAATTCACCTAAAAAAAGCAAAAAAAAAAGAAATTCTCTTTTGGGTTTTTCACTCTTGCTTATAAGAATAAAAGTTTGTAAATTATAATTGTTTTATTACACGAAATAATCCCCCAAAAAAATGTAACGGTTAATGACGTCAAAAAAAAAAAAAAATGCAACGGTTAACTACCTCTCGTTACCGTTAAGAATCCTAGAAAATGAAAACGCGCGAGATAGTTTAAAAGGTTATTTTAGTCAATTCACAGAACCCACCACCTTACGGCTGGATATTACGCAACCTTCGATTCCTTTGCCTAAAATTCGAATTTTTCTTCTTTTAATCTCTTTTTCCTCTTCCCTTGGATTCGAATTTTTTTCACCTCTCCGGAAAATTTTTATTTTCTGGAGAAACAAAATTGTTTCCATTCGACCCTACAATGGCGTCCGAGAATCTGAATGATAAGATCTCTGTCTTTAGGAAGCTCAAATCGAAATCGGATAATAAGGTAATCTGTTCCTCAGATTCATAGATCCAATTAAGATCTACAGCTTCGGCGATCGGATCTCGAAGTTGAATTGTTGGATTTATCTTTGGGATTTCTGCAGATTTGTTTCGATTGCAATGCGAAGAGCCCGACATGGGCCTCCGTTACTTACGGGATCTTTCTCTGCATCGATTGCTCAGCTGTTCATCGGAGTCTCGGCGTCCATATCAGCTTCGTCAGGTGATTGATTGATTGATTTCGGCTTCAGATTCGAATGTTTTTTGATGCTTATATCAGTTCATTAAATTTTACGATTTCTGTATGACAAATTGGCTAGCATCTCCCATTTTCATATGGATTTGATTTGAATTGAATCGCATGCTTGGATTTGATTTTTCTTTTGATTTTTCTATGACTGTTGATCTTCATCTTTGTTCAGGTCTACCAATTTAGACTCATGGAGCCCTGAGCAGTTGAAAATGATGGTGTATGGAGGAAACTGCAGGGCACAAGTCTTCTTCAAGCAGCACGGATGGAGCGGAGGAGGTAAAACCGAGGCTAAGTATATTTCGAGAGCTGCTGAGTTGTACAGACAGAATCTTGCAAAAGAAGTTGCTAAAAGCAAAGCCGAGGAATTGGATTTGCCTCCATCCCCTGATTCTACTACACAAGTGGTGCCCAACGGGCTCTCCAGCATCATAACCAGTGAAGCTCCCAAAGAGAGTAATACTGATCAAGAAAAGCCTCAAGTTGCCGTCTCACCAAGAGTTTCTCGGACCGTTAGCGTTAAGAAACCTCTTGGTGCCAAGAGGACAGGTAAAACTGGGGGACTTGGCGCCCGGAAGCTAACTGCTAAGGTCAGCAATAATGCTCTTTATGATCAAAAGCCGGAGGAGGAATCTGTTGTTATACCAGCGACTTCCCCAGCCAACAGTACACCATCAGCTAAGTCAGCCAGGTCATCGTTTTCCTCTCGCTTTGATTACATGGACAGTGTTCAAACAAGAGAACAATACATGAGCAGCAGCCCTCGAGTGGTTGGTCATGTAGCTCCACCAAAATCAACCGGCTTCTTCGAGGAGTTGGAGATGAACGGAGGCGGGTTTCAGAAGAAACCAATCACAAGTTCCTCAAAAGTGCAAGCTAGCTCCTCTTTCTCCTTCTTATGTCATTAGTCTTTAGTTAAACTGTTTTAAGATTTGCGCAGATTCTTCTTTTGTACTCACCCTCTCTACCCTTTTAATTACCTGCAGGTTCAAGAAACAAATGAAGCCCGGAAGAAATTCTCAAACGCGAAATCAATCTCCTCTGCTCAGTACTTTGGAAATGAGAACAACTCCGCCGACCTTGAGGCCCAAAGTACATTAAAGAAGTTCTCCGTACGTGATTAACCTCATTTGCCTTGACTAAAACACTTGTTTTCTGAAGTACTCATCAGTACTAATTACAACAACAATCTCACTTTATAAACAGGGTTCATCGGCAATCTCTAGTGCTGATCTGTTTGGAGACGGTGAAGGAGATTTTCCTCTGGATCTCACCGCCGGTGATCTTCTCAACCGCCTCTCTCTCCAGGTCTCGCCTCACTTGTCATTCCTTTACTGTCTAGGCTCGTTTTTGCCATTATCTATTGATGAAACTATGTCGTTTTATTATTGTGTCAGGCTCAGCAAGACATGTCGTCGTTGAAGAACATGGCAGAGGAGACAAAGAAGAAGCTCGGCTCTGTTGCTTCCAGCTTATGGGTCTGAAAGGTTTAAGTTTTGTCTCTTAACACCCAACACACATTCTGTTGCTTACCCTTTTCCATTTCCAAATCATTTCTTCTATTCTTTTACTAGGGGTACAAATATACCGTAAACTCTGTTTGTTTTATTAAAAAATACCAATGTTTTGTATCATTTTTTTGCTAAATGTTTTGTATCATTGAGATTCTGTTTTGTAAATTGTCATCAAATATGTGTTGTGCATGTACAAACTCTTATAGCCTTATTGGATTGATGGAAGTCAACGTGTTCGACGTTTATTTTCTTATATGTATCGGACTTTACTCAGAAAAGAATCTTGATTCACAATATAAGGCATCTCCAATATAATTACATGCAAAGTCTTCAAAATTACCCAAAATCTAACATTTCCTTGACCTCTTCCCAAGAGATCCGACGTCTTGCGCACGAGATTCTTTACCCCGGCTCAAGTCACACATTTCGGGTGTGGCATAAAGCTTGAAAAGACTCGAGCGATTCGATATCATCAAATTGCTAGAGATTTATATATGGTTGATGATTGAAGTATGATCGGTGAACTTGAGTTGTAAAACCTAGTGAAAAATGTAAAGATTGAAAGTTTGAAACTACAGAAACTGCTGAACAAACTCAAATTGTTAGAATCTACTCATAACTGTTACCACATATGTTGTAGGAACATTTTTTTTTTTTTTTTTTGGATGAATGTTAAATTTTACTCAAACCCGAAAAAAACAATGTTTCCTACATTTACATGCGTTCGGTTATAAGAAAAACTACTTTGAATAAAAACTGGAAACCGATTTCAGAGCCCTGACTCGTTTCGTCACTTTCTTCAACGTCCCCCTTCTGTTTCTCTTAGCTTATTTGTCTCGATGCAAACCACATTTGCAATCCCTCTTGGTATCTAGTGTCACCAAGAAGTCGTATGGAACTGAAACGGTTTCGAATTCCTTTGTCAATCATCTTTATCAGACGCGATGCTTGTTGCGGAGAAGAGCCATGACGCCTCTCATTTCTTTCTTTCCATATCGTATGTATTGTCATATGGAACAGGTATTTGAGTATAAATCCTTGCAATCTGCTTTGAGATGGTCGAGAGATAAGACTCACTACGGAGTTCCAGTCCGAGGAGTACTCTTGTAGGAGAATCCCACGAGCTAGATTAGATCACACCTGATTTGTATATGAACACGAGAAAAACAGATGTTGGCAGGTTTCAATCGGGTGTTGACATAGTACACAAGCTGTTGGGATTTGTGAATTCCAGGCTTGCATCCCCCGTTGATAGACGATTATGCAGAGCGAGCCAAGATATGAACCCAAACTTTGGGCAATTATGAGTGAACCAAATCCCTTTTGACCACGTTACCCGCGGAGATGTTACTCTCAGTTGATCTTGGGTGATCTTGGTGTTGAATCTGATGCTATATTTGTTCTCCTTTTGTCGCCAACTGAACACATCCTCAATATCCGAGTTATAGCGCCGGCGCACAATTTCAATCTCCTCCTCCACTTTATTTAAGATCTGGATTCGATGTCGTCTCCTCTTATGGTTTATAATTGCGTCCTCCACCGTTGCGTTTACACTCAAGCCTAGATCAATAACTCCTCTCGCTCCAATAATGGAGAGAATGTTTCCCATCGAAGACCAATTATCATACCAAAAAGAGGAGGATCTACCATTTCCGATTTCCACTTTGAGGAAGGATAGAGCTTGTTCTCGACGTTTCAGAATCTCCTTCCACATCCAAGAACCCGGAGAATTCGATGAGCTTGATGCCAACCATATTGAAGTTTCTCTCATGAGAGTTGTGTTCAACCATCGTACCCACAATGAATTTTTTTCCGTGATTATTCTCCAAAGCAATTTCAGTACGCATACCTCATTTGTTACACGAATACTTTGGAGTCCAAGTCCTCCTTCTTCCTTCCGTTTACAAACATCTTTCCACGCGATCTTTGCCTTCCTCGCGTTTAGAGCCGGTCCCGACCAAAGGAAAGCAGAGCAAAGGCTTTCAATTTCCTCAATGCATCTATTTGGCAGCCGAAAAGTTGACATCCAGAAATTATTCAAGCTAGATATAACCGAAGAGAGTAGTTGTAATTGACTTGCGTATGACAGAGTACGAGCAGTCCAAGAATTCATTATGGACCTGATCTTCCCGATTAAAGGAGCATATTCTAGAGACCTCATCTTTTTTGTTAGCAAAGGAAGCCCGAGATATCTGACCGGTAGGGAACCAAAATCAAATGCAAATTGCTGCATGATCTCCTCCTTAGCTTCTCCCGTGACCCCGCGAAAAACACAGTTGATTTCTCTAAGCTAATTTTCAATCCCGAGATTCTTGAGAATGCATCAAAAACGCTTAATATACCTTCGAGAGATCTTAATTGTCCATCCGAAAATACCATGATATCATCGGCAAAACAGAGATGAGTCAATCTTAGGTTCGAACACTTTGGATGAAATCCGAAATCTCCCCTTACCGCAGCTCTATCCAACAACTTCGACAGGATATTCATGCAAATGACGAACAGATACGGAGACAGCGAGCAACCCTGTCGCAGGCCTCTAGAGCTCCCAAAATAACCTGCTAATTCACCATTCACTTGGACCGAGAAAGACGCAGTAAAGATACAGAGTCTAATCCAATGTATGAATTGCTGAGGCAGATTTTTTGCTTCTAGAATATTCAGTAGAAAACTCCATTGCACCGAGTCGAAAGCTTTTGAGATATCTATCTTCAGCGCACACCGAGAGGATATCGATTCCTTATGATAGTCTGAGACAAGCTCGGAAGCGAGTAGCAGATTTTCAATAAGTAGTAGGTCATGTACGAATGCTGACTGGTTTTGGCATATGAATTTCGGCAGTAAACTCTTCAAACGATTTGCTAGTATTTTCGAGATCAATTTGTAGATCACGTTGCAGCACGCAATAGGACGATAATCTTTCATTTGCTTTGCTCCCTCCTTTTTCGGAATTAACGCAAGAATTGTAGAGTTAACCCCTTTCGGTAAGAACCCTTTGATGAAAAAAGATTGAATGCTCACCACTAAATCTTTCCCAATTATCGACCACCCTTCTTTAAAGAACTCTGATGTATAACCATCCGGGCCTGGTGCTTTATTTGCTGCCATCGCAAACAAGATCTCTTTAATCTCCGATTCAGTTACCTCCTTGACCATTCCTTGCTGGTCCTCCATTGAACATCTGAAGTCCAACAGTTCGCCTATCTCTTCTGAGCTCATACCTTGATAGTCATCAGGATTGTGATTTAAGAACGTGTTGAAGTGATGAGCTGCAGCGTGTTTTATCTCAGTTCTCCCACTGATAATAGATCCATCTTGTTCTTCAAGTTCTCTAATCCCATTCTTTATCTCTCGAATCTTCACGGCCCGATGGTATATTTTTGTGTTCCTATCTCCCATATTCATCCAGTGTAGTTTCGATTTTTGAAACAAAAACCTTTCTTCAATGGCCGCCACTTTTTCTCATTTATCAAAAGCTTCATTCTCTTCTCTTTGGGCAGATACCGTCGGGTTTTGCAAGTTCAGTTCCTGCGCTACACGCAATCGTTCAAAATCAATTTGCACTCTTCGAGAGATATCGCTTAAATTTTCCCTTGACATATGCCGGATCATGGGTTTCAATGCCTTCAGCTTCTTTGAAAACCGGAATAACGCAGACGTAGAGTGAAAGAGAGGAGACGTGTGATATGCTCAATTTAATACCCTAACAGTACTAAAGCAGTAGTTGTAATATAGCTAGGGGTCGAACCACAGAAGACTCACAGAAACGCACAATAGTTTATATAAAATAGAATTAAGCTAAGCCAAGCAGATGTAATTAAAAACAGTGCAAAAAATAAAAGAGTTGTATTCAATCAGGAAAATATAGGCCTAGGGTTTTTCTCAGGAAATCAATGAATGCAGTCTAATTAACTAACTGGATTCAGATTTAGCGCAGTTCTTGAACTCAAATCACTAAAGTATAATTAACCAACTGTCGTTGCGAAAACTATCTAAATCTAAATCCTAGGAATTCCAAATTTCTTTGCGAATCCTAAAGTCTAAATCAGCTTTAATAACAGGTTTGATATGTTCACAAATCAATTAAACCAAATCTCTTTGCGAATAATCAATTTGCTCACCTA
>PKML01069419.1:229333-284321 GCA_002933935.1 Eutrema yunnanense | reverse complement strand
ATAAAACAACTGACTCTAAGAAAAACGAAAACAATGTCAGCAGACACCTCCCCCAGACTTGAACAACACTGTCCCCAGTGTTATCTAGCCTAGAGTCAGTGAAATAAAACAAAGCAGAAGGATAGAACGAAGAGAAACGGGAAATTACCTTGCTGGAATGTCAAGTATCGATCGACACACAGCCTGGGTATCGATCGATACCAGGCTTAAATCGACTTGACGAACCGTATTTTCGCGATCGGTGTCGATCGATACCAGTGGGTATCGATCGATGCTTGTGCGATTTCGAGTTGCTCCTTGTTCTTCCTGACACAGACTCAAAACAAACGAAAATAAAAATAAAAACAAATCAAAAACAGACTCACCAGTGGGTTGCCTCCCACCAAGCGCTCGTTTAACGTCAATAGCTTGACTGTAACGCCCTTCAGGCTGGATAAGAGTGCGAGCTTGCATCAAAACAGGCTCCGTCACTTGACATTACTAGCTTCAGAGTTCTGCTTAGCATGCTGTCCACAAACTCCTGCCCTTTCTCTTTCAGCTCAGAAGTAAGCAGTACTCTAGCCTTAGAGAATGGCTTCAAGGCTCCTTTGCATTTGACCTTGTACTCAATCGAATCTCCATTACACTTCTGAGGTATCAAAGTGACATGGGGATTCTCAACCTTCTTGTTCTTGGCTTTCTTCTTTGTTGCCTTGGTCTTCTTGGCAACTTCCTTGGGGATGCAGGGTGGTTCAGCTGAGATCTCTGCGACAGTAGGCTCATCAGGAGGTTCTTCTGAAATTTCAACTGCTAGCGACTCTCCTGTGACAACCTTGATGCTAGAGACACATGTGAGAGCAGCTCTAGGGGGGATGGCTTTATAGTAGACATCGCCGTCAATGTAAGAGAAGGAGAGCCTCTTATTAGGTGTGTCTATGATCGCACCAGCAGTAGCCATGAACGGTCGTCCCAGGAGTAGAGGAACCTCAGATCCTTTGCTCATCTCCACAACCTGAAAGTCAGTGGGCACCAGACAATTTCCTACCTTTACAGGCAAGGCATGGATAATACCGTATGGAGGTGAGGTGGAAGAGTTTGCAAACGTGAGAAGCAAGGTAGGGGGTCTTATAGCAGCTTTCAATCGTTCAGCAATTTCCTTTGACATCACATTGACGCTAGACCCTGAGTCAACGAGAGACTCTTTGAACTCGACTTCAGAGATAGAGCATGGTACCGCGAATTTCCCTGGGTCTTCTTTCTGTTTCCATTTCCGCGGCTCTTGTGACTTGCGTCTTGCTTCGAGAAAGAGTGCCTTGACTTCTTCTTCAGTTTCTCTGCAGTCTTTGAAATGACTCAGCAGAGGCCAGCCCTCTAGAGCTTCTTCAAAAGATCTTTCATGGGAGATCCTTCGTACCATCTTCTCAAAGCCACGCAGCTGCTTTGGAGTGATAGGATCTCTAAGGTGTTTAGGAATGGGATTCACCTTCTTGGGGTTGCGAAGTCTTTTCTCAGCTCGTTGTTTAGCTCTCGCTTCCTGACACTCCGTTTCATAGTTTTCCCAAAATTGGGCGATATTGAGTCTTGCTGCTACTACTTGAGCTTCCTCAGTCGAAATCTCATGTGTTTTCACACATTCTGGTTCGATCTGCGAGGGGTATCGATCGATACTGCTGCTTTTGAATCGTTCCTTGCAGGTACATCTTCATCAGAAGGAAGTTCCACATTCGGGTTATCCAGCATATACTGTAGTCTAGCAATCTCCCATTCCTCTCTTGTCAGCTTAAGAACTATAGGATAAGGTATCTTGGGTATATGCACTCGTTCTGCAACTACCTTGGGTATCGTGGGGTATCGATCGATACACGGGTTTTTGAAGTATCCCGTTTCAGAATTGTGACCGGCATCGATCGACACCTGGGGGTATCGATCGATGCTCTGGCGATTTCAGGCTCCTTATCGAAATTTCCTGCACTTGAGATGATGGCATTGACGTGTGCATTGTGCGGATGAGCTGTCTTCCCCTTGATGTTTGCAGCAGACTGAGCCACTTGCGTTGCCAGCATCCTATGACTGGTATGGAGAGTCTCGATTTTTCCATTCAGATCAGAGTACAGATGGTCAAGCTTCCCATTGAAATCCACTTGTAGCTTCTGCTGTCCCTGAAAAATCTGTTCCATCATGGATTTCATCTCGTTGTCTGCAGATTTGGGAGGGATGGGCTGGTACGAAGAGTTTCCGTAATTGCGATTGTTGTTGCTGAAGTTCCTGTTGTTGTTGTACCCAAATTGCTGACCCTGAAATCCAGAACAACCAACATAGTTACAATCTTCCACTTCATTCTCAG
This sequence comes from Eutrema yunnanense, assembly GCA_002933935.1. Taxonomy (NCBI): domain Eukaryota; kingdom Viridiplantae; phylum Streptophyta; class Magnoliopsida; order Brassicales; family Brassicaceae; genus Eutrema; species Eutrema yunnanense. The sequence goes on along the minus strand of PKML01069419.1, from coordinate 281,998 downwards.
CAGCAAAATGGACCTCTTTTTGATTCTTTCCGATCAAGAAATCCAGCTTTGCTTGAACTTCAGCAATCTGTGATGCATCAATTCCTCCAGCTTGCTTCTTCCTGTCAAAGTCAGCATTCTTGGTGCTATTGCTAGACACCAAGTTCTCAATTAGCACAACTGCATCATCTGGGTATCTGGTGTTGAAATTCCCATATTCCCTCTATAGAATATGCCCAGCAGCTGAACTTGATTGAACCCATGGTGTGGACAATCTCTCTGATATGACTTGAAACGAATCCAAGCAGCCTTGAGTCTCTCTGTTGGACCTTGAGAAAACTGGGAGATCTTGTTCCTGAGTTCTTCAGATCTCGCATCATCGTAGAAGTTGCATAGGAATGCTCTCTTCGTCTCTTCCCATGTAGTTAGAGAATCAGGAGCCAACTGCTTCAGCCAATAAGCAGCGTCTCCAGCAAGTGAGTATGGGAAGAGTTTGCAAAATAGATACTCATTTGGCACTCCGTTGTACTTCATCCCAGTGACCAAATCCTCGAATCTTTCGACATGATCCATGGGATGCTCATGAGGTAGGCCATGGAAAGGGCTCTGACTTACAAGAGCGTAGTATGCTGGCTTAAGCTCGAAGTCATTCCTCTGAAAAGTTGGTATGCGAATCACAGCTCGATTGGCAAAGAACTGATCAGGCCTGTTGTGTTCAGCAAGTGTTCTACCTACAGCATTCCCAACGTTGGCGCGCCCAGCTGGCGCGACAATCTCAATAATAGGAGCAGGGACAACGACGTTTCCAGCTTCATCAAGTCGCTGCCCTCTCTCATTACACACATGACCCTCTTGGTCTCTCAGAATCCCAGCTTCATCAGCTCTTAAAACCACAGGGTTGTTCATCCCTGATGTTTGCTTGGTCTTTCTGTTTGTGCGTTCCACAAGTGCTAGCTGTTCCAATGACAGTTCAACTAGCTGTGTGCTCTTGTTGCTTCTGGTCTCACGAACAGGCATACACCTGCAAACAAAACACTAAGATCAAGAACGTAAGTAACCAGAAAAATACGTTGAGTATCGATCGATACCAAGTGGTGTCGATCGATACCAACAAAAGAAGACGACGAGTATCGACCGATACTACAGAGTATCGATCGATACCGACGAACTTAGTCGAAATTCTAAACTAAAATCTAATGGCGAATTGAGTCCCCGGCAACGGCGCCAAAATTGATATGCTCAATTTAATACCCTAAAGTACTAAAGCAGTTGTTATAGTATAGCTAGGGGTCGAACCACAGAAGACTCACAGAAACGCGCAATAGATTATATAGTTAAGAATCAAGCTAAGCCTAATAGATGTAATTAAAAACAGTGCAGAAAATAAAAGAGTTGTATTCAATCAGGAAAATATAGGCCCAGGGTTTTTCTCAGGAAATCAATGAATGCAGATAAACTAACTAACAGGATTCAGATTTAGCGCAGTTCTTGAACTCAAATCACTAAAGTATAATTAACCAACTGTCGTTGCGAAAACTATCTAAATCTAAATCCTAGGAATTCCAAATTTCTTTGCGAATCCTAAAGTCTAAATCAGCTTTAATAACAGGTTTGATATGTTCACAAATCAATTAAACCAAATTTCTTTGCGAATAATCAATTTGCTCACCTAGGTTCTATCAGGTAATTAATCGCACTGTCGTGCCTAATCAATTATCCTAAGATCTAAGTTCCAGATTCGTCAACCTAGAATTAGCTTTGAACACAACCTAAGCGAAGAACTAATTCAGATGGTGAATCCTAAAAAGATAATTAACCTAGCATTCAAAGAAATCCTTTATGAGAAAACCCTAAACCTAAGGTGGATCTACTCAGACATGGCAATTGAATCAAAAGACATGTTTGAATAAATCATCAATAGAATAATAACAAAGGTTCCTTGAGATCTGATCTCGGACGAAGGGAAATCAGACTTGTCTCAAAACCAGAGAAAATAAAGCATAAAAAGGCATAGCCTAAACAGATGGCTTAAAACTCCTATTTATAACCTAAAACACGACTTGGGGTCTTCTTGTAATTATCAGAGACTTCTGGGCACTTTTGCAATTCTTCAAGTCTTGGAAAACTCGCGGGTCGTGTCTTGCTGTGATGGGTATCGATCGATACCAGGGGGTATCGATCGATACTGGCCGTGAAAACAGGTACTCAGCAACACGATCTTTAGCTCTGCTCCAAACTGCTCCAGAAAGCTCCAATACTTCCAATAATCCTCCAAACGTGCTATGACCTGTAAAAGACTCTAAAACACTACAAAACACTAGAAAGACTCTATAAAAAGGACTTATATCATGGCCTAAACAGGGTAAAAACCATGATATATCAACGTGCCATCCCAAAACTCCTTCAACTTTATTCGGAATTGGGGTAGAGAAGCTATAACATTGGAGAATTTGAATGGCATCTTACGTCGAGAGCTTCCCCCATCTAAATGGAATCGGCATCTCAGATGATCCGAACATCCCCCTGATTCAAATACACAATACGCGTTTGGGTTATGGTTTATCCAATTATTGTTTATCAGGATTCTGTCGAGCTTTTTACACACTAATCCTTCTGTTCGCTTATTTCCCCATGTGAACAGAGGGCCATGACTTCCCATATCCGTAAAGGATCCATCTCGCACAACATCCTGAAAATCAGTCATACCATTCCATTGGATCGAGCTAGAGTATGCGCAATAGTTCTCTTCCCGATCAAGGATCTCGTTAAAGTCCCCCATTATCATCCACCGGAGTTGTCGATAAATCGGCGAGCCGAAATGTCCACGTAAATCACTCCATAGCTCCTTCCTGTCCTCGACAAAATTTGAGTCATACACAAAGGAACAAAGGAATTCTTCATCCATCCCTTGCAACTTTACCAGAACTGTAATCAGTTGGTTACTCTTAAACACTGGCGTTAGTCGCACCGCATCACTCCAGACCACCCAGATTCTTCCCAGACGATGGTGTTCATAATTGTTTATGAAAAACCAGCCCGGAAATACTTCTCCTACAATTCTCTCTGTTTTATTTTCCTTTACCCGAGTTTCTATTAGACCGCCGAATAGAAAGTCATTCTCTCTACACCAACTTTTCACAACATCATGTTTTTTCCTCTTACTGAATCCCCTAATATTCCAAAAAAAGCCAGACATTAAGTTTGTTTTTTGGTTTTCTTCTTTCTTTTCTTGCCTGATCCTTCTTTGGATAAATCCTTAGGGACCAAGTTCGAAGCCGGCTTAACAAACTTATGTTAAGATTTTGACTCTCTTGGTAGAGAGATCCTCCCACCATCTGTTATTTTTTCCTTTTCATCTTGAGAGATCATCTCCTCCTTTTCCGTCTCCTCCCCATGTTCATCAATCCCCTCCTCCCGACTTTCCTCTTCTTCTTCTACTTCTTCCGTGTCAGAGAGCGAAGCAAATCTTGAGGTTGCGATTAACACTTCCTGTAGATCTTGTTTGTTTCGTTTTCTGGAAGCTGGCGATTTCACTACGGCCCAGTTCTCAGACACTTCCGCAGTGTCTTTCCCATCCTATGTTTCTTGGTTTTTTGTATCACTACAGTCTCTATCCTCCATTGTTTTTTCCACATCCAACTCTGTGTTTACTGATGATAATCCGATAACGGATTTCTCAGTCGACAAAACAGGGCTGCACACTTCTTTGATACTGTCCTTTCCATTCTTCTTTTCAACTACCTCATTCTTCTCTTTATCTGCTTTCTCCCGTCTCAGTATCTTCTTATCCCCTGGCTGAGCTTTACATTCTCCGATGGCATGTCCCCATTTAGTGCATGATGCACAACGGGGCGGCAACCAAGGATATTCATACTGAACTACTGCAGTCTCATTCGATTTCAGCTTGAAACAGAGGCTCTCCGGTAGTTGTTTCTCCAAATTCACCTCTACAAACACTCGTGCTTCCTCAAAATTTTTTGCCCAAAGAGTCTCTTGATGAAGCTTCTTTGGTTCACCCAAAGGAGTGGTCAGGTAGCTTAATCCTTTCCATGAAAACATCGATGGTGGTACGTTTCTTAGCACAACCCACATAGGGATCACTTTCACTTCCGGCTGTGCTTCCTCCACAATCGGACTCCATTTAGAAACGATCATTGGAATGTTTTTAATACTCCACATACCCCTTCGTAATACCCTAGCTCTCACCGAGGCGTCTGCGATTTTGAATTTGATTGTTGTATCATCTACAACAAACACATCCACTTTGATAGCTTTGTTTCCCAAGGTCCATATCTTATTCACTGTCATGTGGATCAATCCAACATGAGGCGCTTTTGACATGAATTTTCCCACAATGCAGTCTTCCCAAAGAGGAGGAGCATTCTCAAAAATGCAATCAGGGACTTGAATGGTTTCCAACCCGTCAACTTCTTCTACCTCTATCGCAAACTTCTGTAACCCCACTCTCGGGGCAACCACCGAGGACCAGGTTTTTTCCTTACTCTGCACCTCCTTTGCTCCATCTGCACCTTCCGAACTCCCCTCCGAGACCGAGGTTACCGGAATCACCACCTCCAGATCCTTTCCTTGTCCTCGAGACCCATCTCCCTGTCCTTCCTTCAAACAAATCTTTAGAATTTCCTGAGATTCCTCCACCACCCGATTTGCTGCGTCGATAGTTTCTCCCGCCTTCTCCCTTGCCTTGCCTGACGGAGGAACCTTCTGTTCCGGCGCCGTCATGAGCCCTAGCGTGGGCAAGAAACCAACCAAAACCCTAGAGTTGAAATCGCTAATCCCGTCGCCCTCCAAATCGCCCTAGCTGACGTGTCACGCTATTTCCTCTGCTTCGCTGTGTTTGAAGATTTTTAGTTAGGAACATTCTTTAAAGTTAACTTGGCTAAGAATATAGTTCTCATTAAATCTTAAGAAAAATATGCAAGTGTCAAAGTGAATAAGAAGATTTTCACTTTTCAGAGGACAAGCATGAAGAAAAGAAGAGCCATAAAGATATTTGGAAAATATGATAAGATATAAAACATTACATTGTTTAAGAAGGAATAACTCAGAATGCAATTAAGAAATTTGTGAGGTTTTCAAAGGAATTCAAAGGAAAAGGGGGCACAAATCTCCAATATAAAATGAGAATTCATAAGAGATATAACAATAATTTATCTATGTGAACAAAAAACATGCTAATGTGTCGCTTTCATAGTGACTTTAGGAACTTTTTTTTATTCATGAAATAGAAAATCTAGAGTTAACCTTTAAGCTATAAGGTAAAAATAGAATGATGTCCAAAAAAAGAAGAAGATAAAAATAGAATAACCATAAGAAGCATCTACCGATTAAAAAAAAAAGAGTTTTCCTTATCCACCAAACGATTAAACACTGAAAATAAGCAAACATTTGTTTTTATTCTCTATCTTCGTTTTTAAAAAAAGTTTCGGTTTTCTTTTTTTTGTCACCCGATTCCTCAACAACAAAACAATCAAAACCCATTGAAAAGGTTTTCATTTTAGACTCAATTTCTGATCTCTTGTTAATCAAGCAACCGAAACCCTAGAAGGAACATCCCCCAAAGGTTGTCATTTGGGATTTGAGTTCTCTTCGTTATACCAAAAAACCTTAGAGCTTTCCCCCTTTTCTTATCGATACAAGCAAATCAAAACCCAAAAGATATCACCCCTCAAAAATCTCTCATTCTCTATTGGAATTCCGTAAGAAACAAGAAAGATGAGCCTGAACTGCCTCGCTTGCCACATCCTGCATAGATCAGACTCGGACAGAGACATAAGAAGCCGTAAAGATTCAAACTTTACAGAAAATATTGTAACTTCAAGGTATGAAAATATGGTAAGGAACAGATCACCGTTGCCCGTAGTGAGACGGGTCAAAAAGGGACATCGAAGGCTCTACAGCGCGGAGGTCGTGGTCTATGGGGATCTTGACGAGCCCAAGCTGGTCAGAAGCAGTGGGATTAGAAGGGATTGGAGCTTTGAGGATCTAAAGAAACAAAGAGATCAGATAAGAGTTGGAGAGACAATAAAGGAATAAGACAGATCTTTTCCTACGGTTCTTGTAACGTTCTTGTTGTTGTTGAGTCGTACCGTTCCTTTCAAATTATAAGGACAAACCCCCCAATGTTAAGATTTTGAAAAGTTTTCGGATTTTTCCTGATCCGACATAACAAAACCTGTGAAGGTTTATATATAATATATACATTCATTTTCCTAATGAAGAATATTCTACAAAAACGGACCTAAAATTTGAGAGATCTTTCAGAATCATTCGCCTTGACAGATGTTTTTTTTTGTCACCCGATTCCTCAACAACAAAACAATCAAAACCCATTGAAAAGGTTTTCATTTTAGACTCAATTTCTGATCTCTTGTCAATCAAGCAACCGAAACCCTAGAAGGAACATCCCCCAAAGGTTGTCATTTGGGATTTGAGTTCTCTTCGTGATACCAAAAAACCTTAGAGCTTTCCCCCTTTTCTTATCAATACAAGCAAATCAAAACCCAAAAGATATCACCCCTCAAAAATCTCTCATTCTCGATTCGATTTCCGTAAGAAACAAGAAAGATGAGCCTGAACTGCCTCGCTTGCCACATCCTGCATAGATCAGACTCGGACAGAGACATAGGAAGCCGTAAAGATTCAAACTTTACAGAAAATATGGTAAGGAACAGATCACCGTTGCCCGTAGTGAGACGGGTCAAAAAGGGACATCGAAGGCTCTACAGCGCGGAGGTCGTGGTCTATGGGGATCTTGACGAGCTCAAGGAAGCCATATTTGAAATCTTTCTTCTGTAGATTCAGTTAGTTTTCTCCTTCTTAATAGTGTCACACTTTATACGGACCCAAGCTTTGTTTAAATATTGTTACTCTGTACATCTCATAAATTAAAATGACCACATCACAAGCTTCATTTAGTTTCTGTTAATGTTTTAGAGAATATGGGAGAAAGGCTAATTCCTGCCTTAATCTAGACCAATGGTATCGATTAGAGTGCCCGAACAATTTATATGTGCTAAATCGGTAAATCCTCTTTCTCAATATCTATCACCTCCGATTTCTGGGTTTAGTTTAATCACGGGGAACTCTTTTTTTTTAATCAACTCGATAACCAAAACGACGTTGTATGGTGTGAATCAACTTGTTTTATTTTTAAATCTTTGCAACTCTACTTAAGATTTTATAGAGTAACTTATCCCAAAAAATTCATCTAGTCTAGTGGTATACTTCGCTTCAAGATTAATTGATCTCCCACTGTTTGATTCCTTGGATGGACATTTGTTTTTTTTTCACTCAAAACGACGTCGTATTGTTCTACTGTTCCAACGGGATTCCATCTCCGTTAACGCTTTAACGGGGTTGACTGACGGGATTCAGGTCAATGCATGATTCGGCAAAAAAAAAAGGTGTGTATGGATATTTAAATTTTTAGAAATATGAGTATGATTTAGCACATATAAATTGTTCCGACACTAATCGGTACCGTTGGTCTAGGTAGAGTTAGAAATTGTTAAGCCTTGGTCACTTGTTCATTAGCTCATCAGCACGACAGTAACCGGAAAATGGTTAAATTTCATTAGCTCATCAGCACGACAGTAACCGGAAAATGGTTAACTTTCTGGTATAAACCTGACCAATCCAAACCGGGTTAACCTCTATTTTTGTTTGTCCTTAAAACGTGTTAGCTTTGTCCTTCTATCTTGAAACTTCTAAATTTCGGGTAACTATTAAAATTAGATGTATGAGTGTGGAAACTCATGTGATCAATCAAACTCATGGAAATTAGCATAGTTTTTTTTTTTGAACAAAACACAGTCGCATAGTTTTGATTCGTCGGTTTTCTTAGTTATTCATTCCGTTTTTATTTTATTTTTTACAAAATATTACAAATTAGACATACTGAAGAATATGTTCTGTGTATCATACTTGTAATCTCTCTTTCTCTCTGGTATGCATAAGTCTCTAAAGCAAGGAGAGGGTCTTATTCTTATTGAATAAACCCAAGTCACGTGTGAAGATTAAACACACGTGTGACAGTTGTAAATGGCTGTGATATAAAGCCATCGTCTTCTTCGTTTGGTTAGTTGAGTTAGTTGAAACCAAGAGAGAGAACCAGAGAGCGAGAGAGAAACTTGTGAGCTCAAGATCAGAGCTAAGTTAGTGGATTCCGGGAACTTTTCCGGCGAGACGTAGGGTGCGGATTTGCCCCGAACTCGATAAACTCGCGGTGTCTTTACTTTCAATCTAGTTCTCACTTTCTTTCGTTCGATCAGAGATTAGAGGTTCGATCCAATCGAAGTATCAAATCAGGATTAAACTTCACAAATTGGTATAAGAGCGCCAGGCTGGGTGCAAAGAATCGCAAGCTGGCGATTAGGTTTGGTCGATCGAAGATGTCTGGTTCAAAGGTTGAGTCGATCGCGATGTTCGATGGAACCGGAGATTTCTCCCTCTGGAGAAGAAGGATGTTCGCTCATCTGAGCGTATCTGGTCTCAAAGATGTTCTCACAGAGATACCTCCCAAAGTGGAGACAAGCGAAGAAGAAGAGAAAGATCCTGAGAAGAAAAAGAAGATCGCCGAAGCAGAAGCGGCAAGGTTAGAAAGATGCGATAGGGCAATGCATATGATCTTTCTCAATGTTGGTGACCACGTTTTGAGGAAGATCGAAAGATGCACTACTGCATCGGAAACATGGGATCTATTGGAAAGACTATACATGTCCAAGTTTTTGCCGAATAGAGTTCATGCTCAACTCAAATTTTACAGTTTCAAGATGCAAGATCATCGAACCATTGATGAGAATATAGATGACTTTCTGAAGTTGATTGGTGAGCTGAGTCATCTAAGCATCGAGGTCCCTGAAGAAGTTCAAGCAGTCTTGCTGTTGAACTCACTACCTACAAAGTTTGATCAACTAAAGGAGACAATGAAATACGGAAGAGAAGCCATTAAACTCGAAGATGTTGCAAGCAATGCAAGATCAAAGGAGAAGGAATTAAAGGAGAAATCTGGAACGAAGAATAGTTCAGAGGGTCTCTATGTAAGGGGTAGGACAGAGACAAGAAACAATCAGGCATGGAAGGGAAAGAACAACAGATCAAGATCCAAATCTACAGATGGGAAGAAGATTTGCTGGATATGTGGGAAAGAAGGACATTTCAAGAAGCAATGCTACAAGTGGCTAGAAAGAAACAAAGGGAGACTCCAAAAGGAAAATGGAGAATCTGGTCTGGCTAAAGACGACGCACAAGATTTGGTGGTCTTATTGCTCTTGAGGTAAATCTCTCACAAGAAGACAGCTACCAGGATGAATGGGTATTGGATACAGGATGCTCTTTCCACATGACTCCGTGGAAGGATGTCTTTATTGAATTCAAGGAACTGACAACAGGAAAGGTGAAAATGGCGAATAACACTCAAACAGAGATCAAAGGGATAAGATCAGTAAGATTCACGAATTCAGATGGCTCTACTTTTGTTCTCCATGATGTTAGATACATGTCGGATATAGGTAGGAATCTGATATCCGTTGGAACACTAGAGGACAGAGGATGTGAATTTAAAGGATCTGGTGAAATCATGAAGATTGTCAAGGGTTGTACAATCATCATGAAAGGTGCTAGAAAGGGCAGAGATACACTCTACATTCTACAAGGACTATCAAAGAGGTCAGAAGCGTGTGTGGCTGTGTCAGGGGCTACTAATCAGGAAAGAGATAAAAGGGATCAGACCAAGTTATGGCACAGCAGACTAGGACACGTTGGTCAGAAAGGACTTGAAGTCCTGGTGAAGAAAGGGTGCATTGACAGTGATCAAGTTTTAGAGATAAAGTTTTGTGAGGATTGTGTTATAGGAAAAACACACAGGGTGAGCTTTGGACCAGCTCAGCATGTCACTAAGGATAAACTTGATTACATACATTCAGACTTATGGGGATCACCGAATGTTCCTCTAAGTCTGGGAAAGTGTCAGTACTTTGTCTCTCTAACTGATGATTGGTCCAGAAAAGTATGGGTTTACTTACTGAGAACCAAAGACGAAGCATTTGACAAGTTTGTTGAATGGAAGAAGATGGTTGAAGTGCAGACTGAGAGAAAGGTGAAGAAGCTTCGCACTGACAATAGACTGGAGTTCTGCAACAGCAGATTCGATCAGTTTTGTAAAGATGAAGGGATTGCAAGACACAAAACGTGTACTTACACTCCACAGCAAAATGGTGTTGCTGAAAGACTGAACATATCCATTATGAACAAGGCCAGAAGTATGTTAAGTGAAAGTGGTCTTGATCAGAAGTTTTGGGCAGAAGCTGTATCAACTGTCGTTTACTTGATCAATAGATCTCCTTCATCTGTTATCGACTTTAACATTCCAGAAGAAATGTGGACATCTGCTGTCCCAAACCTGTCGGGTTTAAGAAGATTTGGCTGCATAGCATACGTTCACTCAGATGAGGGAAAGCTGAATCCAAGAGCTAAGAAAGGAGTCTTCACTGGCTATCCAGATGGCGTAAAAGGATTCAGAGTTTGGCTGCTTGATGAAAGAAAGTGTATCATCAGCAGAAATGTGGTCTTCAGAGAGGATGTGATGTTCAAGGACATCAATTCAGAGGCTCACACAGGTAATTCTGATCCTCATATGATTTCTAACAAAATTGTGAGCTATGATTTTGCAGGTACAGACAGGGAACAAAGTGGAGCAGTTCAAAGTGGAGCTCCTGAGTCTGATGAAAATCAAGAAGCTCATGAGCCTGATACAGAAGAAGCAGAAGCAGCTGCTCAAAACTTAAGTGGGTATCAGCTTGCTAGAGATCGTCCTAGAAGACAAACGAGACAGCCAACAAGGCTGGATGATTATCAGGTCTATCAAGATAATGAAGAAATAGCATGATATGCTTACCTAGTGATAGAAGATGGTGGTAATCCAGAATCAGGAAGCTATCAAGATGCTCTCAAAGATCCAGACAGGGATAAATGGTTGGGAGCATCTGATGACGAGATGGAATCTCTGGAGAAGAACAAGACATGGATTTTGGTGGACAGGGTAAGATCTCAGAAGCCAATAGGATGTAAGTGGGTCTTCAAGAGAAAAGCAGGCATAAGTGGAGTTGAAGCCCCAAGATTCAAGGCTAGGCTGGTAGCAAAGGGGTACTCGCATAAGGAGGGTATCGATTATCAGGAGATCTTCTCTCCGGTTGCAAAGCATGTTTCTATACGACTTCTACTGCCTGCAGTGGTTCATTTTGATTTGGAGCTTCAACAGATGGACGTAAAGACGACTTTTCTACATGGATTCCTAGAAGAAACTATCTACATGAAACATCCAGAAGGATATGTAGATAAGAGATATCCAGATAAGGTCTGCCTACTCAAAAGATCTCTGTATGGTCTAAAACAGTCACCGCGACAGTGGAATACAAGATTTGATGAGTTCATGCAGACTAATGGGTATGAAAGAAGTGAATATGACCAGTGTGTCTACTTCAAAAGACTGAGTAATGATGTCTATGTCTACCTACTCTTATACGTAGATGACATACTCATTGCTTCTAAAGATAAGAAGCATGTGTGTGAGTTAAAGGTGCTTTTAAACTCTGAGTTTGACATGAAGGACTTGGGGGATGCTAAGAAGATACTAGGAATGGAGATAACCAGAGACAGAACTAAAGGTTCTCTTACAATTTCTCAAGAGGGTTATTTACTGAAGGTTCTAGGGAATTTCAGTATGGATCAATCCAAGCCAGTAGCTACTCCAATGGGCGCACACTTCAGGTTTAAGTCAGCTACAGAGAAAGAAGAGAAGGATCAGTTTGATTTGATGAAGAACATTCCATATCAGAGTGCAGTCGGAAGCTTGATGTACTCGATGATAGGGACTAGGCCAGACTTGGCTTATTCTGTTGGCCTTGTATGCAGATTCATGAGCAGGCCTATAAAGGATCACTGGCAGGCTGTGAAATGGATTTTCAGATATATAAATGGATCACTAAAAAGAAAGCTATGCTACAGGAAGGAAGGAGAGTTCATCATTCAAGGTTACTGCGATTCAGATTATGCCGCAGATTTGGATCGAAGGAGGTCAATTACCGGGATGGTATTCACTGCAGGTGGAAACACGATCAGTTGGAGATCTTGTTTACAGAAGGTTGTGGCGTTGTCGACTACGGAAGCTGAATATATGGCATTGACATAGGCAGCTAGAGAAGCAGTTTGGTTAAGAGGATTGATGAATGAACTTGGTTTCAAGCAAGAAGCCGTCACCATTCATTGTGACTCTCAAAGTGCGATTGCATTGGCTAAAAACGCAGTGCATCACGAGAGGACCAAACATGTTGCTGTGAAGTTTCACTTCATCAGAGAATTGAAAAGTGATGGGATCGTTCAAGTTGTGAAGATTGCTACAGCTTACAATCCAGCCGATATATTCACTAAGGTATTACCAGTGGGCAAGGTCCAGAGTGCACTGGAGTTGCTTAGAGTTACAGAAAACTGAGCCGGTTTGGCTCAAGACACGAAGCTGGGTGGGTTTACTCAGGAAGATAAGAAGTTGAGAGAAGTTTTTCTCAGGAAACTGCAAAATGCAGAAGATGAGCAGGTGAGCTCATAGTCCGGAAAGGGGAATCCAAGAATACTAGCATAAGTCAAGGTGATACAAGAACAAAGTGGAGATTTGAAGAATATGTTATGTGTATCATACTTGTAATCTCTCTTTCTCTCTGGTATGCATAAGTCTCTAAAGCAAGGAGAGGGTCTTATTCTTATTGAATAAACCCAAGTCACGTGTGAAGATTAAACACACGTGTAACAGTTGTAAATGGCTGTGATATAAAGCCATCGTCTCCTTCGTTTGGTTAATTGAGTTAGTTGAAACCAAGAGAGAGAACCAGAGAGCGAGAGAGAAACTTGTGAGCTCAAGATCAGAGCTAAGCTAGTGGATTCCGGGAACTTTTCCGGCGAGACGTAGGGTGCGGATTTGCCCCGAACTCGATAAACTCGCGGTGTCTTTACTTTCAATCTAATTCTCACTTTCTTTCGTTCGATCAGAGATTAGAGGTTCGATCCAATCGAAGTATCAAATCGGGATTAAACTTCACACATACAAAACAAATGTTCAAACGTTATTTGATTACATATTTTTCAATTAATTAACAAAAAAAATCTGAAATGAAATCTAAACGACGACAAGCTGAAAACTGAAAAAGTTTGCATGTCTTCCAATAGTGATTTGACCATTCCTTAATAATCACCTATAATTCGATGAGAGAAAGATGGTGTACACACAATAATTGACTTTAAAATATCTTCTAAGATGTTACAAAACTAAACTTAGAATAATTTAAAATCATATGCTATATTAAAAAAAAGGAAAAAAATATATATAATGAAACAGAATAGATAATAATAAATCATATGGTAACCCACAAGACTTCCTATTCCATCACAGCTAGCTCGTGTTACTTAAAAGAATCCCAAATTAGGATTCTGTCTATTCTGATAGTTAATTTGATGGGAAAAATACATCGGAAACATTCATACGTACCCGTGTCTATGTGGATATTTATAGGTTTATAACATACATACACATATATATATATATATTTTTTTTCTTCTAAAACAGCATTATCTATATATATAAAATAACTTTTTCTCTTTTCTCAACATATTCACACTTTACATCTTCTATAAGAAAAGACAAATCCTAAAAAAAAAATATGTTAAAGAATTAAAGATTGATGAACTTTGTCAGTCGTGAATTGCGATTGAAGATCTCCTCTCAGTGACAAGGTAGATCACAACAAAGAAGATGCAGCAAAGTTACTTTGTCGCTAGATGAGACAAGTTCGAAAGGAAAAAATATGTCAAAAATCCACAGAGATCAAGACCTCTATAGAGTCTTAATTGTATTAAGCCTTTGATTTAAGAATAACTCTCTTATTAAAGTTTAGAAAATAGCTCAAAACTAAACACCTCAAGCTCATACCTTATGTCACATCTCGACATTGGTATATATAGCAACATCAATTTCCTATTTCTAATAGTATTAGATAGCTCCTAATCCTACAAGGAAATCTCCAAGTCTTTCTTATCCTAATCCAACTTGATAAGGATGTCTTAGACTAAAGATAATATTGAAGTTTATCCAACATTCTCCCTCTTAAGCTTCAATTTGTCTTTAGTCATTTCTTGAAGACCGATTAAGCTTCTCATTTCCCCAAACTTGATTCGCGCCAATGCCTTAGTCAGGATGTCTGCCTTCTGCTCTGTTCCTGGTACGTGTTCCACTTTAACAAGCTCCCTCTCAATGCATTCTCTCACAAAGTGATATCGCTTGTGGATATGCTTGCTCTTCCCATGGAACACCGGGTTCTTGGTAAGTTCTATTGCCGATTTATTGTCAATCTTGATGACAACCTGCTCTGTTTCCCAGCCTGTGATTTCACCAAGTATGTCTTGAAGCCATATGGCTTGTCTTGCTGTCTCTGTTGCCGCCATGAACTCAGCTTCACAGGATGAAAGAGCAACCGTGTTTTGTTTCTGAGAGCACCAAGTAATAGGAGAAGATCCAAAGTAGAATATATGACCTGTAGTACTTCTCCCATCATCGTGATCGATGTTGTGACTACTGTCGCTATATCCGACGATCTTCCTTGTGTTGTCTCGCTTATACTTCAATCCAAAACCAACTGCCCCATTGAGATATCGTAATATTTGCTTCATTACCTCACCGTGTGACTGGCGGGGGCTCTGCATATATCTACTAGCTATTCCAACCGAAAAGGCTAAGTCTGGACGTGTATGCAGTAGGTATCTTAGGCACCCGACATTTCTTCTGTAGCTTGTGGCATCAATCTCTGTTTCTTCTTGTGCTTTCGAAACTTTTAGTCCAAAGTCCATGGGTATAGTTGTCGGATTGCAGTTTTCAAGTCCCGCTTCTTTCAAAATTCTGCGTGCATACGCTTCTTGTTTGATTTCAATTCCATCCTCTCCTTGATGAACTTCGATACCGAGGTAATAGGTGAGTCTCCCGAGATCTGACATCTCAAATTTTGATGACATTCCGATCTTGAACTCATTTACTGTTTTCAGGTTATTTCCCGTAACGAATAGGTCGTCTACATATATAGCAATGATGAGCAGGTTTCTTCCTTCTTCTTTTCGGTATACTGAAGTTTCTTTCATGCATCTTAAGAATCCCATCCCCTTTAGGATCTGATCTAGCTTGGTATTCCAAGCCCGAGGTGCTTGTCGCAGGCCGTACAAAGCTTTTGAGAGTTTGTATACCTTGTGTTCTTCGCCTTTTACTTCGAAACCCTCAGGTTGATCTACGAAGACATCTTCTTTCAGTTCACCGTGTAAGAATGCGGTCTTAACATCCAAGTGATGAATTTCCCAACCGTGTGATGCTGCCAAAGCGATCAACAATCTAATGGTTTCGATTCGCGCAACCGGTGCAAAGACTTCATCAAAATCCACTCCTGATTCTTGTATGTATCCTTTAGCTACCAGTCTTGCTTTGTATTTGTTGATGGTGCCATCTGCATTCCTTTTGATTTTAAAAATCCACTTGAGACCAATGACTTTTGTTCCAAATGGTCGATCAACGAGAAACCACGTCTTGTTTTTGTTGATTGACTGAATCTCTTCTTCACTGGCTTTTCTCCATTCTAACGAGTTCTTCGCCTCCTCGTAGCAGCTAGGTTCGTTGTCTATTGAGAGGAGAAGCCTCTCGCATTCTACAGAGGCTTGAAGGACATAATCTTCGAGGTAGCGGGGTTTGCTAATTTGCCGAGATGATTTCCTTGGTGCTTGTTCTTCTTGTGTTACGTCATCGTCACCATTTGTATGAGATTGATGTTCATCGTCATTGCTTTCGTGCTCATCCTCCTCTGAATTATTCACATCTTGATTTTCGGTTTCTCCTTGATTTTGTGTACTGGTTAGTATAGGCCCTTCTCCTGTATCTATGATGTTTCCCCACCTCATATGAAACATTCCAGGACTCACACTTGTTCCGTTTATTGTTTCTTTCCAAATCCAGTTTGTCTTTTCGTCAAACACCACGTCACGGCTTACGACTATTCTCCGACTTGAGGGTTTGTATAGTCGATATGCCTTTGATCCTGGCTCGATCCCGAGGTGAACTAGTGATTGTGACCTATCATCAAGCTTTTTGAGGTATGCTGAATCAATCTTAGAGTAGGCTAAACAACCAAAAATCCTTAGATGTCCTATATTTGGTTTCCTTTTGCGTAGGCACTCGTAAGGTGTCATGTTGTCGAGGGCTCTTGTAGGAATTCTGTTTATGACATAAGTGGCATGTCGTACTGCTTCACCCCATAAGTAGTTTGGTACTTTCATGGCTTTTAGCATACTCCTTGTCATCTCCATTAACGTTCTGTTTCTTCTTTCTACAACCCCGTTTTGTTGAGGTGTGTAGGGTGCTGTCAATTGTCTCTTGATCCTGTTTGCTTCACAGAAATCGTGAAATTCCTTGGATGTGAATTCACCTCCTCTATCTGTTCTAAGTGTAATGATTTCTTCTCCAAACTCCTTCTCGACCAGTCCTTTGTATGCTTTGAATCTGTCAAACGCATCGCTTTTTTCTTTCAACAGTATTGTCCACATAAATCTTGAGAAATCGTCGATGATGACAAACATGTATTTGTTATGTGCAATGGTAGGGGGAGTTATCGGTCCACATAGATCAGCATGAAGGAGTTCTAGTGGTTTTGAAGCTCGAAACATTGTTGCTTTCGGAAAAGGCTGACGCGTCTGTTTTCCGATAAGACATGACTCACACATCTTCTTCTCGTCTCTTATTGCAGGTAGTCCGTGAACCATTGTTTTTTGAGACATATCTTTGATTGTTTTGAAACCTATATGTCCCAGCCTTGCGTGCCACTTCCACGTATCATCTTCTATTTGCGCGTACAGGCATATAGGTTTGCCAATCTGAAGTTCTATCTTGTAGAGTCGATTAGGTGATCTCAACACTTTAACTAGGAGTCTGTTGCTTGGATCATGAACGGTCAAATAATCTTGTCTCATTCGAACATCACACCCAACTTCCGTAGCTTGTCCTAAGCTAAGGATATTGCTCTTGAGATTAGGAATGTAGTAGATGTCTTTTACAAGTGTTTGCTCATCCGTTTTGCTTTGAAACAGAATGGACCCCTTCCCTTCTATTTCTACACACGATCCATCTCCAAACTTCACCTTTCCTTTGATATTTCTGTTAAGTTCCGTGAAATATGATTCATTGCCGGTCATATGATTGCTTGCCCCATTATCAAGGTACCAAACACCATCTTCTCCTTTGTAGTTCTTGGGTATGAGTTTGTCTTCATTCAAAAACACAACCTCATGCATATACATAGCTTCTTCATCTTCAGCTTCTTCTGTTTCCACAGCATTTGCTTCTTGGAGTTTTTGAATTCTGTCAGGGCATTTTGATGCGAAATGACCAGGCTTGTCACAACGATAGCAGATTACTTTTGAGAGATCCTTTTTCTCTCTTGTTTGATCTGAATCAAATTGAGAATTGAAGCGGCCTCTACCTCGTCCTCTGTATCCCCGTCCTCGTCCTCTTCCTGCTGTTGCAGATTCTGAATTTGCATAGAAAAATTTTCCTTGTGTTTCGTCATTATTCTCCTCCTCGAGAATACGTTCTTCATAAGCTTTAAGTCGTCCTATAATATCTTCAAATCCAGTTGTTTTTAGGTCGAGAACTTGTTCGAGGGAAGCGATGATGTGTATGAATTTGTTCCTTGGTAAACTGTTGAGGAACTTTTTGACTAGCTTCGGTTCGTCGATCGTTTCTCCAAGTGCAGCCGATTTTGATGCAAGTTCCGACAGCTTTCCCGCAAAATTGTCTATTGTATATGTGTCCTTCATCCGCATTCTTTCGAATTCGGACATTAGTGTTTGAAGTCGAGCTTCTTTGACGCGGTCGGCGCCTAAGTTACGGGTTTTGATTACCAGCCATATTTCTTTCGGAGAATTTTGCTCACCGACTTGTAAGATTAAAGTCTCCGGGATATATTGAAAGATTAGGCCTGTTGCGATATCATTCTTGTTGGGGTATGTTGATCCTGGCTCAATTGATTCCCATACCTTGTGAATTCGCAGCATAACCTTCATCCTCATCGCCCATACGGTGTAATTTGTGGTGGTAAGCATAGGGCATTGTATTGAAGACGGAACAGTTTCTTTTCTTCCGGTTTCAACGATTTCCATGGTTTTAGAGTTTTTAGGATCGTTGTGATTTCCTCTTCGAAGTCACAAGCCTGTTGCTCTCTGATACCAAATATAGAGTCTTAATTGTATTAAGCCTTTGATTTAAGAATAACTCTCTTATTAAAGTTTAGAAAATAGCTCAAAACTAAACACCTCAAGCTCATACCTTATGTCACATCTCGACATTGGTATATATAGCAACATCAATTTCCTATTTCTAATAGTATTAGATAGCTCCTAATCCTACAAGGAAATCTCCAAGTCTTTCTTATCCTAATCCAACTTGATAAGGATGTCTTAGACTAAAGATAATATTGAATTTTATCCAACAACCTCGACCGAATTTCACTATCTATCATGGTTTCTCATTAATTCATTCGTTTCTCATTGACCCCAGTTTAAGCCCAACTTAAATACACTAATAAATAATCTATAATCTCAATTATGTATTAGTTAATTTTATTTCTATTTTAGAAAACCTTAAAAAAAAAAACTTGATTTTTCTTCTTCTTTTGTCATCGAAGATTTGAATAACCGCTTCAACGTGGTAAACTCTGAATCACTCGTTTGCACATCAGGTTTAAATTCTAGTGATTCATTCCGTGAGTTTGATAAAAAAAAAAAGTTATTGAGACTGGCTGAATTTTATCCTAATGATTTTAGTCATGTGGAGTGCATATCTCTTGAGCAGCAACTTGACATTTATATTAATAATGTACGAGAGGATGAAAAGTTTGATGGTTTAAGAAATAATGTAAGAAAAAGTTCTGGCTCCGCTATTGACTACAATCCATACCTTAAATCTTTAGGGCTTGTTCGGTCTGATGGCCCAACATGTAATTGGAATGGGTCACTCCTAAAAATCATCAAATCAAGATAAACAAATTTTTTTTATTGGGCTATAGATGGGCTATTGGGCTCTTTTGCATCCATCCTGGCCTTTTAAGGCCCGTAATATCTCTCGCATAGACTTTCTTTCTCCTCCTCGTTAACCTTTGCGAATTTTTTTTATATCATACTTTCTCATCTTCTCGTCCCTTTTTGTTCTTTTGATCATAGTTTCTTTCTCCTCCTCGTTAACCTTCGAGATTTTTTTTTTTTTTTGTATTTAAAACACTTCCCGATGGCGAGCGGTTTTTTTTTTAATTTCTCATTCTTTTCGAACTCATACTCATCTTCTCTTTTCTTCTCCAACTTCGATTCGTTCTTCTGTTACTTTTCGATTCTTCTTTTGGAACTATTTCTCTCCGATCGAGCGATCGATTCCTTCGTTCGATTTGTTCTTCTCCATTTGTTACTTTTCGATTCTTTTTTCGAACTATTTCTCCCCGATCGAGCGATCGATTCCTTCGATGGACTAACCATGGACAAATAGCTAGGTCAAAACGTTTCAAAAGAAGAATGGAAAACCGCCGGGAAATTTAAATGTGCATTCCTAGGACAGAAAGTAGAAGCAAGCTTGGAAAGAAATATTGTGAAGGAAGCACCAAAACCAGAAAAGAAGAAAGAATTTCTGAATTGGCCGCTC
This sequence comes from Eutrema yunnanense, assembly GCA_002933935.1. Lineage (NCBI taxonomy): Eukaryota > Viridiplantae > Streptophyta > Magnoliopsida > Brassicales > Brassicaceae > Eutrema > Eutrema yunnanense. Next base: position 262,239 of record PKML01069419.1, on the reverse strand, counting down.
ATAACGAATGCAATTGGCCTAACCGTGATTGTGACCGATGGAGCCCTTGCGGTGAAACATTTGTAAGCTTGGTATTTCAGTTGAGTATCTTCTCTCCTTATTACTTAGGTTAAGTTGATACGAGATATTTTCGTGTTCAATTTCCCAAGTGTACTCATGTCATTGTAGCACTTGAGATGTCAATCCATATGGGGTTAAGATTGAAGCACTAAGAATGCAAGAAACTTCTTAAGCTAGAGCAAACATTGTTTTTGGTTTTTATATGTTTATGGGAAAAGAAAACAAATGCAAGAAGGAAAACAAAACACAAGACTAAAATGTTGGATCATGAACAAAGCTATCAATTAGATGGGTAACAATCAAACAATGAATCATTTGGAAGCATTAATCACTATCTTAGAACATGGAATTCACAAATATGACTAATCCATTTCCATGGCACTAATCACCTTGTTAATTATCTAATCAAGAACAAATTTCCATTTGTGATTAAATAATCAACATGCGTTAAGAAACAATTCCAATTAGTTCACTAAACACCCTAAACATCAACTTCCGCTGGCTAGGATATGTATAGCTCACAAAAGGCTCGGGTCAAACAACTAAACTCGGGTCATGAGTGAAATGCCTAAGATCTAGAAATGCATGAACAATCCTAATCTAGTACTAACACCGCTTACTCGAATCTATCCCTAATGCATGGGATGAGACCAAAAATCTAACTAATCTAAGGTGCAGTACTAGGTTTCGGTTTATCATGTCAAATCTAGCATTACGAACCAACCTAAGTGAAAGACTCATCCAAGATCATCCTAAATAACCATTATCTAACCATCAAGACAATTGATTAATGATGCCTAAACATTCAATGCACATTCATTCTTATGACATGGATCATACAAGTATATTAGTTCATTTCCATGATACTAATCCATTTATAAATCATCTAGTTATCAAGAACTTCCGTTCAAAACTAAATGATCCATAATCATTAAGAATTAGTCCATACAAGTCAACAATTCATCTTAATCATCAATTTCCATTGGCTAAGAATTGAATTGCATGCTTAGAAGTTTTCTAGACATTTCATCGAACACCTTCCGGGCGAGAAATGTCTTAAATTCTAGAAATGAGTTGTCAATTCCATTCTAGCATTAAGATCCCTCCTAAAATGAGAACAAATGTTTATCTAGTCCTAACCATCAACAATCAACCATCAAACCATCTAAATCAAACAAAATCCAAAATCCAACAAAAAGTCAACTCACAAGAAGAACACCAAAATCAAACCATAGAAATGAAGAACAAGAATCAACAAGACATAATATATATAAAGGGTTGAAGAAATCTTCTCTTATATGGCATGAAAATGAAGATCCATCAAGAACACCAAGTGGTGTTCTTGAGCTTTCCCAAGTTTAAGAAGAAGAATCTTTAAGAAGAAGAAAGAAGAAATCAAAGCATATATATAAGTGAAGAATCCTTCAAAAGTGTGGATTATACATGAAGAACAACCCAAGAAACTCTAGAGAGAGTTCTTGGGTCGAGCACACACCAAAAAAGAAGACTTAAGTGTTTAGTTGGTAAAAATTGACTTAAATACAAAAAAAGGCGGAATAGTGTCGGTGATGGTTTACGGTTTGATACGTCTTCACTAAATCGGCCATAACTCTCTAACCACAGATCGGAATGACTTGAAACTGGTTCCATTGGAAAGCTAACTCAAATATCTACAACTTTTATGAAGACCGCCGAAGCTAAATCCGAATGAAAACTGTTCTTCTGAGTCGATCTTTGAAGAACTTCGGACGGTTTCTACATTTTTGCTCCGGAGGAGTCCACAGCGGTGTTTTCTGACTGTTGTCGTCGCGCCACCGTCATTATCCCTAACGATCCGGACCTAATCGATGAACGTTGTCGATATCTCGGTGTCCGAAGGAGAATACGGAAACGGCTGTTCAATTTCATCTGTAATCTGATTTTCGCTTTGCTTGCCTTTGGAGGCTTGTTCTATCTCTTCCGTGGAGGTCAAGATGGTCCAGGAAATCTCGGCGGTCCGTTGGATTTCGGAAGATCAAAATCCAAGTTCCAGGAAGTGCCTGAAACCGGAGTTACATTTGGAGACATTGCAGGAGCTGATCAGGCTAAGCTTGAGTTACAAGAAGTTGTTGATTTCTTGAAGAATCCAGACAAGTACACAGCTTTAGGAGCTAAGATATTTAAAGGGTGTTTGTTGGTGGGTCCGCCGGGGACGGGGAAGACGCTTCTGGCTAGAGCGGTGGCTAGAGAAGCAGGGGAGCCATTCTTCTCGTGTGCTGCTTCGGAGTTCGTTGAGCTTTTTGTTGGTGTTGGTGCGTCTAGAGTTAGGGATTTGTTTGAGAAGGCGAAATCGAAAGCACCTTGTATTGTTTTTATAGATGAGATTGATGTTGTTGGTAGAGAAAGAGGAGCTGGTATGGGAGGTGGAAATGATGAGAGAGAACAGACGATTAATCAGCTTTTGACGGAGATGGATGGTTTATCTGGTAACTTCGGTGTCATTGTGTTGGCTGCAACCAACTGAACAGACGATAAATATAAAGAATATTTTAACAAAACAGTTTTATGATGAAATATATAAAATTAAAAGAAAAAAACAAATTGTGGAATCATGGACAAGGTGGAATGAAAACTAGTTTATAAAATTTGTAATTATTTAATTATATCTCGTTATATTAACCGTTTATTGTCATCAAGTAACCGTAACCGTGTCTAATCGTAACCGTATTAACCGGACTGTATTTAACCGTAACCGTTTTAAACGTATATTAAACGGTTAAGGAAGGTTAAAAAAAATTTCTAACCATAACCGGTGGTTAAAAAACCTTAACCGCATTAACCGTAACCGTGGTCATGCCTATTGGAAGATACTTCTTTGAATCTTTGCGAAACTAGCTGACCTAATTTTGATAGATAAATTATAAGAACGTGTTTATCATCAATCGGGGTGGTGGCGCAGTTGGCTAGCGCGTAGGTCTCATAGCTACTGAGTGATCCTGAGGTCGAGAGTTCGAGCCTCTCTCACCCCATTCATTTTTTTTACATGTATTTAGATAATTTTTTGTGTTTTTCGGTTAAAATATAAAATACGGCAACTATTTTTTTCCTAGGTATCACCCAGCTGGGGGGAAATGGGTTTTTATATCATCAAAAGAAAGATATGAAGTTGTTTTATTTTCTCTAATTTTTTGGTAACGTTCTATAGCCTGTAGGGTATCAAAATGGGTCATGGATCGACTCCATTTAACATGTGACCCATGACTCTAATGGATCAAAAAATTGATTTTAATGGGTTGATGGGTCATGGATCAAATGAATCATGGGTTAAATGAATTAATTTGTAATAGGTTAATGAGTCAAATAGATGACCTAGTTTAACCGATTTAAGTTTTTTTTCGCAAAACCAAATCGACCCTTGTTGATTTCTCTCTCGATCAATTTTTTTCTTCTTTTCTAAACCTCTCTCTAAATCTAAGCTCCTTCTCTTCTCCATTATACGGACTCTCGATTACAGAGTCGGAATCGGTTTTTTCCTCCGACCTAGATTCGGAATCGAAAATTTACTACTTCTCTGAGGCAGTGAAAGCAGTTGCTGGCGATGACGACGAGGATTTTACAGAGAAACAGCTTCTCCCTATCGACACCATCGAAGCTTCCTATTTGTCCCATTCTACTTCTTCTTCTGGTACTCCGACCACCGGCCATAATAGTCACGAGGATCCATGTCAAATCCCTAAATAGTTAAGAAGTAATATATATCATTGATTCATTTCCTTTATTTTTTCTAAATTGTTTTTAGGTATATATTTTTTTAATTTTTGTTGTTCTTTGAAAATTTATATTTTAAAACTTTACTAATTTCAGTCATTTAATTTTCATTTTGCGTTTTGATTTTCTTAAAAAAAATAATAGGAGATTTACCAAGGTATAAACATAAAATAGTTTTAGTTAAATAATCTTAATTTCGATGAAGATTCTCACATTACACAATTGTTTTTTTTTATTACTAATTTACAGCTGTAACGAATATTAATTTTATAGAAGGAATAGATATTTTCTAGATTGGGAATTCTCTATTTGCATGTAAAAACAAGTTTATAAAATTACTAATTTACTACCGAATATTAATTTTATAGAAGGAATAGATATTTTCTAAATTAGGAATTCTCTATTTGCATGTAAAAGCAAGTTTATAAAATTACTAATTTACTGCTGTAACGAATATTAATTTTATAGAAGGAATAGATACTTTCTAAATTAGGAATTCTCTATTTGCATGTAAAAACAAAATTTCTACTTTTGATATGTATTATCATCATTTTCCATTGAATTTTCTTTTTTTTTTAAAAGACACTTGGGAAAATGTTCGTAGGAGACGAGTGTGACGATCTGGACACGTCAGCTCCACGTCACTCCAGTCTGGCAAATCACGAATTATATATAAATAAGACCACCCAAAAAAAAAAACAAAAAAAAATGGGGAATCTAATTTCATCTCAAATCTTCGTTGACAGAATTAGGGTTCATTTCAATTCTCCTTCTCTCTGCATCTTGTTACTCTGGGAAATTTAAAGATCGTCTTGAAATTAGGCTCTGGGATCTTCTGGGTGTTCTCGGATCCGAATTATCAGGTGAAAGACCTGAACTTTTGCTCCATCTTACTGTTATCACTTTTTCTTTTTCTTTGGCTGGTCTGGTGGGATATACAGTAGCGTCAGAATTGTAATACTCGGAGTGTTTTGCTTTAGTGTTTGATCGAGTTTCTGAGCGAATAATCTTGGGTTTTTGATTTTAGGGAGGATAAAGTAGCTCAAGAACTGAGGATCTACTTTCTTAGGCTAGGCACTTTCTGCTGAATTTTGATTCGATTCTGGACTCATTAGTTGGATAATGTGCAGTTTCTTCTTTGTTGGATTAGATAATCAATATTCAGAGGATTAGCTGCGAAAGGTTTGATTGAGGATAATTCTTCGATCATATTTGGTGTTGGATTGGTAGTGAGGTTTTGTTAATAGAACAGTATTGGATTTTAGAGTGTGATTTTGCGGAAATGGATAGGCCTCGACAAAATGATCATTTGGGTGTGAATAAGATTGGGAGGAATATCAGAAAGAGTCCTCTGCACCAACCGAATTTCGCTGCGAATGCTAATGCCGCCGCCGCTGCAAGGCCTCAAGCGCAGCCTCAGGTTTATAACATAAGCAAGAACGACTTTAGAAGTATTGTTCAGCAGCTAACGGGGTCTCCATCACGTGAAAACCTTCCTCGCCCTCCTCAGAACAACCCACCAAAGCCTCAGAATACGCGGTTGCATAGGATCCGACCAGCACCCTTAACACAGATAAACCGGCCTCCGGTTCCTCTCCCTGCCATGGCTCCTCCACAACATCATCCTTACTTAGTTAGACCGCATCCACCCCAGCCGCCTTTGCCACAAGGCTCACAACAACCAATGATGGGTCACGGGGACCAGTTTTGGTCTAATACAGCTGAGTCTCCCGTCTCAGAGTATATGCGTTATCTTCAAAGTTCACTTGGAGATTCAGGTCCCAATGGTAACCAAATGCAGCCAGGTCATGAACATCGTCCATATATGCCGGGTCATGAACATCGTCCATATATGCCAGGTCATGAAAATCGACCATATATGCAAGCTCAGCCTCAGCCTCAGCCTCAGCCTCAACCTCAACCTCAATCTCAATCTCAATCTCAATCTCAACATCAGCCACACATGATGCCTGGATCGCAACCTCGAATGAATATGCAGGAGCCACTACAACCTAACCAGTATCTACCACCACCCGGGTTATTTCCTAGCCCAGTGCCTCGTAATCTTCCTTCCCCTCAGTTCAATGGTCCTGTACCTGTCACGCCCACTCTGCCCTCTCCCAGGTTCAATCAGATGTATGGTGGTTTTCCTTCTCCTCGATATAACGGTTTTGGACCACTACACTCACCTACATCCCAGTTTGTTCTACCATCTCCTACCGGTTACCCGAATATGTTCTCTCCTAGATCACCTTACCCATTACTATCACCAGGAGTTCAGTATCCTCCACCACTTACCCCAAACTTCTCATTTTCACAAATAGCTCAACAAGGAAATCTCGGACCCGGTGCAGGTCCAGGTCCTCAGCCACCTCCATCTCCAGGGCTCATGTTCCCGTTATCGCCATCCGGGTACTTCCCAATCCCAAGTCCAAGATGGGGTGATTACTAGGGGGCTCTCTCCAGTCTCTATCCGAGTTATTGGATAACGTAAAGCTCATCATGTTTTTTCAAGTCTATCTAGGTTAGTCTGTACTATGAAAGAATAGACGCAGCAGCATAGATGTGTAAAACTCAAAGGTGCTTTTCTAGAATAAAATTTCTCTGTTTTTGGGGTTCTTATAGGTCAAAGGTACAAGCTTTAATTGGGAACCTTGGGATGATGATTACTTTTCTTTTGCGTAATTTGTACACAGACTTGAGACGAAACTGTCAATTTATAAGAATTTTGGATGTTTTTCAAGCAAGTATCTCTCTGTATTGTTTTACATTGTTTATTCAAACGAAAGCTTCAAATGAAACAACATCATCCATAATGCCATCATCACCATGATCACAATTTACATTATTCATACAGAGTGGACCAAACAAGATAAAACAAGAGGCAATTAGATCGGAGTTCAAAGGAGGGAAAGGAGATGTGTTTAGGCATAGACTCTGAGAATTAGAGTCAGCGCATGTTCTCTCTCCGTCGGACATTTCTAGTTCTGTCATGGTACTTTGGTTTATCCGATCCTCTTTGAGTCGTTAACTCCACCATCCTCCTCTGTCTCTCTGGTGGACGCGGAACTACTTCTCCGTTCACAAACAACTCAGCTGCAATTGCAAAAACTTGATCAGCTAATCAGAAAGAATCAGCGAGAAAAGTTTGACATACAATGGCCAAAGAAGCAAGCACTTACTAAGTTCAATCTTTCATACATATGAACATTAAGGAAAATGTTTTGCTTGAAAAAATAGCAAGTTTAAGTTTTTTTTTAAGAGACCAACTCATTGAACTACTAAATTCGCCAATATCATGATGAATTAAATGATCAATGATAGGTAAGTTTTGAAGATGCAGAACAGTGTTGATGCATTTACCTCCGTAATCTTTGTACTCTGGATCAACATAAGAGTCAGGAAGCACGAACAGAACACCAGGAATCCCTGAAACTCACAAGAAACAAGACCATCGATTACAATCACATAATCTCGCTCCTGTGGCCTAATGATTCTAAAGGACCATAACACACATCCAATGACCAACTTGTGTTTCGAAAAGAGAGAGATACCTTCGAGTTTATTTGATGTCTCCTCATCGATCTCACAGCCAAAACCAAAATACCTCTCGCACGAAACATTGTAGATCTTCCTCTTAGCTTCTTCCTCACTGATTAACGAAACAACAGCATCAGTGCGTATGTTATATATAGTGAACTAGTAGCGTAAAATGGAGAGACGAATTCTAACGAACACGACGCAGCAAGAAGATCGTAGGAAATGGCAGACTTACACACCACGAATTTGGTTGCTCTTTTTTCAGGTTATAAGAAATGGGAAGAAGCAGAATCTTACCTGCCGACAATTTTGGCTAGGGTTTGAACATAGCAATCGATCATTTGCTGTCTATTAGCGTTTTCGCCGCCGGGCTTGTCCATGACGATGAGCCAATGCTCGTAGTCGCAGCCAGGAAATAGCGGCGCCATCTCAGTAGGTGGTCGATCGCTGAAATTCGATCCGGATTTTAGCGGCGAATACGATCCACCGGACCTGTCCATACGGGTCCGGATCGTCGTCAAACGGGTCGAAGCGGGGATGAAACCGACGGCGTGGAACAGCGTCGGTGAGGATCGACGGGAGATGAGGTGAGAAGGAAGCGGAGAAGGAGAGGCGGCCCTGGAAGTGGAAAAGAAACGATTAGCCACGCGTGAGGCGGTGGAGCGGGATAGGGTTTTCGCCATTGAAACTGGTGCGCTTCCCGGCGATGACGAGACTAGGGTTTAAGGATCCAAGTTTTTTTTTTTAAACACTTTTCTTCTAATCGTTTGATAAAAGGAGGAGAAAGGGGACAATACAAAAAAATTGGACAAATGTTACTAATGGGCCTTATCATCTCTAAAAATTTATGAGGCTCATTTGAATGAGCGATGAGAATTCGTCTTGGTCATCGGCTTAATGCAAGTTTAATTCTCCAAATATTTATAATTGACATATTTATTTTCTAACTATTGAGTGCGATTTAAATTTTTAAGTTAACGTTCATTTTATAAATTCAGGTATGAGAAACAATCAACGTTAACTAAAAAAACAGAGACGTTAACATTAAATTTTTATGCGTCCAATTTTGCGAATTCAGCGTAAATTTGAGAGATTAATTTACCAGTTTAAAAATTGGAGAATTAATCTGCAAAATTGCAAAACTTAAGGAATTAAATTATTATTTCTAAAATATAGTATGCTTTTTAATAAAAATTAGTCTTCAATTTAAAAATATACACATAAATTATTTCGGTTTATTCATAATAATTTTCAAAATTGTCATGTAACATTTAAAACTAATTTTTTTCTTTTTATTTTTTATTAATTGATTTTAAAACAGATTGAAACTAAACCTTTAAAAAACAAAAAATAGAACTTGCTTTTTTTTTACGATAGAATTTATTGTTTACAAAGGGTCATATTTTTTTTCTCGGCTCGGACCACCATTTTTTGGATTGGACTCTATATAGTTTATTTGATTTTTTTTTCCAAATTCAGTAGTTCTTAGTGCCACATGATAATTCTTACAGTTGTTATGAATAATTTTTAACAATTATGTGTATATTCTTAAAATTAAGATCAATTTTTAGGTTGGTAAATGAATTCCTCAAGTTTACGCTGACTTCGCAAAATTGGACTCATAAAAAGTTAACGCTAGCATCTTTGTTTTCTTAGTTAACGTTGACTTTTCTCATATTTAAATTTACGAAATCAACGTTAACTTAAATATTTAAATTGTGTATTCAATAGTTGTGAAATAAATATGCTAATTGCAAATATTTGGGAAATTAAATGAACAATTTCCCCTTAGTCATCCACATAGACAAACAAACAAATTTAAAGTGATGTTTTTGTATTGATACATATCACGATTTAAATTAACGATGACACATATTACAATTTTGTGAATTATCCTACGTGTTATGTTTATGTTGAGCACATTCAACTTTATATAATAAAATTTTATTATTTGAAAATTCGATTGATACATACATGAAACTCATCAAATACCACAATTTCCACCTGGTCCTCCAAATGAGAAGGACACTCCACTGGATTTGGAATAACCCCAATATATCACCCTATAGCAACTATAATTATCAGCATAACGTCTTATTTTTCTATCTTCAACATAAACTCTTTTATAGTTCGAGTCTATAATCACAACATTTTTGAAATGTGCTGTTTTTCTAAAATCTGAAACTGGAAAATGTCCATTTCCCATTGGAGGACTGATTTTTTCAGGGGAGAAAAAAGTGTTCCCTCCATATCTCACCAGAGAAGCACCTTTATTTAAGTCTGTAAATAACTCTTTAGGCCAGTAACCAATTACTTCGTCACCTATTTTAAGTCCCCAATTTCCACTGAAGCCATCCTATTACATATGAAGCAAAATAATTTTTTAAAAATAAACTACTTTAAAAAGTATAAAGGTCAAAACTTTGAAATTATATATATACAAATATCTAAACTTGTTTAAAAAAAAAAAAAAAATTATACATCCTTAAAAAGGATAAAGAGAAACCTACCTGAAAAATTTGTGTTGTAAAGAAAAGGCTCGATTCACCATAGATAGATGATCCCCAAAATCCTCTCCCAATTCTGGGATTTCGACTTACAACAACAAAGCCAGGGCATTGTGTGTTGTAGCACCCTGTTTTTCGATACCCATCTCCCTAAAAAAGAAACATATAATAATATTTGTTTAAAGGCAATCCAATTGTTTCGGTCTTTTTTTTATTCTAGGCTAATTATTGTTCATATATGAATACCACAATAACTAAATTTTACTCACAGTCCAATATATTGTAAATCGTGTGACACTGTCACCATACAATCTTGGATGCACCTGACATAAAATAAAAATTAAACATATAATTAGGATTATATATGCATGTATATGTTGAAATATATAAATATATATATAGACATTTATATTTTATTCGTAGCTTATATGAATTACATGTGAAAACCCACATAATTATTATGAAATGAAGAAGAAAAAAATTAGTAGTGATTGTATTGACTTACCGCCCAACCAGCTTGTATACTATTGAGTTGATCTGGAGGTCCATTCTCTAACCACATTTGACTTTTACTGTATTGATTAATTTGTAAGTTTAAAGAATGAATACTTATATCAGCTTCAGCTCCTCGATAGATACTTCCATCTAACACGGTCTCAATTGTTGCAAACTGTAAATTTCATAAATATATTAGTCCAAATATTTTATTTATATTATATGTTTTTTTTTTGGTGACTCAGGGTAATTCCAAACCTATGGAGGAGCCTAAACTAATCATTGGGAGAAGGGCAATTCACGGATAGGCTCATTCCCGGGTTTTCAAATGGATCCTAATGCATGGACTCATATCCGTGTGGGTGTCCGAAACAAATGTGTGTTAGTTTCGTATAGCAGAAAGATCGAACCCGAAACGTGGTAGCGTCCAAGATATGTCCCCTACTACTTGACCACAAGCATTCGGACTATTATTATATGTTTTTGCATGAATAACAAACGAAAATCCTCCTTTTGCATATAGCAAATGTGTTATTAGAATGTCTTAACAACTAAATGAGACCTTTGTAACTCCTTTCAAAAACAATCAAGAAGTGGAAGACCTACATGTTGACCGAAATACTCGGCTGTGTTCACATGAAAGCTCTTAGATCCATTTCTCTGTCTTAAAATTGCAACCGTTCCTTTTGGGCAATGCTCTTTTGTTTCATTTTTGTTGCGTCTTTCAGGATTCTCATATGAGCTGAATGTTTCCTATATATATCACAAGTAACAAAAGAATAATAGGATTCGTAAGAATTGATGTTTATCAAAGTCCATATCTAGTAAAAAAATTAATCGTTATAAAAAAAAAAAATTTACTTTATATGGAAAAGTACTAAAAAATATTATTGTATTTCCAATTTAAGAATGCATTTGCAATCATTATATAGAAAAATCAATTCAAAAAGATGTGATTTTTGCTCCTATTTTTATAGCCGAATTCAAATGAACTAATGATCTTCAATTGGTTTTGTTTTCTAAAATTTTAGGATATCCAGATTTGTATTCCTTGGATTTTAGAGAATCACTTAGATCCAAATTCGTTAGTATCCGCAGTATTAAAATCCACTTCATACTAGCAAAAATAATAATAATATAACATATGAAAATATTAATAAATTAAAAATATTAAATCACAAAATAAAAATGAATATCATATAAAGTTTTCAAATTGATTTTCATAAATATTTTGAACATATTGATTACGGGGACTCCAAAATTTCCAAAATAAAGTTTTTTTTATAATGTTTTGAGGTATTTTTATATATTATAATATATACATATGTATATATCTTATAGATAGACTTTCAAAATATTTATGTATGAAAACAGATTTAGATCCGACCCATATTTGAATCTAGAAATATGGATATCAAGTTTTTTAATGGGATCAAATCTTAGATTCATATAATTTGTAATGCGCTATTTACTATCTTACCTGAATCTTGTGATTTTTCAACAACGGATGTTGGAAAGCCGGTTGTTTGTATATCTCAACACAATCAAAATCCTGTAAAATTGTTCACAAGTTAGAGAAATTTTCTAAAATCAAAATGAAATCTTTTAGAGGGTAGAACAAACAAACAGAAGTTAGAGTCTCACATCAATATTTCCCTCTGCACCTTGTGTAAATAGCAGATAAACACATAGACCTAACGATAGGTGTAATGCCATTGATAAGCTATTCATGATTTCTCTCTAATTATATCTACGATACTTTTCTATATATATAAACCAATTTGAGTCAACGACTATTCAAATTACTGTTATTCCTATTATTCGTGTTTTTATAATCTTACCAAAAATGCAGATTTTTTCTTGGTCAATATCTTTAATTAATATACTAAAAAAAGAACATTATACACCAATTTTGCTGATGTATAAGCACCGTAATTATTCTCTTTCTTTTTTTAATTTCTTCGCAACTAAAAAAATTATAAAAAAGAAAAACTATATGCAATTATTTGGTCATGACTCATGATATGCATTTATTATTTGGACGCCGGAAAAACGTAAAATGCCATGAGTATCTTTGAAGAAGATGACTACTTCAAAGAGAGATAGTGGACTAGGGTTTAGGAATTTACACAATTTTAATCAAGCCTTGCTAGCAAATCAAGTTTGGAAGAAAAATTTGAAAAAAAAATAAATAAATAAATTTTTGCTCTCTCCTGAAAACGAAAGCAAAGGCGATTAGTCTCAAGTAACCCTCTTCGCCACTGTCGGCCGGCCTCACGCCGGAGGACGAGAATTCAATGATGGGTAAGAAAAAGAAAAAGCTACCGCCTCACCTTATTCCAGGATCCTCCAAGTTTGCTCGTGTCTCCGATGCTTCGCTGCAACTCGCTGAATCGAAGAAGAAGATTGCTGCTTTCTCCGACGGTCTCCTCGCCGGCTCCCTCGCGGCGTCTTCTTCCCCCTCATGTGATGCTGATTCGAAAGCTGCTGAATCTACGCTTCCTCTCGAAGCGGAACCATCAAATCTGGGTCTTATGCCTCGGGAATCGAGTCCGTCTCAGATCTGAACTCTCCTCAAGCTGATACCTCCCATCCGGGAGCTTCACCTGGAACTTCTCATGTCACTATCGAGGGTAACTCCTCTGGTGCTGCATCTCCAAGTGATCCTTCATCTCTTCAGGCTGGTTCAACTAAGGATTCATCGCCCGCAAGGGCTTCTCCTCCTCCACGGAAGTGGTCGTCTCTCCTCCAGCATCCGGCGAAATTGGAAGAAATGGGAACCCCGACACAACATATCTTGGGTGTACCGTTTGTTCTAATCCCAGATGAGAATATTGTTGCGGCAAAAGAAGAATTTAAGGACTTCATATTTGCACAGTTCCATGGCGATCGACCGGAGATGGGCAGGATAATTGGCATTGTAAATGCTCTATGGGCTCGGTCTGGTCCTCGAATCTTTGTGCACAACATCGGTCCTGGAACATATCTCCTCAGAGTCCTCAATCCTCGAACTCGTGAGATTCTCCTCAGCCGTAACTTTTGGCACATAGCAGGATTTCTTATGTTCGTCGCTCCTTGGACATCGGATTTCAACCCGGATATCCCTCCGATAACCTCCGCAGAAGTAACAGTCGAGTTTCGAGGGTTACCCTACCTTCTATTTAATAAGGAAAGTCTTGGAAGGATTGCAACAGCGGTGGGAAAACCAATTGCTCTTGCACCTGAAACTGAGCGGAAAGAGACGTTTGAGGTTGCGAAGGTGTTGGTTAGAGTTGATTTGATGAAGCCTTTACCATCCAAGGTAATTTCAGGTTTTAGTAATGGTCGGGAAGTGGAGATATCTATATCTTACCCCTGGCTTCCTCGGAAATGTGATGTGTGCAAGAAGTATGGTCATGATAAGCTCCAGTGCAACATCAGACCGGCTGCGGCAACAACTCACTCGAGAACCACTGAGAGATCTCGTAGCCGAGCCTCGGGCTGCATAAAATCTCGGTCTCGTCCATCTCGCTCGATAGCTCCGAAGAAGAAGAGTCGAGATTTATCTGTATCGGAAGCTTCAGTTAGCGAAAAAATCTCTTTGGTGGTGGCAGATCAGACCAGGGACAGTAGTGACGTTGTATCGGGGCAGAGCTCGGAGACAAGTGTTTCTCGCGAAAAGAATTTTGCAGGAGTAGAAGCAGTGCAAACGGTTGATGGTACTCCCTCACCTTCAGGTGAAGCTCAACAGACATATGCTCCTTTCTTCTTGGTGTCTCGCCGGAAGAGTGGTCGCAAGGTCACAAAAACCTATTAATCGCCTTAATTATGTTTTTTGCGTGGAATATAAGAGGATTAAATAGTAGTAGAAGACAGACAATGACGAAGGAGTGGATTAATATTCACAAGCCTCTTTTTGGAGCGTTTCTGGAAACGCATATACAACCTACAAATTCAAGGAGAATTTTGAGTGATGTTCCCATTGGCTGGAATGTTTTTGGAAATTTTGACCATCATCATACAGTCAGAATCGTATTGGTGTGGGACCCAAGCATTTCGGTTATGGTGTATAAAGTATCTCATCAGTCTATCACTTGTGGAGTGTTTGTTCAAGCAGAAAATGTGAGTATAACTGTTACTTTTGTATACGGTCATAACGTTGAGGAGGAAAGGCACAGTCTATGGGAGGAGTTGGTCTCTTTGAAAGAAACTACACCTGTAGCAAGGCATCCTTGGGCAATCGTTAGTGACTTTAATCAGATTATTCGATTCTCTCAGCATTCAAATCATCACAGGGAGAACATTATACTTCTGGGATTGATGATTTAAACTTGGCTTTACAAGAATCTGAGGTGTTTGAGGCTCAAGCTAAAGGTCTTCCTTATTCTTGGTGGAACAATCAGGATGACAATCCAATATCCAAGAAGATTGATCATGCTTTTATTAATCAGCATTGGGCGTCAAAGTTTCAGGATTCTTACGCTAACTTTCTGGAGCCGCAACAATCAGATCATTCCCCTTGTTTGATGCATGTTCCTGCTCTCCAACGGTTAGTCCGTAAACCTTTTAAATTCTTCCATCATGTGATTGATCATCCTCAGTATGCAGAGCTGGTTCGCGCAGCTTGGAATTATGACTCTATTCAAGGGACATGTCAGTTTAAGCTCATGAGATCAATGAAGCTTTTGAAACGGGTTCTCAGGGGAATAAATAAACGTCATTACAGTGGTATTTCTGAGAGAGTTAAAGCTCAGACTGAGAAGATAGCTGAATTACAAAGGAGTTTGCTAACTGCCCCAAATGCAGAAATTGCTCGGGAAGAGCATCAAGCTAGAGCAAAATGGTTGACCCTTATTTCAGCCGAGGAAAAATTCTACAGTCAGAAATCGAGAGTACAATGGATGCATTTGGGAGACAGGAATACACCATTATTTCACAAATCAGTGACCCAAAGAGCCTCGTGGAATCATATTCACTTCTTCCGAGATGATAATGGAAGGAAAATTGCTTCAAAGTCTGAGATCAAACAACATGCTGCTGATTATTTCCAGGGGGTGCTTGGAGGTACAAATCTAACTTCCTCTCCCTGCTCTATCTCTCAGCTGCAACAACTCTTGCCGTTTAGATGTTCTGAGATGCATATTGCAGCTTTGGCAAAAACAGTTTCAGAGGAGGAAGTTAAAGCTACGGTTTTTGCGCTTCCATTAAACAAAAGTCCAGGGCCTGACGGGTACTCGGTTGAATTCTTTCGTGCTTCATGGAACATAGTGGGTGGGGATGTTGTATCCGCGGTGCAAGAGTTTTTCCGCAATGGCAGGTTATTAAAAGATCTCAACACCACAACAATTGTTCTTCTTCCAAAAACGGCTGAAGCTTGTAAATTGGGAGACTATAGACCAATCAGTTGTTGTAATTTGGTCTATAAGGTGGTTTCAAAGATTATTGCAAATCGTTTGAAGCCCGTGTTGCAAGAGTGTATTAGCCCGAACCAAGCAGCCTTTTTGAAAGGGAGGAGCCATGGTGAAAATGTCCTTCTTGCCTCAGAGTTGATCCGAGACTATCCTAAGACATCATGTACGAAGAGTGCATTACTAAAGGTTGACATAAGGAAAGCGTTCGACACGGTGTGTTGGGATTTTGTGTTGAAACTTCTTGAGGCTCAAAACTTCCCACCCCTGTTTTGTATTTGGATTAAAGAGTGCATCACCTCGCCTCGATTCTCTGTAGCAATAAATGGTGAACCTGCTGGTTTCTTTGCAGGGGAAAAAGGTCTCCGACAAGGAGACTCAATTTCTCCTTATCTATTCATCATGGTAATGGAGGTTCTCACCAAATTGTTGGAGCAAGGGGCGGACAGTGGTCAATTCAGACTGCATCCACGTTGTTTTAATCCTCGGCTTACTCACTTGTTGTTTGCTGACGACATGTTAGTTTTCTGTGATGGTTCCCGACACTCTCTCACTGGTATCTCTGAGGTCATGAGGATATTCAAGGAGATGTGTGGTCTTGACATGAATCCCGCAAAGTCGGAACTCTTCTTTGGCGGATACTTGGATATAGAATCTGCAGTATTGAGTAGTCTTGCAGGCATAAAAATTGGAGCATTTCCCACAAGATATCTTGGCTTACCTCTGAACCCGAGCAGAATTACATTTGCCATTCTGCAGCCATTCTTAGAGAAAGTCACCAGCAAGCTACATTCATGGACCGTGAAGCTCCTCTCTTTTGCTGGGAAAGTGAGGCTGATCTAAGCAGTGATCTATGGAATGGTTAATTTTTGGAGTGTTGTGTTTGTTCTGCCTAAGAGGTTTTATGCTAAAATTGATTCTCTTTGCTCAGCTTTTCTGTGGAAAAATAAAACCACATCTGCTTCGGGAGCAAGAGTTGCTTGGGAAGATGTTTGCAAACCTAAGGCCGAGGGAGGACTTGGGATAAGGCTGCTCGCAGAATTTGAGGTGGTCTTTCGTTTGAAACAGCTATGGAACTTCTTTGCTAATGCAGGTTCTTTGTGGGTGGCATGGTTGGAAGGAAATGTTTTCTATCGGAAAAGCTATTGGATAACAGAGGACGCAAATCGCTACTCCAAAACTGTTAGGAGTATGTTGCAATTGAAACCTGTTTTAGCTGAGTTTATCCGGTGCGATGTTAGAAACGGGGAACGTGCGTCGTTTTGGTACGATTCTTGGACTGATATGGGTCCTTTAATCTCTTATATTGGTACATCAGGACCAAGGCAGATTTGAGTTCGGAGAGATGCGCGGGTTAATGAAGCAACCCGAAATGGGCAGTGGAGAATGCCCGCAGCAAGATCTGAGGAAATTCAAAGTTTTCTAATGACTCTAACGACCATTGCACCTCCGGAGGTATCTCAGGGACGTGATTCTTATCTATGGCGCACTGCGACAGGTACTTTCTCTCACTTGTTCTCTTCCAAAGCAACTTGGGAGCAGATTCGTGCTCATTCTCCGCAGGTTACCTGGCAAAAAGTGGTCTGGTTCAAGGAACTGGTTCCAAGGTGTGCATTTGTAACATGGCTAGCAATGCAAAAAAGACTACCAACGAAAGATCGGCTCAGAAGTTGGGGATTGACTGTTTCAGCGGCATGTGTTCTCTGTTCTAACGGAATTGAGAGCCATGATCATCTCTTCTTCGGATGCGAGTTCTCTTCGCAGATTTGGCATGATCTAGCTTCTAGGATATGGCAAAATCCTCCTCTAGATCTCTTGGCTGCAGCCTCATGGATTCTCCAGCCGCGACCACCTCCTCACTCCTCAGCTTCAGTCATCATCAAGCTCATCTTTCATTCCGCCATCTATTTGATTTGGAAGGAGCGCAACTCTCGGATCTTCACAACTGTCAGCTCTCCTTCAACCTCGGTTAAGGCGTGCGTCGACCGTATGATTCGCGACCGGCTTCTCTCTTACCCTCCGCCTGATTCAAGCTCTCCCTCTCTCCTTGAATTTTATTTCGGTTGTATTAATCTATATAGCTATTTTCATTGTCTGTATCCTCTCCACTTGTTAGGCGATTAGCAATAAGTTACTATGTAACATGTAAAACTCAGAAAATGGTATAAATCTTAACATTTACACCCAAAAAAAAAAAAAAAAGTTTGGAAGCTAATTCGTCGGCCGACCTGTCTTCTTTATCGTGTTCTAAAGGTTCACTATTTTCCGGGATGGTACAATTTTAATTACAAACCGAGGTACGATACCAAAGCCGTCCCATCTATAAAACATGTGAAACATGTGATTTATGCCACATCATATATCTCAAATTTAGAGTACACAAATTGAAAATCAGTTTTTTTTAATGGTTCAGGGTCTTTATTCTTACGGTTGATAATACATGTTCGATCCTCACCCAACTTTTGTTTTTTTCAGCTTTCATATCATTATTATAATATAAACGATATTTTTTCTAAAACTTTATTCATATTAACGTTTTTATTTTGCAAATATCGTTCTTTTTCTTTTCCAATTTTTAATAATTTTTTTGGTGCATTGTTAGAAAAAGAAAAGTTTTATTGGTATTTTTGAACTTGATTGTCACCATATATAGATAACTATGTCAGAAACAATTTCAAAACATACAAAAATTTATAGATGCAAGAATTATAGAAAGAAAAAAGGAAAAAGTAATTGAAATTATATAATATTAATTACAGAAGTGGAACAAATAAATTTAAACAACAATTAGGGACACAATAATTTTTTAAGCTTTAGGCCACGTCAAGTAATGGACGACACTGTATGAGACCTTCCTATGGTTGAAATACATTCAAGAATTGGCAACGGTCTGTCCACTAAAATGGGTATTGATCACAACTCTGCCACGAGTACCTTTATTGCAGCAAAATACTGACCCACAAACTCCAATTCAAGCCTTAATCTACTCAACATCCTTACAATGGGACGAACGGAAAGTAGAAAATATGATTGAATAAGCAGATTATCGATCATCTTATTCACAAAATCTTTCTACCGATAGAACTGGTAAATGATAGTGTGATTTGGAGACACACAAACGATGGCATCTATACTGTTATAATTGGGTAGCGAGTGGCTCTAGCTAATATGGCTCATGAGGATTTCTTGAAACCTTCTTTGGAATTACATCCTGACATGAAAGATATTTGGCTTAATTACAACGACCGCTCCAAAACTCAAACATTTCCTTTGGATGATTGGCTCTTGGGCTATTGCACAATGTGGACCGGTTTTGTGCTAGTTGTTGTAATTATGTGGAAACCAATGATCATGTCATGTTTTTGTGTCATTACGCATAAGAAGGTTGGAGACTCACCGGTCATACTCTTTGCAATCCAAGTATCATGGTTGAAGATAAATTTTGGGTTCTATTCTCTACTCATCATTTACCATTTTGGGTGATGTGGCGAATTTGGAAAAATCAGAATGATTTCTTTTTTCAATGACGTCACGGCAGTGGAAACTCTCAAACGGGCCTCTGAAGATGTTAAAGAATGGTTAGATAATTTAAATCCAAGAACAATTTCCAATGGTCTGATGCATAGGAATACAATTCAACAATCGCAATGGCGATGGTTAGCAAGGGATTTGGTCAAATGTAACTACGATGATTCTCATCACGAAGATGAGTGAGTTTCGGATCTTGGGTGTATTATTCGAAATAGGAATGGTGGTGGACATTTCGGTTTAATTTCGGGTTTGGTTTGAGTTCGGTTCGGTTGATTCGAGTTGAATAAAACTCTAGCTGAACTCAACTGAAATAAGTTTGGTTCGGTTTAGTTTTAATTTGGTTTGGTTTTAGTTTTGTTTTTAAAAAATCAACTTATAAAAACAAAAATCCTAACGAAATGTAAACAAAACGAAGCCATAAAAAAACCATTCTCTTAAAGTCTAAAACCAAACTAAAATTATCACACTTAATCAAAATAAAAAAAATTGAAAAAATCATGGCTTCGTCTCTCCCATGCTACTAAAATGAATTTGCAACAAGTCAATAAGTTAATTAAACAAACCAATGTTTATTCATCTCTTATATGAACCCACCATATATGTTTATATTTTTAATATTATTAATTAACTAATTAACAAAAAAAAATTGATTTATCGATTCGGTTCGGTTTTAAACCGAATTAAACCGAATTGTTCGGGTTGAGAAAAACTTCAACCGATTAGATTATATATAGAATATAATTCGGTTTGGATCGATTTAAGTTCGGTTGGTTCGGTTTGGTTTTTTTACCCATCCGTGGGAATGGAACCTTTTTAGATTATTATATAATAAGATATAAACATAAGCACTTAAAACTCATTTTTATTATTTAAAAGTTATTAAATAAATACTATAACTAAGAGACGACAGTTACCCAACGGGAACAGTTTTACAGATTCTGATCCCGCCAATGTTATCTCTACGTGTCCGATACTGATTGGTTGTAGAGATATGCTTCATCTACGTCAAATATCTTCCTAACCGTACGATTAAAATCCGACGGACCATAAAAAACCTTATCCCTCCAGCTTTAGATACTGTATAAATTCAAAGAAAGAAATAAACAAAAGGCACACGCGCAGAGGCAAATGAAGAAGACCAAATAGCTCGACCAAGCTACAATGGAGCTTCCATTACTCTCTTACTACACCAACTCCGCCTCGTTTTCGCGGACACCCTTATGCTCTTCTTCTTCCTCAGCTGACTTCCCGGAGAGAAGAAGGAGCTTGAGAATGAGATTCAATGGTGGAGAAAAGTCTCGAAGCGTCAAATCTTCCGCTGGACGAAGCAGCGAAGGGATCGAGAAGACAGACGGCGTAGGCGGCGGAGGAGGAGGAGGAACAAGACAATTCGCCGGTCCTGCCATGGATGTCACTACGCTGGATCGTGGCTTTGCTAACTCCACCACCGTTGATTTCCCGATCTGGGACAAAATCGGCGCCGTCGTTCGACTTACCTACGGAATCGGTGGGTAGATTTTACAAATCAATTTACAAAACTCTTCTGTTCCACCATGAAATTTAGGAAATTTTGTTTGGATCAAAAAATCAAATGTGTGTTTGGATCATTTAGGAATATATGGAGCAATGGCTGTGGCAGGAAGATTTATATGTTCAGTGACTGGGATTGACTCATCTGGTGGATTTGATCCTTCTCTTGATACACTTCTTGCTGGACTTGGCTATGCAACACCGCCAATTATGGCTCTTCTCTTCATACTCGACGTAACCATTAACCTCTTATCATCTGTTGGTTCCTCTTAATTATATTATGTTTGTTAGAAACTCTTTTTACTGATTTCAGGATGAAGTTGTGAAACTATCACCGCATGCTCGAGCCATTAGAGATGTGGAAGATGAGGAACTCAGAAGCTTTTTCTTTGGAATGTCGCCATGGCAGGTGAGTATTTTCTTTGGTTTTTCAAATCATGAGTCTTGGTTTTGTGGTGTGTTCAATCTCTCGGTGGTTACTTTTCTCCAGTTTATACTCATTGTGGTGGCCAGTTCGATAGGAGAAGAGCTCTTTTACCGTGTTGCTGTTCAGGTATGGTTTCATTTGCCAAGTAGAATCATTATTGACCACTTTGATTGAGATTAATCTCTGTTAATCTCACAGGGTGCTCTGTCTGATATGTTCTTGAGAGGAACACAATTGATGACAGATTCTAGAGGCATGGCATCTTTGGTAAATCAAATCTCTCCATCACATGTTTCTTTCTACATTAAGATTCCCATAATTACTCATGGATTTCATATATTGTTCTTTGTTACCTCTAGACCGGAGTCTTGCCTCCATTTGTCCCATTTGCTCAAGCATTTGCAGCTGTGATCACTGCAACTCTCACAGGCTCTCTCTACTTTTTTGCTGCTTCTCCAAAAGGTTAGGATTTGATCATGTCTTGAATCTCTTAATTAGCTACTTGTTTCTCATTCTCGTTTTCATTTTCAGACCCGACATACATTGTTGCCCCGGTTTTAAGGTCACGCCGAGATGATTTTAAGAAGCTTTTGTCAGGTACTAGCCCATTCTCTTCTTCTTCTTCTTATCATATAGTTTCGACAAAGATTTGAAAGGTTGATAAAGACTAGCTTGGAGAACAAGAAAAATGTAAAACCGGTTTGGTACAAGAGAAAAGCCAGTTTGGTTTGGTTTTCATATTAGTTGAACTTGTTGTTTTTGTGCAGCTTGGTACGAGAAGAGACAGATGAAGAAGATATACTCTCCCCTCCTCGAAGGACTCTTAGCCCTCTACCTCGGTTTTGAATGGATTCAGGTAAAATCTCGGTTGGTTTGGTATGCAATAATTCTGGTTCCAGTTGGTACAGCAGATATGATTAATTTCTCTCGTTTTCTTTTTTTAAAATTTCTAGACGGATAATATTTTAGCACCGATGATGACGCACGGTATATACTCGGCGGTAATATTAGGGCATGGGCTGTGGAAAATTCACGATCACCGGAGAAGATTACGTCGGAGAATCGAACGGGTTAGATCGGAGACCACCGATGAACAGTTTTAAAAATCAACTCTAATTTTTAATTGGTTGGGGGGTGGATTTGTGTGTATTTTTGTTTTTGGTATATGAGGTCGTATAGTAATTAGGGAAATTAGGTAGGACCTCTTCCATAAAATTTAGACAGTTGCTGCATACATACAATACAGAAGTACATGTATATTATTAGTAGTAATTCACCCCGTTTTATATAATAAGATACACTAAAGCTTGTGGTGAGAACAAAAAAAGCTTGAGTCTCTCTTACTCTCTCTTTGACTCACGTTTGGTTTGAATGAAAAAGCAAGAAATCAGAAGTGAAGTTGAAGAACGGAACACGTACAAAGACATTCACTACAATCAACAACCAAACATTCGAGAACCCTCCAAACTCCAAACTAGTGTCAGTGTGTCACACAGTTCAGGTTTCTACTTTTGTCAAACCAGAGAGAGCTCACGTGACGACTCCGTGCTTCGAACTGGGCCTCACACTCGACTGAGACGAAACCATAAAATCCTCTTATTGCTTTAGAGTGTTCGAATGCCTTTAGTCACGGATTGATAGGGCTGTCAAAATGGGTTGTCCACGTCCATTTGGACTAGTCCAATATTGACCCTTTTGATTGCGAACAAATAGTGACAGTGTCCATTAACGACAATGTCCATTAACGACCATATCCAAATGGGCTGTCCATTGGTCAAAATCAAACATATTCTTTAAAATTTAATAATAAATAATAAATTTGATTTTTCCGCCAAAAAACGAAAAATCTCGTTTTTCCGCAAAAACGTAAAATTATGTTTTTCCTCAAAAATGTAAAATTATGTTTTCTCGCCAAAAACGTAAAATTGTGTTTTCCCGCAAAAAACGTAAAATTCTGTTTTCCCGCCAAAATCGTAAAATTATATTTTCCCACCAAAAACGTAAAATTTTGTTTTCCCGCCAAAAACGTAAAATTCAATTTTCCCGCCAAAAACATGAAATTTCATTTTTCCTGTCAAAAACGTATTTTCTGTTTTTCCCGCCAAAAAGGTATATTCCGTTTTTCCCTTAAAAATGAAAATTTTGTTTCCCATCAAAAACATAAAATCCTATTTTCCGTTAGTAAAGCAAAATTACATTTTTTTATTTTCCAATAAAAAATATTATTTAAATATTTCATGAAAATATAAATCTATAAGTTATAAATTTATATGATGAAATTTCTTATAAAATTTATATTTCATGAAAATGAAAATTTACAAATGTCAAAAATAATAATTAATTCTTGAGAATTAATATCATCGATGATAAAAAAATTTCTCCAAATCGATTTTTTTTATCAGTGTTTCCCCAAATTGATTTTGACCTAATTTTTAAAGTATTTTGGACAGACCATGTCCACGTTGTTCAAGCCCGTTTTGTCCGTGAACAAAATTGGATCAAACCCATTTAAACCGCTTTGTATATGGGCTTGTCCATGTTCGGTCCATAATGTTTTGGACATAAACAACTCATTTGCAGCCCGTCCATTTTGACACCTCTACTGATTGATATGGACTTTTGCTTATAATTAGTAGGGATATAAAATGTTATACGAAATATTAGAGTTAGATACAAATGTTGAGATATTGTTACTCCACTCGAGTATATTTTTCTTTGTCGAATATCGATCCATGTTCATTAATTTCTAGATAAAGTTTTCCGGATAAGAAAGGTTACATGAGGAGTACGGACGTAAAAATATGAATCCGACGTAATTAATCAATAATTTGGTATCCGAAGATTGGTACAAGATAAATAAAATTAAGGACTTCAAGTTCAACTGCTTGATTATGGCATTTATTTTTTATCAACTGGCTATGTCCTTCTTAAATACTTTTAAAATTACAACTAATTTTATTTAATTTTCAGAAAACGACAAAAGAAGGAGAGTAGTCGGTAGAATCATGTGGAGGAGCAAACCTTAGATCATCAGCATCCGAGACTTGTGTCTCGCCGGAGACATATGTCTTTCCAAAAAGTTGATGACGTGTCGCGACATGATTCGTCGCGACATAAAAAAAATCAATTTTTTTTTTTAAAAAACGGAAGACATCCAAGTTGGGTCTCCAATGTGGATGCTCTTACTATATTGATAAAGAAAATAATATTTCAGATTATATTATTTTACTCTATTATTGAAATTATTATTTTATTCTTTGACATCCAGATTATATCATTTGAAATTAAATTATTCTAAACACCAACTTTGAAAGTAACGAACCTAAAAAAATATATGCTTTTTCTGTTTAAACAAAAAATATGTTTATCTTTCGTCTAAATTTATTACAGTTTTCTTATTATGAACTACTAATTTTAAAATTAATATTTATTTAAAATATCATCAAGACTTTTTTCCAAAAATATCATTAATTTGTGTTAT
Source organism: Eutrema yunnanense (assembly GCA_002933935.1). Classification (NCBI taxonomy): domain Eukaryota; kingdom Viridiplantae; phylum Streptophyta; class Magnoliopsida; order Brassicales; family Brassicaceae; genus Eutrema; species Eutrema yunnanense. Next base: position 237,534 of record PKML01069419.1, on the reverse strand, counting down.
GTATTTTTGTTTTAAAAAACTTCTTATGTATTTTACATTAGAATTTAGAGGTATTGGTTTCGATTCTATCTTTCTTGCAGAATGTAGTTGCAATATTTCACAAAGGATCCAGCATATTTTTGTTAAAGAAATTCAAGCATGTTGCAAACTGAGACCTCGCCATCATGGTCTTATTTAAATCGCGGAGTATAACAGATAAATTTGTCATCCTTACCTTAAAAAAAAATAATATGTGTGTGTCAAATATCTCTTTCCTTTTTTAATATAAGCTCATAGTTAAAACTTAAAAGGTTGTTAGTGTAACGTACAAATCATATATTTATAATTAGCATAGTTACATCAAAGACCAACAATAACAGGAATATCTGGTTATAGTTGTTTGTTTGAACTGTAATAAAGCACATCATTTTATATTTACAATATGGAGTAGTTTAATTGTTGTTATACATAAAACGAAGAGAAGATTCCAATTATGTCGGTATAAAAAATGCTCGCGCTTTAACAAAAATAAGATGCTTGCGTCCGTGGAATTTATTAAACTAATAAGTGTTCACATTTACGGTCTTAATCTAAATTTCTCTTATCAGTTATCATCAGACCAATCTATATATATATAGAAATTATAATGCATAATTCTGGTAAGACAAAATATGTACTTGTCTCAAGTCTGTTGCTGCATGCATTATATACACGCGCGTAATTAACGAAAACATCATGTAGATATGGATGGATAGATACGGATATGTAAATTTTTTTACTTTACATACTTCCGATCGATCGTGTTTAAAACTAGTCTAAATGTGAATAGTTAAATTGATGAACAAAATGATTTCAAACTATCAGATATATTCGAGTTTGACTATGATGTTATTTTTATATATCATACTACTAATATATATATATATATATATATATATCATGGATCAATCCATGATGTTGTTTTATTGGTTGAGACTCTTTATCAGTTTTTACATGACAGTATGACGCACTTCAGTCACTACGTACGTAGTTTTTGCTTGATAAAGAGTCACTACGATATGTAGTTTTGTATGGTTATCTCAAATTTCGCAATTTAAATCTCAATACAAAACACTAACAAAAACAACACACACATGACACATTTGGTCAGATGACACTCTTGCTTGCACCTTTGCTTAAAGTCTGGCGGCCATCTGTATACGGATATATTTAACTATTTTTTTTTGTCGTCATACGGATATATTTAAATAATAGTATGTAATTATATTTATATATTGATAATATATACGATCCGTCGGCATGTATATAGTAATTATATTCTGTCGCAAAGACCAAAACAAAGCACTTAGAGACTGTTCAATTAGAGCATCCACATTGGACATTTTATGTGGATGTCTTTAAATATAAAATTATTAAAATTTGAGTAAAAGGAAGAAAGAGAGTGTTTTTGGTTGAAATAATGGGGTGTATTGAAATATAAAATTAATAAAATTTAAGTAGAAAGAGAAAATAGTGAGTAGTTTTGGAGAGATTGTGTCTCCGGGAAGACATAAGAGAGTGAAATTAGGAGTATGTTTAAATATAAAATTAATAAAAGTTAAGTGAAATGATGAAAGAGAAGGTATGAAGTTGAGTAAAAGGATGAGAGAGTGTATTTTTAATATTTTTTTATCTGTGAGACATCACATTTTATGTGCAATGTGGATGGTCTTATAACACGAAAATTAAATTATTCGACGTTAAAAATATATAAAATATATATGATGATCTCAATAAATTAACTCCAAAGTCCAATGCAATTAGTTAACTCTTGTATTGGATTAGCGATTGGTGGAATCTTATATGATTATAAAATTAAGTGATCATTTTTTTAATAGGCTATAATTTATAATTAACAATGCTCATTAATAATTAATGGACGGCTTCTTGATTTATTATTGAACTGGCTTCATCGATTCATGGGTACATTAGCACAAGAAGCCGTCACACGTTGTGCCGTTGCTAAGTCTATCCCTTTCCATATAATCCGCATTTTTTAAAAAGCATAGTTTCTTCATATTGCTTTGTGCCCTTCATTATGTACTTTAATTACTAAGTTCTCCTATTAATTAGGAAGATATATGGTTTAAAAATTAAAACAATGTTTTTTGTTTTTATCTCCATTTGTGTGTACACCAGCTTTTTGTCATCTAATGATGGTTGCAACTAGAACCCTAAGTCTTAGGTATCCATTGGTGATGGATAAACACATGCATCTGCTAAACATTCTGACTGCTATGTGCTCTTTACGTCTCTTAGTTCATTTATCAGTTGATGAGGTTTATCTTTTGTCCACGGTTGATTTGTTATTTCGAAATTTTTAGAAGATTTGTCAACTGGTTTGATCACTAACTAGGAGTTAGTTTCTTTCATGTTTAATTGTTATTCGAACATATATTTTTTTCAAACATTTAGACCAAAAACATTTAATTTTAAATATATGAATTAAGCTCCATATTTAACTACATATAAAGTTTTCTCAGAAAAAACTTCCAGAAAATCAAATAGAAGTAACCAACTTGATATTATAAGTGAAAATAATCAAATTCGTTTATATGGTTTTAAGGTTTTTTTTTAATTGGATTCAAAAACAATTTATACCGAGCAAAATAAATAGTATGAGGGTGAATTTGTTAGTAAATTTTTAGCGAAGATTTATTTGGAATGGCTAAATAAAACTATTCCGAAACAAACAAATTAGATTCTAATTCGGTTTCGATTTATGTAAGTTTAGTCAGTGATTGATTTTTTTAACTGTGGAATTGTCTAACGATTTTCATTTGACCAATTGAAATGGTGTCACATTTTAAATTCATTAGAAAATCTGGTGAGTAGATTATTTGAATGCTACATTTAAACAAAGCCACTCCTAATTATTATTTTTTAAATTATATGTATATATATATATGCAAGTTTTCTTGTTTTAACCAAAAGGGCAAAAGGGCAAGCAAACTGCAAACCTCATAAGAGCGTGGACCACGCGCCAGTGCGCATCCGTCACTTGACCGCATGGATCTTCGCACTGCTTTCCCCGTTTGTTTAATGTTTCTCCTCAAAATAACAAAAAAGAACTTCAAGATGTTAACCATAGTTAATCGTTGACAAAGAAAAGAAAACAACCATAGTTAATTAGTCAACTTGATTAACTAACTATAGTTTATAATTGAACTAACTTCATCCACTTCGTATATGATGCTCCAAATAATACTATATTACAACAAAATACGTACGAAGTTTTCCTACGAGATACAATAGAGGCATAAAATTTGAATGATAAACGCAGCTAGCAAACATTTAATTACACTTTTAAGTTTAAGTCTATTAATTTATGTGAAAGTGGATGCTTTATTTATTTATTTTTTTTGCTGAAAGAGTATGTCTAAATCAGAACTAATTGGACCTCATGGAAAATTGAATACAATCATCATACATCATGATAAGAAATAGTGATATACGACCAATGGCTTTTGGCCTTTTAGGTCATTAAAAATTAACTAGAGGTATTTTCGGGGTCAATATTTTTTTTTTTTCTTTCTATCTTCAACTTTCTATCGCAAGCAAATATATAACTTATTTTTGGTTTTAAAATATATTATAACTTATCATGGTAAGCTCCTGACAAAAAGAAAAACTTAATTTGATAAGCTTATATACATTACTGGTCGACTTCTGGGGGGAGTTCATGTTTTCTTTGTATAAATCTTATACACTTATTTATATGTTTTCATTAGTTTATGACTTTATGAATTGGTTCACCGATAGAATATCCTGATTTTTACTAAGACATCCCGGTCTAAATCTTCTACTGGTGACATTTGTAAGAAAACCAGTGTAATTAATTGTAAAAAAAAAACAAATTTATCGATTTATTAAAACCACTTGAAAATATCAAACAAATTATATATTTATATTGTGTTCAATGCTTTATTATGCGAGAAGACATATACTAGTACAATTGTAGATTCTTCAATAACAAACATATACATTGAACAAAATCTAGAACGGAAATAACGTCTTTATGAATACTCGACAATATAATAAGAACTTATGCGTAGCTTCGACTCGAATTTGATTAATTTATACATATACTACACTAAATTACACATGGAATAAAACCTTATAATAATAATAATTGTCTCTTGGGGCCATTGGGTCTAGAGAGAAGACTTGGTCGTCTTCTTCTTCTTCCCCTTTCTATCTACTTCATAAATATTTCATTTCTCAGGTTTCTATATATTTTCTTCTCTACTTTTTATAATTTTCCCGCTTGTCTCCTATCTCTTACATTAAATCTAAACCTAAATCATTAGAATCCTTAATTACGTTTTAAAAATCTCTAAATCCCCTTTTAAAATATATTTTGTTTGTTTTTTTCTCTTTGATATTGGCATGGCTGGTCTCGATCTAGGCACAACTTCTCGCTACGTCCACAACGTCGATGGAGGTGGCGCCAGCCAGTTTTCGACCGACAACCACCACGAAGATGACGGTGGCACCGGAGGAAACCACCACCATCACCATCATAACCTTAATCATCATCAAGGTTTAGATTTAATAGCTTCTAATGACAACTCTGGACTAGGCGGCGGTGGAGGAGGTAGCGGTGACCTCGTCATGAGACGGCCACGTGGCCGCCCAGCTGGATCGAAGAACAAACCGAAACCGCCGGTGATCGTCACGCGCGAGAGCGCAAACACTCTTAGGGCTCACATTCTTGAAGTCGGAAGTGGTTGCGACGTTTTCGAGTGTATATCCACTTACGCGCGGCGGAGACAGCGCGGGATTTGCGTCTTGTCCGGCAACGGAACGGTTACTAACGTCAGCATCCGTCAACCCACGGCGGCCGGAGCTGTTGTGACTCTGCGTGGCACTTTCGAGATTCTTTCCCTCTCGGGATCTTTTCTTCCGCCGCCTGCTCCTCCAGGGGCAACCAGCTTGACGATATTCCTCGCCGGAGCTCAGGGACAGGTCGTCGGAGGAAACGTAGTTGGTGAGCTGACGGCGGCGGGGCCGGTGATGGTCATGGCGGCGTCTTTTACAAACGTGGCTTACGAAAGGTTGCCTTTGGACGAGCATGAGGAGCAGTTACAGATTCAAAACGGCGGCGGAGGCGGAGGGAATATGTACTCGGAAGCCACCGGCGGTGGCGGAGGCTTGCCGTTCTTTAATTTGCCGATGAGTTTGCCTCATATGGGAGTTGATAATTGGCCGGGGAATTCTGTCAGCGCCGGTAGGGCTCCGTTTTAGCTACTGCATGTTTTTAAATAACTTCAATTTGTTTTTCCTCTTTTCTTTTTTTTCCCCTCGGAATTTATGGAATTATTCTTAAAACATTTTTTTTAATGGAATTATGATTTTTGTTTTCTAAACAATTGTTTATGTATTGACGGTTTTCAGCGTTTACTTAGGTTATTGAGTGATTTATCTTTTTAAGTTCCTAAAATTATATTCAGACTTGTATTAATGAGTATCTCATATATAGAATCGATGTATATATGTAGTTGTTTATTTTTTCGGTTATTAAAACCAAGTTTATCCACATATATATATAATGCTTCGAGTTCTCTGATTAAAATTTCACATACGGGAATATTAATCTATAAAACTTTTATTTTTATACAATACATTTCCAATCAAGACATACTCTATTTTATTAGTTAAGTTGAATATATAACACACACACACTGTTTTCTCTTAGATTATGATCTCGATCGTAATCTTTTTTACAATTTTATAACCAAAATCAAGAACATAGAAAGAAACATAAAAAAATAACAGAAATTGATCTAAAACATTTTATTGTAACCCTCAAATCCAAATCGCTGATCTTGGGCGATGGTTAGCATATAGTAGCAATATATATCACTGAAATTTGTTTTAAATATACTATTGCAAATTCAAAAGGAAAAAAAAAAACTTAATCATTTAGGTCGCTAGGGTTTTTCCAAACACATGACTGAATAAATTACCCCCTTTTTCAAAGTTTGAGGTCACCAACATGTCCATAAAAAAAGTAGTAATAAATGAGCGAAGTAAACGACAAAGAAGATTAAAGTAATAATAGTAATAAAATACAATGGAAAGTGCAAGTGGAGTGCTAATTAAGAAATTAAATTATTAATTTGACCAATTCGATTCCAATCATGCCCTTAATTTTTTTTTTTTTGTAACCATCATGCCCTTAATTGCTCAACCCAATTGATGCTAAGCTGTCACACACGCAATAATCTAAAGCAAAGTAGCCGAAAATGTTCATCACAAAACTATAATTAACAATCATTACATTATTTATCTCGAATTGTTTTTTTTGTTTGGTGCAAAAAGGGCATTTATCTCCAATTATAATTTTGCTTATAGCTTGGAGCTACAAATATCAATAAAATACTGTTTCATCGATTAAAATCAACACGATTATGGATTATAAACTTAAAATAGTGTTAATTTGTTGTGATTGTTGATAAAATAATAAAATATATGGTTTGTTTTTTTTATTTTATTTAATTTGGTGTTTCTATATCCAAAAAAGTTACTCCAGAGATTTTGTTTTGTTTCACAATATAAGTTGTTTTTTTTATGATTGGTTGGATTATTATTAATTTATATATTAAAATATGAGTTTCTTAATATTTGTGCTTTTAGCCAAAACTACTTATAAAAAGAAACGGAGGGAGTATTAGATTTCAGCTTAACATCTATAAATCTGAAACAAACCTTTGACAAATTTATTGATGGTTCCACTTATAAAAGTAATAAAACGTTATTTACAACTGATTGAACTAATATTTTTTGGATAACTTTTTTATTTTCTTTATGGCACAATGAAATTTCCTTATTATTTCTATATAATTTTAGAAATAATAAACTGTAGTTTTTTTTTGTCAAAATATATTTAAGTTATCTACATATGAAAGTGTTGATAAAAAATATATAAATGTGGGTAAAGAAGAGACAGCCATGATTTTTACCAAGTACCACGGATCCTTGTTCTTTCTTGATTGGATTTTGTATCTAACTAACTTTTACGAAAAATATTGATATTATTAAGAGCATAAGCATTCTAAAACAAGCTAATCAAACTTTCTTTATATAAAGTCCATAAAGTTGCAAAAGATTACTTGCTAATTATAGTTTCATATACGTAATAATTATCCCATAATTATTAGTAAAACATTGATCAAACTATCACATCCGAATGTTTGACCGTTAATATTAGCGGTCATTTAGAATAATGCAATGCCTACTGGTTATTACGCAAGATTAGATTGCCACAGTACCGTTGTTAACACTTAACAAAGTGTCTTTTATTTTATTTTTAAAACTAGAATTTAATCTCCACAAAATCGTGGGATAATTTTTTCTCAAAAAATTATTTTAAAATTTAATTATAAAGTTTTTATTAAGTTAAAATTGATTGGCATGTAAATAGCTACATATATATTAACATTACATACCTAAAGTTTATGTATATATATCCGTCTACAGGGGCGGAGCCACGACCACTGGCATGGGGGCAGTTGCCACCACTCAAATTATTATGTTCTTTATTATTTACTTAGACTAATATTAAATGCCCCCACTAAATTATCAATTTTTGCCCCCAAACAATTTTTAATTTTTTATCTCTCTTTTTTTAAAAGTTTATAAAACTAGCTAATAGTTCAAATGAAAATTCTAACTTTATTGAATTGATTTCAACCCACAAATAATATAATACATTAAATAAAAAGATATCCTAAAATAGCACAATTTTTTTTTCCAAATCTAACACATCAAATTTTAAAAATTCCAAAAATAACACAAATAATTATGTGAAAATATATGTTTACTCAAAATAAATTCAAAATAAAATTTAAACATTAGGTTTGTGTTCACTATTTTCTATTTAGGGTTTAATTTTTTCTATTAATAAATGATTTTGGGTCATTTTAGTATTAAATTTGTGCTATTATTGTTTGTCACTTTTAACTATAGTGGTGTTAAATTTGAAACAAATTTTTTAAAATGTGCTATTTTGGACAATTTCCCATAAAAAATGTTAAGTATACAACGACTATGTTAACTTTTTCGTATATCAATATAACTGTTACATGAATAAATAAACAATTGTTTTTTAACATAAATATTGTTAAGGTTTTAGATTAATTTCCTTGTACTCATTGTTTATATATAATTGTATCATTTTT
>PKML01069419.1:176348-219213 GCA_002933935.1 Eutrema yunnanense | reverse complement strand
TTTTTTTTTTTCCATGTAATTCCTTTTTTTCTATCCATTTTAGCTATTTTTGCTTGAAATCTATTTAAATAATAATATTAAACTCTAAATATTTTATAAAATTTAATATTAATGTATGATGAAATATATTTGCACCCCTTCAAAAATATTCATAGTTAATATTTGCACCCCCTCAAATACAATTAACTAGGATTTAACCAGCGCTAATTATAGCGCGGAGTAATTTTTTTAAAAGAAATTGTTTTAAAATTTAATAAAATTACTTTATCTGAATTTTAAAATATAGCTAACTAATGATTATAGATAAATATGTCAATTTGTAATAATTTGTCTATTTAACCCGTTTTGCAGTGAACTAAAATATTATTCGGGTTAACGTGCAAAAAACTTATAATCTTGAAAACATAACTCTAATATGCACCGTTAATGACTATAGTTTTTGTGATTAGTTTACGAACTCTTAAATAAAATATAGTTTTCGTGTGTCTAAGTTTTTATAAAATTAGTAAAATATTTTTGAGCTTTTGTTTTGATATATATTCAAATAAAATATAATAAATTATAGTGAAAAAATTAGCAAGATTTTGAATAGATTTTTTTTTCTTTGAATTCATTTGTAATAGCAAGATTTTGAATATGAATTGATTATTATTTTAAAATCTATAGTATTAAAAATAATTAAGAAATTAAATAATAAATAACATCTTTAATGCAAAATATATACTTTCCATATTATAATCAATCATTTTAAAAGATTATTATATCCTTTCATATTTTAATTAGTTTATTATTTATAATGGCATTTTGATGTAATAACTTACAAAACAAAGTTCATTTTTAAAAATGTATTTTTAAATAATATTGTAGAGATTAGGCAACGTAGGGTCCACGGAGGGGAAGATCAAAAGAACAATAGTCAACGAGAGGTATTGACAAGTGGAACCCACCTCGCTGAAACGACGTCATACTTGTCGGATTTCCTTTCCCGCTAAGACTTCTTGTCTTGTCCCCCTTTCCTTTCCAATTACTATATTATTTTTGTTTATTACTTTAATACTCTTTTTGTTCATCAAGATTTTCAGACTTTTGTTCCAATTTAGGTTACAGATGTTCAAACTTATCCAAGATTCAGAATATAAAATCTAAAAAATACTTGAAGTAATTGATCAGTTTTTTGCTAATGTATTGTCCTAAACACAACTACATATTTTACGGATAGTTACTCAAATTATTGTTTATCATATGTTAGTATGTAACAGTAATACTATAATCATACTTACCTTTTAAATCATACTGAAAAACTCAAATAATATTTTAATATATGTATTTGTAGATAACTGAGAAGTTTGACTTTTCCTTAAAACGTTACGTGCCGTCAAGAATTGGCAAAGTCACTCCAACTACCACTCACAAATCACAAATCACAAGTCACAGCCAACAATAGAAATACAAATGTTTATTATCCAGGACAATGCAAATCTGCAATATTACTACGAAAAACCTTGTGTATAGGTTTAATTATTCTTCACCAAATCTGTAAAACCAAAAGTGATTTGAATTTAAATCAGAAACGCGTTTACTTTTACCTAAGGGCATGACTTTTTGTAATCATCTAATCCTAATTCCATACTTGATAGACTTTTGAGTTAATTTGTTTTTCTTGAATTTATATGGCAGGGAAATTGTCAAAGGCAAAAAGCGTCAGCCACCCACTGAACCACTAGAAATGCAGATTTGGTTACTGAATTCATTCACACCTAAGGCCATCTCCAATGGGGAATGCATAACACCAAATTTGGTGTAATATTATCTCCAATGGAACTGCAAAATCAACGGCAAATTAGTGTTTTTGGTGTTTTATGAACATGGTGTGATACTATTCATCAAACTAAACATTAAAATATATATATATATATATTTAATTAAATAATTATGATCAGTTTTTTGTTTATTTATTGATTAAATTTGTAATCCAAAAATAAATATACCATTAATATTTTTGTACTATTTCACTTTTAATTATATAAAAATTTAATTGTAACAAATAAAATATTAATTTACACAAAATATCTAAATTAATACGCAAATTGATTAAGATTTAAAGTACATATTAAAGTCAAATTAAACACTGGAAACATCAAATTATAAAATTAAAACAAAAAAAACATAAAACTAAATGCAACACAATAATTTTTAATAGAGAAAAATTATAATATGGGTTATTATCTAGATGATGGTATATATCTAAAATGGTCAACTCTTGTTCAAACATCTCTTGTTCAAACAATTCATGATTACGTATATTTAATTTATAATTAATCAGTTATAAAAATAATTAGTATTTATTAAAAATTTTAAAAAATAAAAAGAATTTTAATTTAATAGTATAATAATAAAAAATATTCTTTTTAGTGTGAGATTTGATGTTATAGTGTGCACGTTGGAGTTGTTATAAGCCTCATCAAGTTTGATGGGACCTAAGTTGACCTAGAACTCATTTTCACACATAATAATTTTTTTTTGTTTTTTTGGTTCATAAAACACACATAATAATAATAACAACATTCTAGTACATATTTCAAAACACGTTATATCATACATATTTTTAAGAAAATAAAAAAATTAAGTGATATCAATATTCTAATACAACCACTGACCATTGATCATGGAATTAAAAAGATTAGATCTCATGTACATTAATAGGAATTTTGGTCTCAAGTACTGTAATGTTTTGTGTTGTGTCTCAATCTGACGGGACAAAAACACTAATCTTTTCTTCTGGTTCCATATTGGGTATAAGTTTTGTTCGACCGTTGATGTGAATCTTAACATGTAATGGTTTTGATGCAATTTTGCATCATATCTGGCCTGCTCGTATGTCCCGGTCTATTCGTTCTGCATTATATGTACCCGGAAGCTCTCTAAAATCCTCGTTGAATATGGAATATGCGCTGCGAAAGAAAGCATGAAAAAACACCGAACTTATTCAGTTCCTATAATCAAAAGAGAGGATTTTTCACAGCTTTGAAACTCAACAAATACTCATGAGGATTCCACTTTCCAGAATCATAAGATTATTTTTATTCCACATCTCCAAGTTAACAAGGATGTTTACGTTTTAGATGAGTTTAATTTGGCATCTGGATTGCAGCAAACATCAACCAGAGTCATATAAAATCACAGCCCTAATGGAACGAGTTGTCATGTCAGTAAGATCAACGGAGGCTAAAGCTTTAGAAATGTACATCATACCTGACATCACCGGGTTGTCGTTTACCAAGATTGAGCAAGATGATTGAGAAACCAGTCCCTAGTATCTGAAACCCGTGATCACAAAGAAACCCGTCAAAGGAAACAAAAGCGAAACGACTAGTTAGAACCATTTGAGCCAAGTGATCAAGTATATATAATATTTCTGTACACAAGATGTCTCGTGAATGCATATCCAATGGCATTGCAAGAACATGAGACCTTTTCAGGAATCCAGATATTGAATATGAAGAGGACTTACAAATATAGGGCCGAGATCCCAACGATGGGCAAGAGGCGCCAAGAAAAACCACAAGGTGATAATAGCCCACATCTTTAGACTTAGAGAGAAAAGTCCCATAAGTATGATATCTAGACCATCACACAACACAGATCAATGAGCTATTAAATTGCAGATGATGCGTTTGAAAGAATAAAGAACTCACCTGGAAGCTTCAACTTGTTACGGAGAAAGTAGTAGAGCTTCCTTTTCCAACGGCTTGCTGACGGCGGGAGCTGAAACTTCTGCAGTGCCAAAACAACCAAAAGAGATTATAGAAGGATAGAAACTAAAAAAAACCATTCTTTAAGAGTTAAACATCATATCAAATGTCGATAATTTACTAATTCATCGTCATCATCATCATCATCATAGGTCTCAACTCCAGCTGGTCGCTTTGGTATGACAGCAACGATCAAGGAATCTACACAAGAAACCAAGTGCATAACCAAATACCCATTCAACAAACACAGATAACTCTTACTCTCTAACCCTTTCACCAGAATCTGTACCTTCGTTCTTGAGCGTAACGTACAGATCATCTCCATCTTCCTCGTCTTGCAGTGCCTTTCCACGCAGAATCATCCTCAAATTTGCGACGGGAAATCGACCCTTTTCCGCAATCGCATTCCTCAAATCACGGACCTAAATCAGCCAAGGATCAATCCTCTTCGTACACACAATATACACAGCGAGATAAAGAAGAAGAAAGGTCCATACTTTGATATTAGACGCCACTCGAATTCGAGACGGCCGAGATGGGCCGATGGTTTTGTGTGTGATCTCGACGGTGCCATTGTTGGTCGAGTCAGGGCTCGTTTCTTCGATTGAATTCATCATATCCCACTTTCTACCAATCTTACTGTGACTTCTAACTTCTCAGACAATCAACGGGAAATTGAGGATCAGGGATGAGTCGAATTGGGGATTGAAAAACGGAGTTTGTTTTCTCACTAGCTCCTCCGATGACGGAGAATCGATTTGAGTTTTCAAATATTCCATATCCGCCCCAACATATTTATTAATTCTACTTTAACCCCGAAAGATTTCAGACAGCTTACCAAAACTTTCATGCCATTGGGCATTGGATAGATCATAGGTCTTTATTTAAAGCCTCGGTCATCAAATATGTTTGATATTGTGAATACCATGACTCAAGAATATGCACACTTATGTCGTTTTTTTTGCCGTCTTATGACTAAATCAAGTTTTGAACGGTAAAATGGTGGTTCCGTAGAATAATCTCTACCGATTTAATCTGATTTATATGGGAAAATCAAAAGCTTTGTGCTCGAATCTCTTTTGCAAGAGAGTCGGCATGAACATTTAAAACACGAAGAATATGAACTATGCTAAAATTCTCAAAGCATTCGTGAGAAGGTAGAATAAATCTAATTCTGAAGTAAAAATCGGCCAGTCCACCGGATTCTCAATCATTTCCACCAAATCTGAACAATCCGTCTCGATTCGAATCGCAGGTATACGCTTTTCTCTTAGCAAGACATAACCCATAGTAGTCCGTCCATCTCAGCATGTAACCTTGAAGTCCAAAGATTTCTTGTCTTATATGGTCCATATGGCTCCACCCTAGTCCACTGACCAGTCAATGATCGATCCAAAATGTATCGATCTGACAAGTCGGAATTCGAGGGTCCAAGGAGGGGGGGGGGGACTATGGAGTCATCTTGGTCCCGTGGGGCTTCTATCCCTTCTTTGCCTTCTTTTTGGTTTGCTATCCTCCAACTTTCCGCTTCGAGTGAAGCTACATGGAATGTATCTACATGAGAAATTTATTTTCCGTTGAAAACTTTGGCGTTCCTTGCCTTCCATATGTACCATATGATTCAAAGATATATGTCTTTTTGTGGATCTATGAGACCCAATTCTTTTGTTCTCCAAAATACGAAGTCCATATTTTGGTAAATAGATGTACTCGGGAAGAAACCGGGAAGGGACGAGTAGTCCGTTAAAGCCCAAACTTGTAAAGTTGGGGGACATTAAAAAAATGGTTTATAGATTTTTCTGGATCACCACACCTAGGACAACTCCTATTGGTGCTCAGATGCCTATGAGTAAGGCGATCACAAGTCGCAACACATCCTGATAGCGCTTGCCATATAAAATGTTTAAGTTTTCTAGTCGTACAGACTTTTCACACCGGACTCTGTAGACATGTAATACTTGGTTTTCTAACTTCCACAAAGTCTTGGAGTAAGTTGAATTTTCTAATCAGATCATATTCAGATTAAAGTGTATATGCATGATTTCGTATGGCACACTTTGTCGTTTTATTTGGTTGAAACAACAACAAAATCTGCAGAAAAATTGACCTAAAATTTAATTTAATTTATTCGATTTTATTTAAATTACTAAAAAAATCCAAAATCAACACTGTAATCACAATTATCCTTGATCAATCAATATACACTACATGAAAATCATATATATAAACTTTTTTTTTTTGTTAACCATTTAAGTCCACTATTTCCATATTTCTTAGTTTCTCCCAATGATATCATAAATTGTACGTTGTCAAGCCCACCTTTAGGACGGTGTTGAGTGTGCAAATGCACATAGTCCTACATATATGGATAATGTCTTGGCTTGATGATATCATGTGACGGATTCGAATCCCCATATAGAGGTTTTTGCTTCTTTTTATTAATTATATTAATGAAAGGCAAAATCGTAATTTTTAGTTATCTTTTCTGCACGAAAATAAGCTTATGAAAATCTAATTTATGGCCGCCACGAGTTTTATAACTAGTTTTTTCAACAATTTTACATGAGATTCAACTGAGTTTGACAACAAAATGGTAGTTTCGACATCTAACTTCCTGTTCCGAGCAAAAATAAAATAAAATAAAACTAGAATGGTTTTTCGTTTTTTCTGATATTCCTCAGATTTAGACATTATCTCGCCGGAGCTCCACCGCCAAGCGCATAATCCATGACCTCCAGGATCACGATTTCGAACAAGGGTACTTATGATAAAGAGTAATCACGTAAGTACTCAATAAAATTATTAAAAAAACCCTAAAATGATAGAATAATACTGTGCATAAAAAACTACACTTCGTTTTACCAGTCACCAAATTTACTTTATTAAAGTCTAGATAATTTCACGATATTTTTTATAGATGATTGTTTTAGGGTTTTTCGTTTTTTTGGAGAAGCAATCCACCTATACAAGAAACAACGCGTCGAGTACCCGAAAAACATGATTGGAGAGTGTTTTCTGAGGATGCTCCGACGCTCAAGTCAATAAACAAGAGAGATAAGGACTATGATTTGGGCGTCAGGTCTTGAGAGAATCGGAAAACATTTTAGAATGGCTGAGTGACTCAGGGTCCGGCAAAAGGGATGGATCCGCTAAGTATATGGGATTTGTGATGATTTTTAGGGTGGAGAAGATGAAAAAGATGAGAGCTTTGGAGTAATTCCGGCCAAAGAATAGCTGGAGACAAAGTGTTGGGATGGATTCATGGAGTTTCTGAGAGGGTTTAATGTGTTTTGAGAGAAAAGAAAGAGTGTTTCTCGGAGAGAGAAAACTAGGTCAAATGACTATGTGTGAGAATGTGTGTGAATGGCCGTCCCCTTGTCTCGGGGAGCACATAAGATTTTTATAGAGTATACCTACGCCAGGTCGTATATCGGGTCCTATTTCAGTAATTCGGGTTGAATGGGTGAATCCTATGAGCTGGCTCCTTGTACGTTGTATTAAAGTGCTTTTCTTGCGCATGCACTTGTCTGCTAACAGCTCTAACTTGCGCCGAGTTTTCCTTGCTCTGTGCTTCACGGGGTTGGCGCCGCGTGGTCTGCTCGTCCCATACTGCACGCCTCTTGAGGTTCCGTGTCATGTCGTTTTCGTCTGTATCTGACCCTGAAACCGCGTAGTGTGAATGCTATGATCATGAAACCATTCCAAAAGATCTATGAGCTTTGTCCAATACAAACGAAGTCCGTGATCAACTCGAATGGCAAAACAACCACCTGGACTACATTCTCACCTCAACTAGAGCACTCCTCGAAGTTGAATCAATCCATTCCGAGTTCAGGTGAAGAAGTTATTCAACTTCCAAAACAGGCGAATCCCAGCCAACGCGAATCGGATATACGGGCGTTCAAAGAATTCTTCCAACCAAACCAGAAGGAATTAAATTACAAACCAAATTGTTCTGGAATCTTGATTCATCAGAGCATCTGTGAAAATTGGTTTCACTCCAAAAATAGGTCAGACTTGGAAGCGACAGAATTTACAAGTCCATGGATCTCCTTCATGCCCTGTTGCGAAACTGGGCCAAAGATCGTGTTGCTCAGCCCAACTCAGGTACGATCTCGACACGAAACCAATTGGAGAATGTTAATGGATCTCTTATGTTTCCAACAAGACCAAGATCCAAAGAAATGGACATCGGATCACAAAGTTATTCAACATTTGCCTAAGAGGGTCGAACTGGTGCTATGCTTGAAGGATGCTAGGCCCACTTGGTTTAGGAGCTTGCAAACATTTGTATGGCATCCATGATACATTTCTAAGCCCAATAAGGAGTTCAAATTCGTGGCCCCAAGAAGAATAAACAAGAGGAAGAGCAAGGGTCAAATTTCAAATTTCAAAACTAAGTTTAATTGTTGTGTCATTTTCGAGGGAGAGTTATTGTTTCCTCTCTCCTTCATGCAAGTCTTTTGTTTTTCTTTATATTCCTTGTAACCTCATTTGCGAAATTGATCTAGACTTTTTATCAAAAACCTTTCTGAATTTCTAGATCTTGTTGATGAGTAATATTCAACAAAAACTTTCGATTCTTTTGGTGAGTAATATCCTTGAGAATCAATTGTGGAATATCAAGGGCCTTCCGCAACCCTTGTGAGACCATTCAATCCACATACTTTGTTCTTTGAAGCTTTTCGGTTTCATAGAAGCAAAGCTTATCCCCTTTTACCAACTTCGAGTGAGAATCCTTGGGAGGTTCGTATTAGTGAATCTTATGCTAAGATCATCATTAGTGGGAGTCTCTCATAGAGTCTCTCACAATAAAATAATAATAAACTTTGAGAAACTCACGAGAAAGAATGACAAGAGTTTCTCAAATGAGAAACTTTGAGAAACCCATGAGAGACCCATATGCCACATGTCTTCATCTAATTGGCACAATATTTTTTATAACTTAAAATTTAATCAAATAATTAAAATATATTTAAAATAATAATAATATATTATTGAGAGACTCATTCATGAGAGACTCCCACTAATGATGCTCTAAGTCTTTGGTTGTGAATAATTTGAATGACAAAGCGTTATTTATGGTGTGAAAATAATAAAAGACTCGTGTGGACTAAGTCTCTTTTACATTCCCAATAACCTGGTAAGGGGTATCAGGTTTCTCTTACTTTCTCGGGTATCACTACCCGGTTATCTGAGAATTTGCCTTCTCGGGCATTGTTGTCCGGTTTGTGGTGATGTAGACAGTTTATGGTGGTGTAGCCGGGAAGTCAGCATGTTTCTATCTGAATCATTAATCTCCTTACTACTGCACTCTCCATGTTACTTGGCACGAGTTGGCGGGCTCAGGAAAAAGTGTCTCCTTATTATTTTGGGACCACTCATCTCCTTACTTCCCGCTACTCAAGAACGGTTTTGGGAAAAGGCGGTGGTTTATTTCCATGTCCTATCATGTCCTAAGGTTCAATTACCTTGCCTCATAGTCGTGCCTCCTCAAGAACGCCTTTAGGTCTAGTGGTCGTCTAGTATACGGTGACACGTCATACAACATGTCATTACATGTCCTAAGGTTCGATCACCTAGCCTCTTAACCACACTCTCTCGAGGTGGTGCGTTTTTAGGATAAGTGACCATCTAGCCTAATATGACATGTGTCACATTCTGGTTTACCGATCTAAAAAGAAATTATTTATTCCCCACAATAACTAAAAGATTATGGACCGAATCATATACATCTTTCTATGCTTGAAACCAAAATATATAGTATGATTCCGCTCCAAATACCAAATACCATTTGATCTTGCGACTTCCAAACTTTGTCTTTAATTCTTTTTCCAGTCGCAGTAAAGATACTTGGTGATTTCACAACTTTTTATTTGATTTAAAAGAAAGAAAAAAAAACATAAATATGGTCCATTAAATTTCATATAATTTATTTACAAAATTTTCGTTTATTGGAAATGGAATTGACATGTTCCATTTGACAACGAAAAATAAAAGAGAGAAGAAATAAAAATTGTGAAAAACATTTAAAACACACACAATTAGCTCCTATGTTGGGGAGCTTGTTGTCATCTAGGATAGGACAAATGGAGGATGCAGTATAATAATTTTAAAATCATGTAATTGGTTTCGAGATAGATAATCAAATCAATTTTTTTACGTCTCTCCGTCACCCATATTCTAGTTACCGAGGTATTACTTGCCCTACATTGGGCACCCATACTTTTCTTCTTTACAGTAACAAACTGCTTTTCCTGGCTGTTTACTTGCCCTACATTCTGCACCTACATAGAATTGATCCATGCATTCACGTATACATGCGTGATTACCTTCTGGTTGATTACAAGTTGCATAAGGCTCAATTTTGCTTATATGAGTAGCTTCTTCACATCGACCAGCCCTCCACTCTAGTTGAGTTTCTCCTGTCATTTATAATGAAGTTAATAACTTATTAGTAAGAAATATATAAAATCTTTTGATTAAAATGCAAGATTTTGGTTTAACTTAGAGAGAAACATTTCTTAAAATATACACAAATCATATGGTTTTCAATTTTTCTTATGTTAATTTATGTGTTTACTAGTAAAACCAAAAAAAAAAAAAACAAAGAGAAAAAACAAATTTCTAAAAGTTGAGATATATACACATAGTTTTTTTTAAAAGAAAAATTTCAGATGGAAAAAAAGGTTAATAGTTTGTTTGTGTTTGGTGTACCAAATGAAATTTGTTCAGAATTCTGAAGGTTTTGGAGTTCATTTGAAAAAAATAAAACTAAATATAAATTAAAACTAAACAATAAATAGAGGCTTTTGTGAGATTCTTATGAAATATGCATTACCTGGCGAAATCAACAGGGAGGTCATCAAAAAGATGATGAAACAACCTACAATTACACCTTTAACCATTGTTGCTTTCTATTTCTTGTTCTTAATTTTTTTCCCTTTAAATTTTGATGGAATACTTAATGTTGTATCCAATAATCTAATTGTTGTATATATAGGTTTTTAATTTTCTTAAAAAAGAGAGGAAAAATAAGATATAGTCAGTAAACCATGCTTCTAAAATAGTTAAAAATAGGAGAAAGAAAACAAATTCAATGGACCACATATTTCTCCATCTTAATTGCTATCTATAGATAATTCTATTTTGTATTAACCGAGAATTTGATTATGACCGATAATTTTTATAGATTCTGAATTAGCAAAATATAAAATACTGATTTGCATTGATAATTCAAAAATAGTTTTCAATTTGTCGTTCTTATGTGAAATTTAGCTCTAATAACTCCTTTTTTAAATGAATATTTATTAAATTCCACTTTTCTTAAATTTATATACAATTTTTCCACTTACTTATGATAAAGAGTAATCACGTATGTACTTGACAACATTATTAAAAATTAAAAGCTTAAATGATAGAATAATAATGTGCATAAGAAAAACTACATTTCGTTCTAACGAACACCACATTTACTTCATTGAAAGCTAGACGATCGATCACAAGGAAAAAAGATAGCTAGGTGTGGTCTATTAAATTTCATTTTAGTATATAGGAATTAGCCACATATAAAAAGGAGCCAGTAATTTTTTCAAGAGTCCCAAACTTAAAAGAGGAAAAAAAGTGATTGCAAGTTTTTCTAAGGCCTTGATTGGTAGAGCATTTTAAAAAATATTAAATATTTTATCAACCAATCAACAAATCATTTAGGGAAGTATTTAGAAGCTCCAAAATGCTCTGCAAATGCCAATTCCTCTATACTTTCATATGAAGCTATTGGTAGATCATTAACCTATAAAATATATAAAAAATTAAAATAATTTTATATAATTAATTTATTTTTATTAAATAATATCAAAAAAATTATGTTTATATTAAAGTGTAAATTTTAAACTTTTAAAACTAATATTTACCATTTTTTTTTTCAAATAAAATTTTTAAAATATATAATATAATAAATACAATTGAAATATGGAAAAAAATTATTATAAATATAACTATAGATTTAGTGCTTACGAATAAATATATTAAATAATTTTATATATAATCAGAGCATACAACTTCAGCAGCATACTGCTTCTGCTGCTTAATTCTTCTGCTCTACTATCTGTTATACCAATCAAGGCCTAAGTAGAGAAGATTTTTTTTTTAACACTAAATAATATTTTATCAAGAGAATCAAAATATTATAAATGTTTACAAAAATCAGAAAAAGAGGATTTACCAATAGACATCCAAAGTAAATAACGACATATTTTTACGTATGTATGTTTAAAAGTTCTTCAGATGAATTACTCCACTTTTGTTTTTAGAATAGTTAAATCTCAGCTGATATGATCTTCATAAAAATAAAAAAAACATCTAGTAACGCTTCAAACTGAAAAGATGAGACTGTACCTCTCTTTTTATTGCTCTATTAGGAGCCACAGAGGCGAAACAACTCTTTATATTGCTCCATTGACCCAAACTTTCTCTACTTTTCATACACACCGTAGGCATAAGATGAGGCCTTCGATTTCTGCCTTACATATCACAGATAGAACACACACACACACAAAAGAACAAATTGGATCTTTTAAGGTCTCCTCTTTATTGGGAAAGACGAAATACAGAACAAGAAAGAAGTGAGAAAGAAGAAAATATGGCACTGAGAATGTGGGCTTCGTCTACGGCAAACGCTCTCAAGCTTTCTTCTTCCGTATCCAAGTCTCATCTATCTCCTGCTTTCTCCATCTGTAGATGCTTCTCCTCATGTTATTGTAATAGTGTATGTAATTTTGTGTTACGTAGCTTTTGTCTGAAGTTGTTGATTGGTGTCTTTTTTTTTTTTTTTTTTAGTGTTGGAGGGGTTGAAGTATGCAAATTCACACGAGTGGGTTAAACATGAAGGCTATGTTGCCACCATTGGCATCACTGACCATGCTCAGGTTATTAGAGCATATCACAAAGCCCAATGTGATGTAGAAAAGTTATGTGTTTAGGGTTTTTACAAGTAGAGTAGTATAAATATGTCTCCTACGAGAACTCTCATTGTAACTTTGAGGGTTGCAATTTGTGCAACTCTCTTCTTCTCATTTTATGAAATCAATCTAAAACTATTTGTGTTTTTGGAGACAACCTAAATCCTTTTCATCTTCCTTTACTTTCTTGTATAACGCTCCTCAATGAGCTATTTCATTTTATCTTTGTTTAGTTTATCATTAGAGCTCTTTTGAACATAAATATCTACTTCTTTTTGAACTAATCACACAGGTAACAGAGGCACCACCTTTCAAGTTTTTTTGTTTTTTGTTTTTTGTGATAGTTTCGGTTCCAAGTGAGAAATATGCTAACTTTAGGTGTTAAACCATAAACCCGGGTTCTTGTTTGGTAATCTAACTGTAGAAATAGCTCAGAAACTGGCTAGATCAAAGTATCTATGTCACATTAGAACTTGAAAAGAGTTTAGCTCTTAGGAGAATGTTATAAAGATGATAGCTTTGTAAGATGATTGGTTGAATAAGAGGAGACATGACACTGATGTTGCAGGGCCATTTAGGTGAAGTGGTGTTTGTGGAACCGCCAGAGGAAAATGGTTCTGTGAGCAAAGAGAAAAGCTTTGGAGCAGTGGAGAGTGTGAAGGCGACAAGTGAGATCTTATCACCGATCTCTGGTGAAGTCATTGAGGTTAACAAGAAGCTCACAGAATCACCAGGCTTGATACGGTTTAAAAGTCTTAAGGAAATAGAGTAGTAAGTTACCTCTCAGGTAGCAAGTTGATTTGCCAACTGTGTGTTGTGTAGATCAACTCAAGCCCTTATGAAGATGGTTGGATGATCAAAGGAAGACGCCGCTCACTTGGAGGGTTTCTCTGTCTCTATGTTCCAAAATTCCCTTCAAATTAAGAAAATCTAAATAAACCAGTCCAAATCTACCAATTCTCATGCTTATTTCCTCAATTTGCATACACTGTGACCAGCATCACAAAACAAGAATTCAAGAAGATGATGCAGAGATCTAACAAACACACCGATGAATGTATGTTTCATTGATTTTTCTATATATCACAAACATATCTTATACATCAGAGTCTATAGTTCTTCTTTGTTAACATATTGAACAAGACTTTGAACTATACCGTTTCTCATCACCAAGTTTACACCAAACAAACAAACACTGTCACACCAACATATTAGAGCACATGAGGAAACAGAGGTACACATAAGAGAATGGTAGACTATTACACCATACCTTCTGAACTATGTGGAAGCAAACGAGCACAGATAATTGTCGCTAATTAAGATCTTCTCCACAATCACCAGCTCTGAGAAAAGCTGGACGAAACCGGAGATCATTACTGTCTATGTATCCCTCTTCTTGTCATGGAGAAGAGCTTCAGGTGGTTCCACAGCCTAAAGACTTTCTTTTTGGAAACATTTTACGACAAAGCTCTTCCGTTAATAAAAACTAGAGCTAGTGGTATTACGGTTTTTTTCGATGATGATGATGATGAGTCCAACATTATGGTTTTATAATCTCATGTCAAAGCCTTTCTTTGTTATGTTTGTATGTAATGTAGTAGTATATTTTATAAGGTTACCATCATGAATATGAATCTTATATTCATCCTAGTTCTGGTCCAACTTTTGTTTATAAAAAAATTACTTTCGTCACGTCATTTTGTTCTTATAAAGTGAACTGTTTCACGTACTCTTTTTGACCAACAATTGCTCCTTTTATAATGTAAATTTTATCCCACAAGGCAAGTTAGGTCTCTATATTGGTTGTATCTACCTTTGACAAAACTGTAACATCCAATCTGATAAAAATTGGGCATGAAAACACACATAACGACATATGGTAACATACAAAAAAAAATTGACACACGAGGCACATACATATATGCACACACACATACAGAGATGCACAGAAACAGGACATAACTTTCCAATGGAGATCAAGCTGAAGAAGCTATGGGTCTCTTTAATCGTGATTTCTGCGATTACGACCTCGGCTTTGGGGGACTTTGGAGGACTATTAGTGAAGGGATTTTACAAAGAGAGTTGCCCATTAGCTGAAGAAATCGTGAAGCATAACGTCGAGGTTGCTGTTCTCAGAGATCCTCGTATGGCGGCTTCTCTTCTTCGTCTTCAGTTCCACGACTGCTTCGTCTTGGTAAGAAATCGTCCCTTTTCTCTCTATGATCATAACATTTTCAAGTAGTGTACAGACTCAAATTCTAGCCTACTTCTTAAATGGTATTCAAATTTGGTTCTCATAAGAGTTAAAGATTGTTTAAGCGGTGCCGTTTTGATGTTTTGATTGTGGATTTTTAGGGTTGTGATGCGTCTGTGCTCTTGGATACACATGGAGATATGTTAAGTGAGAAACAAGCAACTCCTAACGTTAACTCACTGCGTGGGTTTGAAGTAATCGATTACATAAAGTACCTCCTCGAAGAAGCTTGTCCTTTAACCGTCTCTTGTTCCGATATCATCACCATAGCCGCTCGTGACTCTGTCTTCCTGGTAATTTCCCCTTAGGGGTGTTTCTGATAAAACTGATACCAAATGGGTCAATTTTTCTAAAACAAAATTGATTGATTATATCAGAGAGGTGGACCATGGTGGGAAGTTTTGCTCGGGAGAAGAGACTCACTCAAGGCAAGCTTCTCCGGCGCAAACCAATACATTCCGGCACCAAACTCTTCCCTCGACAGCCTCATCGTAAACTTCAAGCAACAAGGCCTCGACATTCGAGATCTCATCGCACTTTCGGGCGCTCATACAATAGGTAAAGCGAGATGCTTGAGCTTCAAGCAACGCATCGTTCAACCAAACATGGAACAGACATTCTACGTCGATGAGTTCAAGAGACACAGCACATTCAGACGAATCCTACGATCACAGTGCAAAGACTCTAGCCGCGACAACCAACTGTCACCGTTGGATCTACAGACACCAGCTTTCTTTGATAACCATTATTACATAAATCTTTTAAAGGGAAGAGGGCTGTTGATTTCGGATAACGTTCTCGTTACTGAAGATCATGAAGGAGAGATCTTCAAAAAGGTTTGGGATTATGCAGTAGATCAAGATCTCTTCTTCCAAGATTTTGTGGAATCAATGTTAAAAATGGCCAATATTAATGTTCTTACAGGTATTGAAGGTGAAATTAGGGAGAGTTGTAGATTTATCAATGTCCGAATCTAAAAAACCAAACACTAGATTTGATTTGGGACAATCATCGCTCGCACATTTTCAGAGGATTTGTTTTTGCAAAAAAGACATGAACACAACATGTGTAAGCAATTTCGTTCTATTAGAAGGTTTATTAACTTTCAATTTATGGTTATTACACGCAACAATTACAAGCATCCTTAAGAGTTCCATTCTATTTCTGCTTTAATAGAGATTCAAAGATTAAGAATGTGAAGCACATTTATTTGATCCAGATCAATTCATGATCTTAATCCATGCCAAGTTATGAAGTAATATTTTGCTAGAGAGCAATCTCTGATTAAATTTGAAAATAACAAAATCAATAGAAATAAAACTTCATGTCCATTTTTACAATAAACAAAAATCAGTGCAAGAATTTCTTCTGGGCATCAGATTATCATAAAGTTAGCATCAAGAAGATTCAGACGCAAATTACCCATGAAATATAATTTCATCATCTGCCCGATAGATAAAGAAAACTTTTAACAAAAAAAATAACTTAGTAAAAAATACGAATCTGTTCAAAAAGAACATAAAGTAAGAAACTTTGAATCTGAGAATCAGTTCTCCAAGGTGAATAAACATCAATATAAAGTCAGTCGCAAATTACCCATTTGTTTTATGAGATTCATCATATTCACAGATCCAATAGAAAGGAGATTTTTTTAAAAAAAGTAAGGATTTGAGTCGATCAGAACCTGTCGAGATATCACAATAACATCACAAAATGTATCAGTGGATTGACAGACTTGTGAAATTTCTATCGTCACTTCGACTCGTAATCCCTAAAAATTTAGATATGAAAACCGATAAACATAAAAAGGTTTGTTTTGAGAAAGAATAAAAGATCTGGGAAAAGCGATTAAACTTTGTAGACACAAATCAAGAGAATAATACAATCGGAGAAGATAAAGGATTGTCACAATCGGCGTTTCTTACAATGATGAAGTGCGGTGTATATATATATATTAGTTGAGACGGGATTAAAAGAAGAAGCCCTAATTTTATTCTTCTTTCTTTTGGGCTTTTTTGGGCCGTACAAATGCTTAGATTTATCTGGATTTTATATGGGCTTCTTAGATAAAGGATTAAGAAGAAGCCCTGATATATCCTAATTTTAGGGTCTTTGACCATGATGGAGGTGGACTAGTTTGCCATTACCAACATATTGAAGAATCAAATCCAGCTCATAACTTACTAAACATATTATGAGGTATCATTTTTGTATCCAAGAGGACAACTGTTTTTTACTCATGTGTTGAAAAATTCATGTGTAACTTATATGAGCTCATAATTTACTGGGATAGAATCCTGGGAGACATCTATATATGGCTATTCAACCTATCAGACCCTTACGTATCAGGTAAACAATCCTAATCATTTACAGATCCGTCTTANGAGTTTATTATCTTCTTCTCGATAATATTTTTCTCTCACGTTCTTAACAAAAAATCATCAATAACAGATTTAAGCAAAACAAGAAAAAATACATAGAAAAACAAAAGAAAAATATAAACAAACCAACAAAAAATTAGAAAAAGAATATTAATAATTTTTTTTTTTTATTATTCTAGTTTATCAAATTTATAATTATTTAATTATAAATCATGACATTAACCATTTATTGTCATCAGGTAACCGTAACCGTATCTAACCGTAACCGTATTAACCGGACTCGTATTTAACCATAACCGTTTTAACCGTATATTAAACGGTTAAGGTTAAGGTTAAAAAAAAATCTAACCGTAACCGGTGGTTAAATAACCTTAACCGCATTAACCGTAACCGTGGTCATGCTTAAATCCAGCTCATAACTTACTAAACATATTATGAGGTATCATTTTTGTATCCAAGAGGACAACTGTTTTTACTCATGTATTGAAAGATTCATGTGTAACTTATATGAGCTCATAATTTACTGGGATGGAATCCTGGGAGACATCTATATATGGCTATTCAACCTATCAGACCCTTACGTATCAGGTAAACAATCCTAATCATTTACAGATCCGTCTTAATAATAAACAACCCTAATCCTTAACTAATTCTTGCCATGTACAATTCTTTTCTTCAACGATTGTATTTTTTTTTTATCGTGGACCTTTTTCATTTATTTGACTAGAAAGAGAAAGAAGACGTTTTTTTTTTATCTCTCCACAACTAAAAAAAAAAAGATTTTTCTTCTTCATACAATTGTATAATTTCTGTTATTCACAATGTAACATATTTTAAGCCACTCTTGTATGATTACGTACGACCTAGTTGCAGGCACGCTGGTGGTGCCACACAATGACTCCGACTATAGTGTTTATAGGGTCTTTGACTATAGTGTTTATAGTGTTTTGCATGTGTTTATAGTTTTATTGTTTCTTGTGGTGAAGTTTAGAGTTTTTTTAAGGTTAAATGGACAAAAAGACAAAAAGGAGAGAAAAACGAATTATTAGATATTTTCAAAGCATCAGATGTGTAGCATTTGTTGAGGAGCGCATATTTGGTCACGAGATGGAGAAAGGAGTTAACTTACATTTGAATGTGGTTTAAAATCAATCAAACTGTGCAATCAAGAGTTCTGACTTTTCTTTTAAAACTAAAATTGACTTTTCAATTTATTTGGTCAAAGTAAACTCATAATACGTGAAGAACATGGCACAGAGATAAGAAGTCACAATATTAATAGATCCCCGAATGACATATGATTGCGGTATGATAGTCTCTCTAGATTCTAATCAATATCATACCAAAATAATTTGATAATAATGCGATTAATTACTATTACGATGTAATTAGTTATTTGCAAATTGTATATAAATCAAATCACACTATAAAACTATAATTGTGGTGTGACTAAATTAGGATTTTATTTTAAACTTTACAATTTTACTTGCATTTGTATTAAATAATTACTTTTAAATTTAGATTTAATAACTATAATTCCACTATATTCTTGCCAAAAGACGGCTTTAATCATGCGAATAATTCAAAAGCAGATACTGTAATGTGAAATTTATTAATGTGAAATTCACATTCACAAGATTATTTATTATTACAACAAATATTTGATTGTGAAGCGGGAAACATTGAATTCCACAAAAGTTGCATGCATGAAATTTAGGGGTGCATTCAATATAATATTTAGAAGGATTTGGAAAAAAGTCCACCAAAACATCTTCAAATCACTAAAAGTCTCATAAAATATACTACTTAAAATATATCCAATAACAATGGATTTGATAGTTCATTTACAAATCACTAGTTCAATAACATGAGATTTTAAAAAACTTTTTAAAATTCATGTTTGAATAACATAAGTATTAATCAGAAGCTTGTTTTGGATATACCTAAGACCGCCACTTTGAATAATAACGGTTATCAGCAGATTAATAATAGTATTGTTTTGTAAAACAAAAAAGAAGATTTGGAGAGGTTGTTGATGGTAATTTTGAAGTTTCTATAAAACAAGTAGATTGCAATGATAATAATGGTTATCAGCTGATTCAAAACAAGATTGGAATGATGTTGTTAGCAGATACAAATACTAAACATATTCTGAGGTATCATTTTGTATCTAAGAGGACAACTGTTTTTACTCATGTGTTGAAAGATTCATGTGTAACTTATATGAGCTCATAACTTACTGGGATGGAATCCTGAGAGACATTTATATATGGCTATTCAACCTACCAGACCCTTACGTATAAAACTTATCAAGTAAACAACCCTAGTCATTTACAGGTCCGTCTTAATAATATTGACGATTTTATGCAAAATATGAAATATAGACCTTTTATTTATATCATAAAAATATAATAAATTTTTAACATTAATGATAATGCGTGGATCGTATTCGTATACATTTTTAGTATCACTATTCATTCGTGCAAGTTTTGAACATGACGTTTTGGACATATTTTTATTTCAAGATCAATTTCAAGCATGTGATTAATATTTCTACATTTTATTACCTAATTTAGAAACTCCAAAGCTCTCATAATTAATAACTCTTTACACAAATCGAAAAATCTCAAAGACAAACACTTGTTCGTCATGGATATTAACTACAAGTTCATACTACAAACAAAATATTGATACATGCTTTCAACTTTTACATTGGGCGATAGCTTTTTCTCATATTTGATAGATTCATTAAGGAGAAGCAATTCATGAGGCATTGAGAACCATATGGAGAATAACTTATGTGCCTTTTCTGCAAAACTACAATTAAAGAATCAATCAACATATTTAAGCCTAGAAGAGAAAGATTGATTATACGTTATTTTATTCATAGTCAATTACACATAAGATAATATTGTATTTTGTCCATAACTCATTTTTACAAAATCACAATCTTTCTCTTAAAAAGTAAAAATCTCAAAAATTTCAAGAACATACTCTACAACAAAGCTAAAGACGAAGTGATCATTTTTTTTTTCTTCCATAAAAACTCATACGTTTGATCAAAACCACCGACTCCATAGTGAAATTAGAGACGAATTGGATATAACTGGTTATGCAAAACACTTTGCATTTGTAAAAATTTCAAATGCACAAGTTTTCCAATTTTAGAACGATTTATTTAGGATGAGAGAAAAATACTTGAGCAAAAACAAAATGAAGCTACCAGATAAGAGAAGCAAAACGTAATAAAAGAGATACTAAATTGGAAGTCTCTTCGAAAGTATGTGTTATGTCTCTTTCTTAAATTTGCAAGATAAAGTTTATGTAGTCAAAAACGGTAGTTGAGACTCTATGAGACAATATAGTTTTAGAGAAAGAAAAATGTGAAGTGCATACATTATTGACGCTAATAGAGTGTGGAAAAAAATTAATATGGATGAAAGACATAAAAAAAAATTGTGGACTGAAAAATATTAGCTTGTCAAAATATTGCGTGGAAAGTAATGACATGGTAAAAAAGAAGTTAATGTATATTAGTGTTTTGTTTTTACTGGTTTTTCATCTAATATTTTTTCTTATGTGTTATCTTTTAAAAACAAAAAAATCTAATAAACTGTAAATATGTGATATTTTAGAATGTCAAAATAAGTTTAGATTATGAGCCTATTTTGTAAATCAAATAAATATAGATACATTTTTTTATCTATATAAATAATAATAGATTAAGAGTTTGTTGTAAAAAAAGATAATAGATCAGAGCTTTTTTAATAAAATTTTAAAACATAAAAAATATATATATATATGGGCGTTGGCACTCAAGGATTAATTTGGGCGTTACAAACTCTATTTGGAGAAGAGAGAGGGAAGCAGAGCACTCAAGGATCCATTCAAGGTTTGGTTAGAGCTTCTAGCATCGAATCTAAGATCTTTTATTAACAAAAATTTGATCATTTGTTACTCAACGTTTCATAAATGTTAATTGGAACATTACTTATTAATGAAACAAATATATAAAACAAGGCTCCAAGCCTCCAATGATGCTAATTCTAAAAGAGCTGCATATTATGATGGGAAATTTACTTACCAATGAAAGTTTATATAGTTCTTCTCAAAAACAACTTAAACAATGAAAGTTTATGAAGTTGTTCTCAAAATTTAGAAACTTGTGTATACCATAATCAAAATTGGCTCAAGTACAATTGGTAAATCCATGATGAGATATGGACCAAATAAGAAAAACCTAAGCTATCAAAAGACAAAGAAAGAAAATTTGGTAACGCATGGTTCGAACATAAACCAGGATAATCTTTAAACCCGATTCTAA
Organism: Eutrema yunnanense; assembly: GCA_002933935.1. Classification (NCBI taxonomy): domain Eukaryota; kingdom Viridiplantae; phylum Streptophyta; class Magnoliopsida; order Brassicales; family Brassicaceae; genus Eutrema; species Eutrema yunnanense. The sequence continues at coordinate 197,542 of PKML01069419.1, read as the reverse complement.
ACCGACTAAGAAAACCAAGAAACGTTCAAACGACGCAATGAGAGAGAGATGATGAGGTCAAAGGAAAATGCTACTGACGGAGCTATCATCATGGACACGCCAAATCGTCTCACCAAGAAGATTAGCCACCGATAAAATTGTCAACTGCGGGAAGTAATTCTCCTCCGCTACTGGTAATGTGTTTGTCACTATCACTTCTTGAAGCAAACCCCCCGATAATCGCTCTATCGCAGGCGGGCTTCCATTGATTCATTAGAAACAATAGAATGCTTCAGAAAGTAATGATTTTGAGACTGTTCTAGACCAAAATATCGGTTAATAGGTTACCTGAAAACAGCGTGCGTGCAGCACGCATAGACCTCCCGAGCACCCTCCTGGTGTAACAAAGCTGCTCCTTTCACAATGGTTCCTGAGACAGAAGAACGGGTTTTAGTGATCTTGATGGAGAATAGGAAAGCTTGGTTTGTCGGTAGCATGTTTCTTGAAAGAGTAAGATTAAGCCAACTTCATGCTGTTTTTACTAACCAGCGGTATCAATCATATCATCAACCATTACTGCCACCTTCCCTCTTACATCACCAATTAGGTTCATGACCTGATAGGAAAGTATATAAACATGTGAAATTGAGGGGAAGCAACAGAACTCTGACTTTGAAAGAGAAGGGGGTAAATTACCTCAGCAACATTGTGTCCATGACGCCTTTTATCGACAATAGCAAGTGGTGCATCAGATAATTTCTTTGCAAAAGCACGTGCCCTGGCTACTCCACCAACATCAGGAGAAACCACTACCAAATCCGCTGAGGAAATCGACTTGCTAGCAAGATAATCAAGTATCACAGGCTGAAAAAATTAAACACGTGGAACGGGTTAAAGGTACTATGAATTAAAAGATCATAGACACACAGTGCACAATGAGGAAATGCCGTAGCTATCAAGAACGTGGCTTTAGAGGTGTACCTGGCAGTACACATGGTCTACTGGAATGTCAAAGTAACCCATCGACTGTCCCGAATGAAGATCACAAGCAAGAACTCGATCTGCACCAGCTTCGGTAATAAGGTTAGCAACCAATTTGGCAGCAATGGATTCACGCCCTTGTGTCTGCAAGCAGAAAAAAAGATGAATTTTTGACAAGAAAAGATTACTGAATAGCTTCAAGATATCAAGAACCCTCCATATCTGGTCAAAGCAGGTAATCTATTCACCTTCCTGTCAGCTCTTGCATATCCAAAATACGGAATAACGGCTGTTACTTTCTTGGCAGATGCTCTTCGGCAAGCATCTATCATAATCAAAAGCTCCATGAGATTCTCATTTGTTGGAGTACAAGTAGGCTGCACCAGATAGACGTCGCATCCCCTAACGCTCTCTTGTAGCTGAATGTAGATCTCTCCATCAGCAAATCTCTTAATGTTAATCTTGCCAAGCTCCAAGCCCATATACCAAGCAATTTCCTGAGAAAGTGCTGGATTTGCAGTACCAGAGAATAACTTCAGCCTGGTATTGGTTCTATTGACCGATTTCTCCATCCGGGCAGATTCCAAGAAATTTGGAAGTGTCCTCTCGTTAATAATTGGGATACTGGGTTTCCCATTTCCCACATTCAATGACTCGGGCAGATCGCATTTCTAGCAAATAACAACAACAACAAAAAGAAAGAAACAGTTTTGGAATTGTGGTTTGACTAAATCACACAAGCCTTTAGATAGTAAACTAAATTAATCAAACGAATCCATCCGCTTATCTACATGCCATTGGCAAAAGCAACGACCTTATTATATAGCGACATTCCCATAAACAAACAAATCCTGAGGAAAGAGACAACCTTTGTAGCTGATATGCACCTATCAAAATCTCAGAAATTCAAACTAGACCAGATGGGTAATAGGGTCCACTCAATCTAGGAGTCTCAATACTCTGGTAAAAGTAATAGAGAGACTAAAGAAGAAGAAAGGATCAAAAAGCAGAATCAACAACACTCCAATTCTATGAACATGCACATCAATTCATATATTCACACGAGCACTGCTTACAACACAAGAGAAGACAGAGCTCCGGAAGCGAGACTGAGAGGTCGTGAACGAGAGAGACGAGCAGGAGGAAAAGAAAGTCGAAGACGACGATGGCGTCTTAGCGGCGGGAGGAAACGACAAAGCCAGCGACACCATTGAATATATGTCAGCAATACCTCACTTAAAACCACCTCTGGCTGAAGCAGAGTATTAAACTCTCGCAGAAATTAGGTTTAGGGTTTAAGAATTGAGGAGATTAGAATGAAAAGGAAGAAGTAAAGAAAAAAGCTTTATGGTTCTCTTCTTCTTCTTCCTCCTCCTCTTCTCCGAGTTTGTGTGAGACTCTTTCTCGAATTTCGATGGTTCTTTTATTGTTTTTTTCATCTGACAACAATAAATAGGAAATGGTTTGGTTGGTGTGTAGAAGTTATTAATAAACGACGTCGTTTTACATGCATCGCATAAATAGTGGTCGTCGGATTAATGGATTGTACACGTCTGGCTGGGACTTTTCTTAAAATAACTTTCAATACATTTGAAATCAATTCAAAAATCATGCTCCTATTTATTGGTTTTACTTATGTCACACAGATTTTGTATTGACATACAATATTTGAATTAACTTTTGAGCCGAATCAGAGTTTTGACTTAGGAAAATAATAATTACAAAAACTCGTGGCAACAAAAATATAATAATTGTTATGAATAAATTATATAGATGTATATTATAAGATCCATATAATAGAAGGATTTATTTATTATTCAAGTTCAACTTGTTTTCCAAATTTTTGTATATCTATATATATCTCATTATCTAGAAAATAAAATACACAATAATTTCTTCTTTCTCTTTTATTCACAACACGTTATTATTATTCATGGAATAAGATACACAACAATTTCTTCATTCTCTTTTATTCACAACATGTTATCAGCACGATAGTCTACCATAACGATCAGTTCGAGGAAGACATAACTTATCATCCCAGAATAATACATAAACATAAATTAAATCTCACATTTATGGATGTAACAACGGATCCAGAGACTATCATGATGATAACGTGTTGTGAATAAAAGAGAAAAGAAATTGTTGTATATCTTATTCTATAAATAATGAGAGGTATATATAAGTATTCAAAAACTTGGAGAACAAGTTGAACTCTGAGAATAAATAAATCTAGAATATTCTAGAACCATTTAAAATATAGGCCTTAGGCATGCGTATAATCTATTCATAACAATAATCTCATTTGTTATAAAAAAAATATAATAGAAGAAGACTAATCACTTTTGTTTATTGACTACAAAGTGGAATTGGAATTTCTTGGTACAACAAGCATAAATAATATGCGGTTAATTCCTCGTGCCCATAAACCCTTCGGAACCGAAGTTGGGTTAACAATTGGGGTTTTCAAAAAACCAAACCGGACCAGAAAATTATCTTTCTGTTTCGGTCTAATCCATTTCTCTTGTGCAAAAAAAGAAGAAGCTAACAATGGCGCTTCTTGAAGCTTCTCTCTCCATCCTCTCCTTCTCTTCTTCTTCCTCAAAACCTTATCTCTTTTCTAGACAGTCTAAACCTACCGCCTTAAGTCTTAGAATTCCCAGTAATCTCTCTCCCGTCTTCTCTCTCAATTTCCCTCTCGGATCCGCCGGCGATAACTCGCGGCGGCTCGTCTCCGTGCTTTGTTCCGTCACAGAGGAAGAAACTTCGCCGGAGGAGAAGACTGAGGAAACCCAGGAGTTAAATCTGAAAAGGAAGCTTTTTGTATACAATCTCCCTTGGTCTCTGAGCGTAAATGACATATCCGAGCTCTTTGGACAATGCGGGACTGTGTCCAATGTCGAGGTCTTTTTTTTTTTCTTGAATTCATCGATTTTTTGTTGTTATTGCGAGTTGGGTAACCTAACTTTTGAAAATTTCTCAGATCATAAGGCAAAAAGATGGGAAGAATCGAGGGTTTGCTTTTGTAACAATGACTTCTGGAGAAGAAGCTCAAGCTGCTGTTGATAAGTTGGATACTTTTGTAAGCACAAACCATGTCCCCCTTTTTGTATTGTTCCTTTCAATGTTGTTCTGTCTTGGTTTGTGTGTTCTTTATCCAAAATCCTTTAGATTTTTTTCTGGCTGAGTGTGGATAGGTTAATTTCAAACCATTTTAGTCGGATAATTTGGAAACAGCTAAAGAAATGAGAAGTTTCATAACGGATTAACTGCCATTGTGTTGAATTGTTAGCTAATTTCCTCCATCCTCGATATTAAACAAGCTTCTATGTTCTCTGTTTTCAGCAAGTCTCAGGGAGGATCATAAAGGTAAGCTTTGCAAAAAGGTTCAAGAAGCCTACCCCGAGACCTCCTAACGCTCTTCCTTCTGCTTCCCCTGGAGAAACCCGTCACAAACTCTATGTATCCAATCTCGCTTGGAAAGCAAGATCAACCCATCTCCGTGAGTTTTTCGCTGCTGCAGATTTCAACCTGGTTTCAGCTCGGGTTGTTTTCGCAGACCCTGAAGGAAGAGCTTCCGGCTATGGCTTTGTCTCATTTCCTACAAGAGAAGAAGCCGAGGCTGCAATCTCTAAACTCAATGGGAAGGTATAAAGTTTGCTTCATTACCAAAATCCTAACCAAGATAAGAAAGTTTGCTTCTTTCTCTTACTTAAGCATGTAGAGAGTTAATTACTATGTCGTTTTTCCTATAGGAGCTAATGGGCAGACCTATCAGTCTTAAGTTTAGCTTGAGAAGCGCCGGTGAATCTGAAGATGGTAACACAATAGAAGACAACAATACTTCTGAAGAAAAACCCGTGGAATGACTCTTATTCTTTCTCAGTTTATTCGTCAGGGAAATCTGACTACATATCTTTATTACAGTTTTGAATATCTACTGCTATAAAGAACACACACAAAAAAATGAAATTTATTGGTAAACTAGACTTCAATCCTGCTAATGTATGATGAATCACCAAGCCATCCCGTATTTTGCAGCTTCATCATACCGAGTAAAGTTCATCGAACGAGACACAGCTTCCTGTTTGGTAATGTCTTCCTTTCATCTTCACATTGACATCCGTCATCTTAACCATGAAATGTCCTGTAGAATGTGACCTCGAGAATCGCCAAACCGAGGCTTCCATAAGCCTTTTGCTTGAACTAGTGGTAGGAGGGTTTTCCTCGAATGGGACACAACTTCCTGTTTGGTAATTTCTTCTTTTGATCTTCACATTGACATCCGTCGTCTTAACCATGAAATGTCCTGTAGAATGTGACCTCGAGAATCGCCAAGCCGAGGCTTCCATAAGCCTTTTGCTTGAACTAATGGTAGGAGGATTTTCTTCGTCATGGTTTAGGTCCTGAATAGTGATTGTGACTGTGTTGTTGTGCAAATGTCCATGGCTTCCAGATCCGACCAGTCCGGGGTCTAGCTCACACCGGCAAACAGGGCAAGTCTTGTGTAACTCAAACCAAAGATCAATGCAATTTGAATGAAATCCATGACGACAAACCGTTATGAGCCTAATGGTGTCTTCATCTGCAAACTCTGACAAGCAGATGGCGCATTCTGTCCCGTGATTTTTCATTGTTGCAGATGAATAGAGGAACACGGGTAAGGACCGGATGATAAATGGGTCGAGGCCGGTGTTTTCAGGTGGAGTGGCCACATGAATTAGGTCACCGTAAGGTGTTCGCTGAAGGGTCCAAGCTGAAAACAACCGATTCAGAAGACATCGCCAGAAGAATAGAGACAAGAATCCGGCGACAATTACAAAGAGAAGAATGCCGGTTAAAACTACGGTGACGGGCATGGAAACGCTAGGGAAAACATCAGCATCTGGGATTGTTGTTGTTGACGCCATTTGAAGATTGATACGGCTGGATCAGAAATACTCCGGATTCCACCAGTTTCATATATTTCTTGGCAAAGAAGAAAATGTTCGTTCTAAGAATTGCTTGCGAGAAAAGAAATATTGTTCCAAGTTAGTAGAGAGAAGTGAGGAGAAGCTAGTGGCTATGCCAGAGTCACAACAGTGGCTTTACTTAGCATATTGAGCGAGTCTTTTGTGACAATAAAAACACAATTAGTGTCTTAATGTTAAAATAACACGAAATAAACCAAAAATATTTAAACTTTTTTTCTAAATTTTGGAATCTGAAAAGAAGAAAAAACAAGAGTAAAATAGTATTCCATCTCTCTCTCTCTCTCCCTGCGTGACTTCTCTCCTCCACCGGCGTCGCCTCCTCCTTGCTCTCTCTTCCTCACCGTCGAGATCAGCCTCCTCCTTGTCTCTCTTCCGCTCAGGAACCGTCAGCCACCTTGCAGAGGGATTTCCCGGCGAACCGCAAAGAACCACAAGACAAAAGACATATCAAATCGAAGCCCCGGATCTTACCGTTCCAGGAAGACCGAGTTTGACCGGAACGGAGACCTAAGTCCACAGATATCGCCATTCCAGTGACGGATATCGGATCTGCCGCTCACTAGAAAACCTTAACCGCCGCTGTCACCTTGCGGGATGTTTTTCCGACAAACCGCTGCGAACCATAAGACATATTGCATATCAAACTGAAGCCCCGAGTGTCTACTTTCCGTGAAGCCCGAGATCACCCGAATCGGAGATCTGTACCAGAAGATATGGCTATTCCAGTGAAACGTACCGCATCTGCCTCACCACCTTCAATGACGAGATCACCCGAATCGGAGATCTGTACCAGCTCGTCTCTGATCGTGGTTGAAGCAGATCCGGTACGTTTCATTGGAATGGCCATATCTCCTGGTACAGATCTCCAATTCGGGTGATCTCTTTCTTCACGGAAAGAAGACACTCGGGGCTTCAGTTTGATATGCAGTACGTCTTCTGGTTCGCAGCGGGTTATCGGGAAAACAGCCCGAAAGGTGACGGCGGCGGTTAGGGTTTTCTGGTGAGCGGTAGATCCGACACCCATCACTGGAATGGCGATATATGCGGAGTCAGGTCTCCGTTTAGGTCAAATTCGGTCTTCCTGGAACGGTAAGATCCGGGGCTTCGATTTGATATGTTGTTCGTCTTGTGGTTCTTCGCAGTTCGCCGGAAAATCCCTCTGCAAGGTGGCTGACGGTTCCTGAGCGGTAGAGAAACAAGGAGGAGGCTGATCTCGACGGTGAGGAAGAGAGAGCGAGGAGGAGGCGACGCCGGTAGAGGAGAGAAGTCACGCAAGAAGAGAGAGAGGAGAGGAGAGCGGCCGAAAGAGAGAAGAGAGAAAGAGAGGGTTTGGGTTATCACAATATTCTCAATTTTCTATTCAAAATTTAAATATGTTTAGTGTTTTATGATATTTTTATTTTGCAGTATTTTTTATGATTGGTTTAGTTGTTTTAAATTAAATATTATATAATTGTTTTTCTTAATCTTTGTGATTTTAATCAAAATATCTAATATTTTGAAACAGATAGAGTAATAATATTAACGGATGAAAAAAGAAACAGGTACCACCAATGATGGTCCGGTTTACAAGTACGAAACATGATCTAGTTCGGTTTGGTCTGGTACAAGATAAGATTTAGGATTGGCATAGGAGGAGAATCAGATGGTACAAAAAGATGACTTTTTTTCTTTGTTGAGTCGCATTCTACAACAACAAAAGAGAGGAAGCTAATATATCACAGTAACGTCTCTAAAAAGGTATAGCTTTGTCATCAATCTGTGGAAAGGCAGCGACTTTATTCAATATCGTCGATCCAATCACCATAAACCCGACTGATTTTATCCGGTCCTTTCCATTTCCGTTGAGTTCTGACCCCGTTGGGTTTCTGAGTAACGGCACTAGATACCCGTTGGGGCGGGACTCCAGGAGAAACAAGGCTAGTCAGTGTGTCAGCTTGATCTGTCTGCTTTGTGCCCGGAGTGGCAGATGTTCCGATCTTACCTTCTCCTTCGACGAGTCCCCCACCAAATCTATGCAACTCTGCAAAACAGCATCATAAATACATAAACTTCTAGCTACCGACTGTTGAAACTTTCTGCATTTCCATGGATAACAAGCAGATCGCAAACTTGTTCCAATGAGAAACTGATAGACGTCACACTCTAACATTTCAACCGTCTCACTCGATCCACTCGCAGTCCTTTTAAAACCCTCTTTTACCAATCCATTCACCAAGCACCATTGATCAAATTTTCTTCAGGATGATTTTATCTAAGGTAAAAGGTTAATAACTGACCAAATTGCATCCACAGTCCATTGAAAACACTCAAGAAAACAGATGCCATTACACATAGAAATCGACAGAGACAAGCTAATAATGCTAGTTCTAGTGGTCAAAACATTATCTCTCAGTCCAGCGATTCAGCAACCATTAGCTAACAACCCTCCAGTGACACTCTAATCTCACAGTTCATCAAGCAGCGCTGATTAAAACCCATTTCTATTCAACATTTTAAAGCACATCGGGGTTACTAATACACGAGAAAAGGCCGTAACTTTACCTGCAGCTCCATGAGCAAAATGGCAGTTAGCACCAAATGGACAATACCCAGTGGTCTCCCACTTATTGCAAACCCTTGTCTTCCAATTTGGAGGTCTCACAATCTGAGCAGCATTGCCGCCATCACCAGCACCATAACCACCAGGGCCTAAACTAATCGCAAGGCTTTCTCTGTTTTTTGAAGCCTCGTCGTGTAGAAACGTACAGCTTTCTCCGTAAGGACATCCCTCTCCGCTGTAAAACTTCTTGCAATGTCTTCCCTTGTACGACCTTCCACTCTCCGCCGGGATCTTGAACTCTTCGCGGGTCTCAGCCGTCGTCTCCTGCCCATCGGGCGGCGGACGACGGAGCTCCCCCGCGCTGTGAGCAAAATGGCAGCTGTTCGCGACGTACGGACAAGTTCCAGCGCGGAATTTGAAGCAGAGCTTCGTCTTGAAGAACGATTTCCCGATCTCGGAGAAGGAGGAGAAAGCAGGCGGAGCCCCGCGTGTTTTCTTGCTCGGCGACTCTGTATCATCGGGGTTCACCGCCCAGACACGGCTGTAATCATCCTCATTGGCCCAGACGGAACTGTCTCCGGGATTCGGAAACCGATTCTCCGGCGGAGGGTCGTTGGTGGGTATCACGTGAACTGCATCGCTGCCGGAATCCCGCCGATGACTCATCACGTCGACCAAGAAACCCTAATTTAGTAGCCAAGGAGCTCAGATTTTCGATTCTCGACAGTAAAAGCCGAGGAATTTCGTGAATCCCAGAGATGGATGATCTAGAAACACATTGAAATTCAAAGAAAAGGGAGAGCAAGAAATGTTGGAAATGAAATAGGAAGAGACAGAGAGAGTAGATGAAGGAAGAGGGAAGTAGAAAATAGAAGAAGTAAGCCAACTAATATTTTAGTAGCATTTATACAAGGATCAGAAGGTGATTTATCTAAGATTAGTGGTCGCAGATTAATTAAACAAAGAATGTTCTGAAATTTAAATCTTTTTTAAGATATTGTTCATTTGGATACCATAGGTTTTAACTTGATTAGAAACATTAGTGTTTAATTAAAGCTAAGTTAATTTAATTAAAGGGTTAATTTAAGGAGGATTGACAAGGAAGATTTTTTGATTGACCAAATATTTAATGCATGTTTCACCCTGTCACTTAGCAAAATAAAAGAAAAAATAACGAGTTAAAAATGTTTCAAGTTTTTGTACCACAGTCAATTTGGCAACGACCAATATTATTCCGACGCCGATGTTGATTAAAAATTCGTATTTTCCACAGAGTAAATTTGAAGATCGTTATTTATTTTTTTTGTGCAACCATTTCATTTCAAAAGACTAAAGGAACAAAGTTAACCTCCACTAGGGGAGGAATCAGGAATCATTACAAAGCAATAGAGCCGACTTGGCTAAAACATCCACCAAACTATTAGCTAAACGAGGAATATGATGAAAAGAGATAGAAATAAAGCTATTACAAGTTGCTTTGCTGTCGAGGAGGAGACTGTGAATCTCTATCGATTGGCCACCGAATTTGAGAAGAAGGATAAGTTCCAAACAATCCGAAAAATAGTCAGTTACAAAAAAAAAAAAAAAAAAAAAAAAACAATCCGAAAAATAGGCCAAGTGATTGATATCCGACATTTTCGCAAGACCAAGCGCTGAGAAGAAAGCAAGAGTTTCCACCATTAAAGTGGAGGCATCCGAGGATGAGCCTTGGAAGAACAAAGCCTCCGAAGGGGTTTTAACTAGGGCCTGGACCAAAAAATTCGGAACCGAATCCGATCCGAATTTTAAAAATATCCGATCGGATCCTAATTTTTTATACCCAATGAACCGAACCCGAACTGGTACTGAACCGAGAACCGAATGGTACCCGAAATACCTGAAGTGTAATTATATACCCAAATATATTAATTTTATTTAGACTTGATATAACCTAAATACCCAAAATTACAACTATAACCCGAATATATTAATTGTTTTTGGGTATTTTGGGTATTTTAGTTATAGTTTCGATATTATGGGTATATCGAATACATCTATTTTGTTTTTTTCTTGATTTTTCGGGTATTTTGGATACTTTTGGTTTGAAAGTACATTGGTTTTATTGAAATGAATATTCATGTTTTTGTGTTTTGTCTCGGATTTTGGGTTCTTCGGGTATTGTGGATACTTTTGGATCCGGATCCGAATATATCCAAAAAAATGCAGATCTTAAAAAAATATATGATCCGATCCGAATCCGAATCGAACCCGATCCAAAATTTTAAAATATTCGATCAGTACCTAAATATCCGAAACCCGAAATACCCGAACTGAAACCGATATCCGAACGCCCATCCCGAGCAACCCAACCTAATCCACAAAGGTAAGAGTTAGCCGATCAAGTATCCAACCGTTGATTTTCCATGTTAAAAGTAAAAAGCCGAAAACCAATAGCCTTTTTTATTCACAAATAAATGATTTTAAAATGAAATTTAAACACATCTAGTTAATTGTCTGCTTTTTTTTTGTTACTTCAACCACATCTACTAATTGTAGTTTAAATTAATACACATTTACCCATAGAATCAAGCGATTCCAAATCACGAATTAAAATAACGAGACCGGATCCGGTTCGGGTGGAGATACGCACGTGGAACACGCGTTTCAAACTTGCTGATTAATGGCGGCTTCTTCACCACTTTGCTAGTTCGTCATCAATGGCACACTCTCCGACGACTTTAGCTGAAACAGAGGAGGAGAATGCGATCGTTTCCAGGTTCTAGGCTTATCTCCGAATCAACACCGTACAGCCGAATCCTGATTACCGCGCAGCCGCAGATTTCATTAAATCCCAGGCTCAATCCATCTCTCTCGGATATGAATCGATCGAATTCGTTGAGTGAAAGCCGCTTGTTCTCCTGAAATGGATCGGATCTGATCCTTCGTTACCTGCGATTCTCTTAAACTCTCACACCGATGTCGTCCACTTTGAGGCAGACAAGTGGGATCATCCTCCGCTCGGAGCAGAAATAGACCAAGACGGCAAAATTTACGCGAGGGGAACTCAGGACATGAAGAGCGTTGGGATGCAGTACCTAGAAGCCATTCGCAAGCTCATAGCCTCTGGATTTGAGCCACTTCGATCCGTCTATGTCTCGTTCGTTCCCGATGAAGAGATCGGCGGCGCTGATGGGGTTGGGCAGTTCGTTGAATCGGAAATGTTCAAGAGCTTGAACATTGCCATCGTGCTCGACGAAGGTAAACACTTTGGTACACATACAACTGCCTAATTAAGCACATAACGATTGTTAATGGTGATGAATGAATCAGGTTTGCCATCTCCAACGGAGAACTACAGAGTTTTCAATGGAGAGAGGATTCCATGGTCGCTTCAGATCAAATCTGTAGGACAACCTGGCCATGGCTCAAAGCTCTACGATAACTCAGCCGCGGAGAATCTAACTAAAAGCATTGAGAGTATAATGAGATTCAGAGCTTCTCAGTTTGATCAGCTCAAAGCTGGTTTGAAGTCTGAAGGCGGAGTAATCTCTGTCAGCATGGTTTTCCTCAAAGCTGGCACTCCTTCTCCAGATGTATTCTTCCCCTCTTTCTTTTTCTTCACAGTTGATGACCAAATCTGATCTTTGTGATTCAACCTAAAAATATGGCCCTTGTTTGGATTAAGGGTTTTGTGATGAATCTGCAACCATCCGAGGCAGAAGCTGGTTTCGACATTCGTATCCCACCCACTGCTGATTTACAAGCACTAGAAAGACGTGTGGTTGAGGAATGGGCACCTCCTGCCAGGAACATGTCCTTCGAGGTAATTTTCTTAGTAGTGTGGCCATAACTTAAGAAAGTTGTATCTGATGAAGAGTTCTCTCGGTATGCATGTCAGCTTTGGCGATTCGACCAGAATCATTCAGGGAAGCAGTCACTTACAGCAAAAGATGATTCAAATCTATGGTGGGGACTCTTAGAAAATGCTGTGAATGCAGCTGGAGGGAAGACTAGTGAGCCTGAGATCTTCCCTGCATCAACAGATTCTAAGTATTTCCGGAGAGCAGGCTTGCCTGCGATTGGGTTCTCTCCTATATCAAACACCCCGAGTTTGCTTCATGATCATAATGAGGTACTACTGTCTTCTGTGATTTTGATTGAAACAATGTTTCGCCGTGGAGTATCCTTCAGTTTGCCTATCATTTGGTGGATTCACCACAACCTCCCAGGAGCAATCTCTTATGCCATTCTTCCATCTCGCTTTTCTTGCAGTATCTGAGTCAATCTGAGTACTTAAAGGGCATTGATATGTATGTCTCGATCATCAAGGCTTACACATCATATGCTTCACCTGAAGGATAGTGTTTCAAGAGCTGAGTTATAAGGGTCTGTGTCCCACACAGTTCCCTCTTCCTCAGTCTTATATCTGACAATAGGAGTGAAACTCATCATGCTACCACGTGAACTTCTCTTGTAATCAAACTTGCATGAGTATTATCACACAAAAGGGTTTCCAAAAACTGCTTATTCTTGTTATCTCTTTGTTTTCTCAACCATCTGAATGCTAACAGTAGTCACCGCAAATGCACAACCTCCATCCTTCAAGTTTCAATGTGAGCTTGAAAAAGACATGATAGTCCCCACAATCTCAGATTCTTAGTAACCATCCCAGACTTGTTCAGCAGAGAAGCCAGCTTTTTTCTCCCTCTCAGAAGATCCAAGCCCTCATAAATGTCCCAGCACCAATGATCAAGTTCTAAATTATCACATCACCTCATTGAACACGCAAAAGGGATCCTTACATCTCACCCTTTGTGGAAAACATTGTCGATCAAAGCACTCCTAACATAGACGTCAGCTTCCAGGCCATCCATAATCTCAAGCATTGTGATATCAACTAGCATGTTTCAGGCTTTGAACACTGAAGAGTTGTGTTGATTTACTAAACTGGTATACATTTAGTGTAGTTTGGTAATACAAAGGTTAGAGATATAACTCATCCTCACGCAACCTATTACTTCTGACACGCCTCTCAAGGAAGAACCCATTGTCCAGGGAAAAGCTGCATCACAGTCTTTCCCAGAATCCAGTCCATCTCAGAACTTGACAAGGATGCTTGTTTTGCAATAATGGTCACAGCTTCTTTGGCTTCTTTGTATCCACATTCAAGAACAACAAATGGGAAGTCACTGCAGCAGACAGAGAAACAGCCAATCCATATACGGTCATGTATTGTTAGTTCATATAAAAGTTTTTTTCTTTGGGTGTTTCGGTTGCGAAAGCAAGGTAAAATAAGTAAGTTTACCTGCCCCACATGACACGATTTGCCCCGAAATTGGACACAACTTGAGATAGGAGAAGCGATAGGTCCTGATACGGAAAACCGGTTCTTGATAGCCTGAATAGAGCACTGAATTTCACATATACCTGCTTGTTTTGAATATTTTTCCCTCAGACTCGCATGATATGTGAGCTAGTGAGAATTTGAAATCTACAAGTAACATTTTTCCTTTTTCACCTGTGGGAATTTAGAGAGCTTCATGAGTTGAGTATAAGCACGCTTTGCCTCACCATCTCTGCAGGTTGATGAAACCATGAATATTAGTAATATGTTATTTAGGAATTGCAGGGGAGTAGATTATTTCTAAGAATAGCAAAGAACATCTTACTCTGGTACTTTGCAGAATCCAGCGTGATCTAGTAAAACAATTGTCTTTGGAAATTCCGTGCACAGCTCCTCAATTTCTGCAATGTGCAGATGCAGACCCTGAATAAAGTAAACAATAATTTTGAAATAAAGACAACCACACAACTTTGGAGCACACAAAGGTCAATTTACTACCAGACCTTCATGCACATGAAGCCAACAGGCACACCAAGATCCCCTGCTTTAGAGAACATGGCTTTGCCAACAGCATTTGTCATCTGTGTTGTGAAAATCATTGGCGATCAAAAAAAGTACGGTAGAAACTTGATCCAAGGTCATTGGAATCATTTAGATTGGTACCTTCTGACCGGACGGCCACAAATAAGGATTGAACCGAACAGCACAATAATTACTCTACAATAAACAGATTAAAACTCAGAGAAATGTTATGCATATATGCTATTTTAGAAAGAGCTAAAGGAAAGACCTCTAGAACAAGATTCTCAAGCTGCTTAATTCCACTGCCATCTTCTGCAGGATTTGCAAGGCAACAGCCGACAAATTTCGATGGGTATTTCTTCAGAACACTGTCAAAAATTCATCTTGAAAATAAGGTTGAATAAAATCTCTGACATCGCATGCAATCTAAGGTCTGCCTTGATTGGAGAATCAGTCAAAAACTTTGAATCTTCACACAGAACCAAGACCAACCTAGGCCCCAATAATGCATCACATAGTCACAAAAAATGGCAGTGCGACAGATACACCGAAACTAAAACGTATTGAGAGAAGCATATTGTTTAATTTAGCGTATGTTATATAATCTTGATTTCCATCCAATGTTGGGAAAGAGTTAACTTGTTGTCATTCTTAAGTTATGAAAGAACAACTATATCTTGTGTTAAGACACACAAAAACATATCTTTAGGAAGATGCAGAATCAGGAATAAGTGAAGGGACCTTGTTACTAAAGAATGATCAAACTTGTGATTGATGGGCTGCACAATGAGAGCTCCATCTACTCTTGCCTCTTCCATGTTCTAAGTTAAGAGACAATCAACAACAAAACAGTAAACAGAGGAATGACGCAAAAAGCATCAAAGTAGAGAAAAAATTCCAAATTTTGTCAAAAGCCATGATAGTTTGAGTTAATGCCAAATCTCAACTTAAACCTTGAGCAAGAAATCGACATCACCGGTCAAAGTAGGTTCTTGGCCCGGAAAATAAGGATAAGTCGCGGCCTGAAAAAAAATACAGATTGGGGATCCATCATATCGCTTAATTCTGTAAAATGTAATCCTAACAATTAAAGAAAAGAAATGCATAGATTGGAGTTAACAAAGTGTACCTCTTGAGGAGAAGCCCAGATGTGGAGATGAGAATCGATGACTCTGGACGTGGTTTTTGGGTCAGACCCAACAGTAGCCGCCATTTTCAGCGTCCTGGAGGATGTTATGTCGGTACCGGTCGATTTGTTTCCTCGCAGCCGTACCGAAGACGTGAAAGGATGACTGGGAAACGCTAAAGGATTCGTTAACCTCAGAGTCACAGCCATATCCCCGAGGATAATCAATTCATGTGATTAACATATAGGGTTAATCAAGCGAAAATGTAGGATTTAACTAGTGAATAATCATTTCAACAAAAAAAAAACAAAAAAAGTGTATTCAATCTAATATTTTGGACGATTTAGAAATATTTGAGTTTATGAATTTTGAGATGATTTGAATGAAAGGTAATATGAGTAAGTGGTATGTAATAATAAGGAAATTAGTTTTGGGGAAAAGTTAATTTGAAAATTAGTTTTGGGGAAAGAGAAATAAAATTATTCCACAAATATCCTTCTCTATTTCAAATAATTACAACAATACCATTTGACTTGAAAACTGTGTTAGCAACTAATATAGCTGATGACACTGTTCATCCACAATCCGTCAACACTGTTCATAACCGACGGCACTGTTCATTCCACGCGACACTGCTTATTCCACGCGACACTGTTTATCCAAAGTCGACGATACTAATAATCATGCTGTCCCGTCAACACTGTTCATCCACCATCCATCGCGACTGTTCATCTCGCGTGACACTGTTCATCCCAAGTCGACGATACTAATAATCCCGACATTGTTCATTCTGTCGACATTGTTCATCCAACATCCCGTCGACACTATTTAGCAACTAATAATCCGCCAACATTGTTCATCAAAGTCGACGATACTATTCATAATCGGAATAACAATAATATATGAAACTTGTAACCCGCTAACATAGTATGTTAACACGTTAACAACTCTCATATATTATCGTTAGCACGCTATCATATTGTGTTAACAAGTTACATGTTATATGTAATTGGGTTAACACGTTATAAATTATCGAATATTATTGTTAACACGTTACAAGTTTCAGATATTAATGTTAGCACGTTAACATATTATATGTTAATTGGGTTAACACGATAACATATTATATGTTAATTGGGTTAGCACGATAACATATTATATGTTAATTGGATTAACAAGATAACATATCATATATAATATAAGCAAAGTTAGTTTTAGGGATAGAGCTCTTTCATTCATTCTCAGCGTGGCTAATTATTCTCTTGTCCCTTCTCAAAAAATCGTAAATATCCTTTTATTTGGTTTAATTTAAGTTTAATTAAATTCTCGATTTTATTTCCGGTTTATATAATCTCACATATATTAAAATAACCGATTGAGAGATATATACTAAAAAAAAAAATCGTCGTTTGTGCTTATCCAAAAAAATCTTACATAAATTATCGTATATTAAATAAATTGTACAAAAATCATAACTAATATTTAAGTTTAATTAAAATAACCAATCGGTTATCAAGTCGACGTTTTCTTTCGGAAATCAAATTTAGCGCGCTATAATATTGTTGTTTTGATTCTGCAGGAGTGTTCGTGTGCCAGTCTATCTTAGGGGTGATTATTCGGAGGTTTTTTTGACCGATCTGCACCGTTTCAGCCAGAATGTTGTTATCTGTCTGATGAGGTTTGTTAGGCTAACCAAGTTGTTGGTGGTCGGGTGGTTCCCTTCCTGCGGTGAGTGTCGGCTCTGTTGGTCTAGGCCAGGGATCGATTCCCCGCGGGAGCGAAATTACCAGGACAAGCACTTGGCCAAGTGGGACATTATAAGTGGGCTGTGTCACTCCCACCCGAGAGATTAGTCTGGGTCTTTGAGCTTAGGATTACTCCCGGAGGCCGAAAGGCATCAAAAAAAAAAAAAAAATAAGTGGCGTTTGGACGGTTACAACAGCCTTCGGATGTAGTCAGCTTTTGATAAATCCTCCGTTTACAGAAGTCGATGATCTGAGGACGTTGATTCTAGAGAGCGAAGCTCTGCATTAATGATCTTTTCCCAAAGTTTATTTGTTCTGTTTTTTTTGTTTTACTTGGTTATTATTATTTACATTTTATTCGTATTTTACGTTCATGGTTTTAGTTATTGGCTTTATAATATCTTGGTTTATAGTTACACTCTTCCTAAATTAATATCCTTCATTAACGTTCGATCAAAGTAACGAATCTCGCAGAGAATTCGATAATTAAATGTTTTATCTTGTGGGCTAATTAATTACACTGAAACGATTAGCAAAGTGTTGTTATCGTATTAAATAGTCTTGGTGCATGATACGTGTTTCAGAGATGTGTGTCCATATATTCGATTTAACGCTAATTATCTCTAATTTGATGAAGATAGTTTTTTAGCAAAAAATTGCTGTTATTTTTTCTTGGGATCAGTATGCATATATATATAGGAAATGTAAATAATAATATATTTGTTTATACTGATCTGTTTTTGTGGGATATATTATGTTAGTTCTGTATGGATATATTCATACGGATCATTGGTAATTATAAGTAGTTATTGATTTTTTGGATATTTCTAAATTTAATATCATTGTGGATGTATACGTCTCAAATAAGATGTCTTCGATTTTATATCTTTGTGGATATATACGTATCAATTCATTCATATCAGCTTTCACATCAATAGTCGTCCATAGATTTGGTTTAATTTAAGTTTAATTAAATTCTCGATTTTGTTTCCGGTTTATATAATCTCACATATATTAAAATAACCGATTGAGAGATATATACTAAAAAAAAAATCGTCGTTTGTGCTTATCCAAAAAAATCATACATAAATTATCGTATATTAAATAAATTATACAAAAATCATAACTAATATTTAAGTTTAATTAAATTCTCGATTTTGTTTCCGGTTTATATAATCTCACATATATTAAAATAACCGATTGAGAGATATATACTAAAAAAGCGTTCTTTTCTTTCGGTCTTACCATATTCCGTTAATCTCTATCGATAATCGAGGTGTCCAGATTTTCCCTTACCTTATTTTAAATTGGCTGTTGGTCGTTTTTTTTTTCTTCTCAATTTTGCGTGGTACTTCTTTGGTTTGTAGGTTTTTCACCATTTTTGGAGCATGATCTCTTGTGTGCGCCTGGTGTCACCGGTTATCGTAATGTTTCTGACTCTGATGATGGAGGTGATGAAGAGGATGAAGCTGTTGACGATGAATATTGTCTAGATGATTGTGGTTATAATGAAAATGGAGATGGGAGTGATATTGACACTGAAAGTGACGAAGATGAAGTAGACTGGACTGATACTGGTGACGATAATTCCGATGATGATGATGTTGGTGATATGTCTGATAGCGAAACTGAATGCGATGAAGATTGTGACGGAGATGCAGAGTGGTGTGATACTGATGGCGATGGCTCTGATGGTGGCGACACTGACAGCTTGACATCGGGAGATGGTGATGGCTCAGATGAGTGTACTGATGGATCTGATCATGGTTAAGGTGATCGTTCGCTAGAGATTGTGAAGGTTCGGAAGACCACTTAGTCAATGATGATGTCGCTATCTTCGATGGAAGTGACTCGGTGAATCTCGCTCTGCTGGTGATGGTGTTTACAGTTCTCGGGTCTATACACCAAAGCGAAAGCGTTCTGTTGTTTTGTCGGCCCTCGGGTGTGAGGGTTCCACGGCTGGCATAGATTATCCTGGTACACCTACGAAGTTTGAAAATGGTATTTTTGTTAGACCTTCTCCTGAGACCACTGGTGATGATACCGAGGATCACCGATTACGTGGTCAAGGTTTTATTAAATCAGATAGTACACTATTTGGTTTTGATCCAGTTGTCACCGGTGTATCACGTTTGCAGTTTGGTTTCTATGACTCTATGATATTCGTTAAGATTTTGTGTGTCTGGACACATAATTCTCATCCATACGGAAAAAGACTCGAGAAAAAAATTTGAAAGCCATCATTAAACACAAAACTTCTTTCTACGGAAGCAACTGAAATTGGAATCGTCATCATTATGTGGTATGCAGTCCATGTATTTAGATAACAACTTTTCATCTTTTTCAGATAATTCAGTATCTCGGTTACCTTATTAATCTATTTTGGTAAAGCTCCTCTTAAAAGCTTTAACTCCAAAAATAAATCATCACTATCAATATCAGAATGATTACCATGTTTTAGATAAATTTCAAGGTTGGCAAAAGAAGCCATCAACTTGTCATCGTTTTCTAAACACCTACACTTTACCACTAGCCTAAGTTTTTTTTTTTAATTTGAGGGCTGGAATTTTTATATAAAAACGAGGCCCGCAAATGCTTACCTTGCTTGGCCTCAGGGCCGGCATTGATAGTGATTAAACATGTACTTCTATTTATCAATAAAACTTAGTGGAGAAAAAATAATTTTAGTTCCGAATGGTGATCAATAAAAACAAAAGAATGAGGAGGAGAAGACAAAAGCGATAAAAGATAAACGAGGAAGAAGAAAAAATAAATTAATGAAGAGACAGAAGGAGAAGACAAAGACAAAGATAAAGTTTTATCGCCACCATCCATATGGATGTGGATTTTGAGAAGATAACTTTGCGTAAAACATATAAGCATCTTGATGATCTTTATTAGAGTTTCAGGAAAAGAGGAAAATGGTTTTGGATCCTCTTAAGGTATTATAGGATAAGATATTAACAATACAATAAAGTGAATGTGAGGATTCAAAATTTCCAGGGGATGCTTTTGACGGCGAAATGTCTGTGCTAGAGATGAAAAAGGAGAAAGAAGAGATGGAGAAGAAGTTTGAAGGTAAAGTAAGAGAAGAAGATAAATAGAATGAGAAGTTGAAGAAGATGTTGGGATTAGAATAAGAGAATAGATAGCCAGATAGGCCATGTTTGTTTGTGCGTCAGGGCGCTACGTCTAAAAACTGTATCTTGATGCAGTAGCTAGACGCATCATCCAGATGCAGTTCGTTTCTATGTTTGATGTTTGCACCTATGCTCTGGTATTATGGTTTCATGTTCGCACTTGCGTGAAAGATAAGAATCAACAAGAAAGAGATACAATTCCGGCAAAACAAGGAGAGATTTCCAACTAGGGAGAATGAAGAATTAAAATAATTCATGAACTTATTGTATATAAATAATGATTACTTTAGAGATGAAACTTAACATGCATGGTATCAAAACTACGAAGGGATTGTTTACCTACGCTCTAATTTCATGGTTTCATGCTTGCTCTTGCGAGAAAGATTAAAACAAACAAGAAGAAGAGAGTTTTGTCTAGGGAGAACAAATAATTAAAATAATCCATAAACTTAATGTATACAAATAGTTACTAATTTAGAGATGAGACCTAACATGGTATCAAAGCTACCAAAGGGATTTTTTACCTACGCTTTGATATCATGGTTTTGTGCTCGCACTTGTAAGAAAGATAAGAAAATACACGAAGGAGAGACGATTCCCGTAAAAAGGGGAGAGAGTTCCGGCTATGGAGAACGAAGAATTAAAATAATCCATTAACTTAAGCTATACAAATAATGACTACTTTAGAGATAAAACTTGACATGATATCAAAACTACCAAAGAGATTGTTTACCTACGCTTTGATATCATTGTTTCATGCTCGTGCTTGCGAGAAAGATAATAACCGACAAGAAGGAGAGACGATTCCCGTTAAACATGGAGAGAGTATCGGCTAGGGAGAACAAATAATTAAAATCAT
>PKML01069419.1:119280-176192 GCA_002933935.1 Eutrema yunnanense | reverse complement strand
CCCCCCCCCCCCCCCCCCGCTTGCGAGAAAGATAAGAACCAACGAGAAGGAAAGACAATTCTTGCAAAACAAGGCGAGCTTTTCGGCTAGAGAGAATGAAGAATTCAAATAATCCATGAACTTAATGTATACAAATAATGACTACTTTAGGGATGAAACTTAACATGGTATCAAAGTTACCAAATGGATTGTTTAACTACACTTTTATACCATGGTTTTGTTTCCGTGCTTGCGAGAAAGATAAGAACCGACGAGAAGGAAAGACAATTCAAGCAAAATAAGGAGAGATTTCCGGCTAGGGAGAATGAAAAATTAAATTAATTCATAAACTTAACTTATACAAATAATGACTGCTCTAGAGATGAAACTTAACATGGTATCAAAACTACCAAATGGATTATTTACCTACGATGTGATATCATGGTTTTGTGTTCGCGCTTGCGAGAAAGATAAGAACCGACAAGAAAAAGATACAATTCACGTAAAACGGGGAGAAAGTTCCAGTTAGGGAGAACAAAAAATTAAAATTAAGAAAACAAAAGAGAGAAAGAGAATTTGAAGGAGACAAGACTAAACCATTGTGAAAGTAACATTTCATGAATGAAAAGAAGAAGAAGAACATGATGGAGATTTTTGACGAAGAACCAAGGGAGATCTAAATTATGAATAGAGAGAGAGAGAGAGAGAGAGAGAGAGAGAGAGGACATGTAATTGCTCGATATTATATCGTCGTTAGTTCGTCTCTTCCGTGTTCCTAATTTCTGTTTAATCTGGTTGACATGTAAGTTAAAGCCTTTAGGAACATTTAAGTGTAGTTCTTTGGTAATGGTTGTCTTAATTTTTTTAATTTTTATATGTATTTCTTTTTGTTTATTCTAATGTAGGCCTCTTAATGAGCCATAATTGGCACATCTTCGATCACGACTTCAGAACATATATATTTGCTTGGATTGTAATATTAACTCTTAAATATTGTGTTAATAATAAAAGTATTTGAAATGACAGAGTATTTAGACAAACAAGCATTGCTCGAGAAGAAAATCGCAATGATCCACAAAATATATCGATATATAATCAAATTTTTTTTAGAGATATTGAATTCGACAATTATTGGTCTTGGTTAGTTTTTACTTTTTTTTGTTGGTTGATCATATATCATACATTGTTGTATGAGAAGGTGAAGATGGGGAAGGAGGCTAAGAAAAACCTGAAGAACAAGAAACCAAAGAAGGCAAATGCGATGAATTAGGAGAAGGAAGAAGAAGAGGAAGAAGAAGAGGAAGACGAATAAAAAACGAAAGAAAAAGAACAAGAAGAAGTCGAAGATTATGAAAAAGAAGAAACCTAAGACGGTTAAAAAATCTATAATATAATAAGAGAGTTTTCTCTCATTCTAAGATGTCCACATCAGCACTAAACTTCTCAATTAATGGATCTCACCTATTTAAAAATCTTACTAATTAAACAAAGCTGTGTCAAATAACTTCCAATAATTTTAAACAAACAAATACCAAATACAATAGCACACACACATATTTTGGATAGTAGTAATTTTTATTTTAAAATTATTGAAAGTTATTTGACACATCTTTGTTTAATTAGTAAGATTTTTAAATAGGTGGGATCCATTAATTGATGAGTTTAGTGCTGATGTGGACAGTTTAAAATGAGAGAAAACTCTCTTATTGTATTATAGACTAGGGATTGACCTCCGCGCTTCGCGCGGGTCTTATTTACATTCATGTTTTATATTTTTTTTTATGTAATTTATTTGGAAATCTTTTTTTTTAATTTAAAAATTTAGTTTAATATTCGGTTTATGTTTAAAGTTGCATTATGTGTATGTGTGCTTTCTTTTTTCTTCTTATTATTGTTTGTATATAGTAACGGTTTTCTCTTACTTATGTTATTAACTTATGTTGAAATATTGTTCTTTTTTTAAGGTATTTATATTTTGTATTCACTACTGTGTGATTTTAATTATAGTTTTATATTTATTTTACATATTTACATTCATATTTTTAAATTTCTTTATATGCTATTTTTTATGAATTATTTCTTGAAGATGAGACCTTCTCGTAAGGAAAATACCAGGAAGCAGAAGAAGAAGAAACATAGTTTAGGAAGAGTTCCAACGAGGGAAGAAAATCGTTCGTAATTCCAATGTGTGTGTCAAAGAAACATTATTCGTTATATTATCGAGCTTTGTGAATTTTGTTTCCTCGGTTTTACGACCACATGTGAGAAACACTGCATAATTATATATAAAGGAGGATAAAGATTGAGTGTGTGTAAAAAAAGGTTTCGGATAAGCGAGAATTTCATTGATGTTGCATGAACATTTTGGTGTCTTATTAATGACTTTGGCAGAAAACACTTTATTTCGAATCGATAAGGATATCATGAGAGAAATGAGTCTTCGAAACTCTGAATACTTTTTGTGCTATTGTCTCAATCGTATTATATATTCGATTTTGCACGAGTTTAAAAATTAACTTCAAAATTGAAATGAAAATTGATAAATGGAGCAAATCGATTGTTACTATACTAAACTTAAAAGGACTTTTGATTGACATGGGAAGAGGCTACTGGTAAATTTTCTCTCAAAGGATGGAAAGATTCTCTATGACACTACTGATATAACATAGTATTTCCGTCTTTTTCTGTACAAGTTTTTGTTAGCATTTGGACTCCTTATCTTTGGATTTTTATTTTTCATGACTGATGACTGTTTCGTTATTATATCTTCCTTTTTTTATTACAATTCCCCTTCGTTTCAAGAGGAGGGTTGATGTTAGAACGGTCGGATAATATGTGTATGTGTTATCTATGTGATTTTACTTCACAAGATTCTTTGAAACTGATCGTTTGTGTAAAGATAGTCAAGCCCATAAAAAATGTGAAAATATACGTCCGAAAAATTCCAAACTTTCAAAAAATAATTCGAAGAAGGAAAATACAAGTAAGACGAAAAATCGAAAGTCAAATAAAAGGAAGAAGAAGAAGATGTGGAAGAATAAGGAGCAAGAGAATACAAAGACGATAGAAGATGAGGCATAAGAAAAACCAGAAGAATAAAACAAAGAAATTCAGAAGAAGAAAACGAGGAAAAACTGAATGAAAAAAAAAGTCAAAGAAGATGAAGACGATAAAGAAGAAGAAGTAGGAGTTGAAAAGGATGAATGATAAGAAGGAAAAGACGAAAAATATGAAAAAAAAAAAAAAAAAAAAGAGGGAAAAGTAAAAGACGAAGCCAAAGAAGACAATGAAAAATAGTCGGAGAAGACGAAGATGGTAAACAAAGAAGAATGAAATGACGAATTTGGAGAATATAAAAAATCAGAAGAATGAGTCAGAAAAGTCGGAGAAGAAAACCAATATATAGTAGACGAAATGGAAAAAAGAAAATACGTGGAAGAAAAAAAGAATAAAGAAAGAGAAGAAAACTAGAAGATGAATAATATAAAGTAGACGAAGGTGAAGATGAGAAAGAGACGAAGAAAAACTATAAGAAGAAGAGTTTTGATCAGACAAAGAAGACCAAGGAGGAATAAGAAGCAGAGAATGAAGAGAGCTAATAAAAATTGAAAGAGAAGAAGAAGAAGAGAATACAAAGATGATGAAGAAGAAGTCCAAGAAGTAGGAAAATACGAGGAAAAAAAACCAAAAAGGAAGGAGAGGAAGAAAAAGAAGACACAACAAAATAATAAGAAGAAGTAGAAGTCGAAAACGATAATGAAGATGAAAGAAAAAGGTGAGAAATAAGAAAATAAAAAGATATATAAGAGGAAGAAGAAGAATTAGAAGTCAAAGACGATGAAGAAGAATAAGAAAAAGATGAGGAACTGACAAAAGCTTTAAAATTGGAGAATGAAGCAGAATACGAATAATAACCGAAAAAGAATAAAGAAAATACGAAGAAGAACAAAACCAAAAGATAAAGAATATGAAGAAGAATAGAACAAAGCAGAAGAGGAAGAAAAAGAAGACAAATCATAAGAAGGAGAAGAAATAGAAGTTGAAGAAGACGAAGGTGATGAATAAGGAGAAAAAAAAGTAGAAGAAAGAGAATAATATAACCCGGAAGAATAAGAAGATAAAGACATAACAGAAGAGGAACAAGAAGTTGAAGTCGAAGACGATGATGAAGATTAAAAAAAAGAGTGGGGAATAAGATAATCAAAATATGTATAAGAGGAGGAAGAAGTAGAAGTCGAAGTCGAAGTCGAAGACAATGAGGAAGAAGAAGGAAAAGATGTGGAAAACACGAGTGACAGAGAAAAATCGGAATAAGAACAAAAAAAAAACGAAGAAGACGTGAGAGAAGAATGAGAGATAAAGGTGAAAGACGATGACGAAGAATAAAGAAAAGACGATAAAGAAGAAAAACCAAATGATAAATAAGAGGGAAAAAATGACGAAGAATGATTATGTGAAGATGAAGAACTCGCGTTTGTCTTAGTTCAATTGGTTTGTGGGTTTCATACACTTATTTAGTATTGCTTTTTGAGTTTTTAATTTTGTATAGTGTTTACTTTTTTTGGATTAGATTTATTTTGATCATAAATGTCTCAAGTGGTTGTTCTAATTTTCTTCGGTTTATAACATAAAGTTTTGTCTTACGTTTTTGAGATCCCTCGGTCCGCGCCTTGCGCGGGCAACCTACCTAGTACAAATTGATTAGAGAATTTATCTGTGTTCCAAATTTTATTTCTGTTAGTTGTAAAATGTGAACAGAAAATTAGAAAATATGGAAGAATTATAAAGGCGGAATTTTCTTTTGATATGAAATTCAAGAATATGCACCTCATATTAAAATTTGACTGACAAAATTATTATTTTTACCGACTCCGTCTGACTTATATGAGAGAATAAAAAAATCTCGTACTCGAACTCTTTTTACAAGAGAATTGGCACGAACATTCGATACTCGTGGAATAAAAGATAAACTGAAGCTGATAAAGAAGATATGAAAGGAATCTAGTTCTGAAATAAATGTTGATCAATCTGTCAGGTTCTCGATCATTTTTACCAAATCTAAACAATCCATCTCAAAATGCATCGATGATATAGTATCATATTAGTTTCATAAACCATTATTACACAATTAAGGAAAAAATAAACAAAAAAAGTATTATATAACGTAAAAGCCCAAAATATAGCATAAAATTCAAGCCCATTAAAAGGTAATGCGTGTCCTTAAACTTAAAAAGAAAAACCCTTATTAACATCATCTTCTTCTTTACTTTAAACTTGCCAATCTTTCACAACTATTCTCAACCATTCTCACCTCGTCTTCCTCATCTGGATTTCTAGGGTTTTTTTTTTCTTTGGTTTCCCAATTGCTTAAGGTCTTCTCTCTTTCTGCCAGTACGTCACACTCAGAGAAGAAGAGAACAAATCAATCTTCTTGTAGGTATGTCCGTCACGACGTCAATCTGTCCCGAGCGAATTATAATTTTGGATTCGTCGGAGATAATCAAATTGTATTTTTCAGCGGTTTCGTTGTTTAGGGTCGTGAAATTTCCGTAATTCATGTTGGCGGATAGTCTTTGTTATTGTTGATTTATGTCAATTGTTCACTAACTCATTACAATTGAATCAGATGCTCTGACTCGAGATATATGTATTCTTCAAGAGGGAATGGCTACGGGCAGCAGCAGTACGGTTCGCAATCGGGATATGGTCAGAATGTAAGATCATAATTGAATCAAGACCTCTTTTTTTTTCTTCTTCTTAAAATTTTCATTGATTTCATTTAGATATCGGAATCGTTGGTCATTTTTTACTGAAATATCGCAGTTGGTTATGTGGAATCGTTGCGGAAAAAAGAATTACATTGAACTCATTGTTCCCGATAATGCTGAATTTATAGCTAACTGTTATATTATTATGTAGCTTGGATCTGGTTATCCTGGAAGTTCAGTCAGCGGTGCAGAAGGGGGATCTCAGATTTCGTTGAGTTCTCGGCATCCATCAATTACAGGTGCTCCTCAGGAGACTGAGATTGGTGGATACAGATCCCACTTATCGACAGCCAGTCATTATGGAACCCAATATGGCTCTGTGTATGGATCAACTTCTCTTAGCAGCTCTCAGCCCTTAAGCACCAAAGGCGTCGGCTCATCAGTCTTGGACAGCCGCTCGGGATATGTCCCCACTCTACCAGATTCACCAAAGTTTGCGTCTGGAAGCTATTTGTCTCCCTCAAAACATGGTTATGGCCAAAAGGGGGACGATTTGTATTCAGATAAGCTGTCTGGTTACGTCCCAGTTGATAGAAGGCAGTATGGTGAACGGTCAAGCGCCTACCTCGGTAGGGAGTTGCAAAATGAACCAACTGGTCGATATGCTGATTCGTCTAATTTTGGTCGTCAGGTACCCTCACCCTGACAGCTATTAGAATAATTTATGAATTTGGTTTACTTCTTTCCAATGCCGCCACAACTGGTATGATACTCATTATTATGATTTGGCAGACTGATTTGTATGATCGCATTGATCAAGCATCACTCCTCCGGGGAGAACAATTATTAAAGATTCAGTCGCTTCATACCTCTTCTGTTGATGGAGGTGTCAGGTATTTTTGTCGATGAAATATTCTTCTGTAGTATAATTTGTTCCTAGCATATAATTTTTGTTCAAATAATTGCACTTCTGGTACCTCTGTGACCTGTATTATTTTTCTGTTCTGTTCGGTACGGCAACCATGTTCTCCCAAGACTTTTGTTATAAAGCCACTGTACCTTCCTTTTGAAACTTGCAATAACGTTTGAAGAAAATTATATCTTTTTGCACTGAGTAGCAAACATTTCTGGCAGACAAGCCGATTATCTTACAGAACGAAGTTCTACTGTACGCCATTCTGACCAAGAAGCTATGCATTATGGAGGAAGGCTCGAGTCTGATCCTCACGGGCTATCAATACACGGCACATCTTCTTATGCTAGCCAACATACTCCATCGCTATTAGGAGCTGTTCCTCGACGAAACTTAGATGATTATATTTATCCGGAGAGTTCATCAAATCCTGGTTATGGCGTTAGCTTACCTCCTGGCAGGGATTATGGCACTGGGAAAGGAATCCATAGTGCAGCATCTCTGGACTTGGACTACCCTGGTGGTATGCTGGCTCGTGGTGGTGGTGGTGGTCCTCGTGTTGATGATCTCCGAAAAGATGACCGGGCAAGTTATCTCAGGGAGTTTGAACTAAGGGAAGAAGAGCGTCGCCGAGAGAATCTGCGTGCCAGAGATAAGGAGCGAGAACGAGAGAGGGAACGCGAACGTGACAGAGAACGAGAGCGACAGAGGGAACGAGAAAGGCAAAGAGCTAAGGACAGGGAACGGGAACGCATATTTGAGCGACGGGAGAAGGAAAGAGAAGGAGAAAGAGATCGTGAGCGTAAACGCGCTCTCGAAACAAAACGTGATCGGACTCCAACAGCAAGAGCTACGTCCAGGGACCCAAAGGAGCGGACTCCAGTGCCAAAAGCTATTTCTAGGGATGCACGTAGTTCCTCTTTGCGGCGGGATGCGCAACATCGTGAATCATCAATTAGGTTTTATTTTTGATCTCTGTCACACTTCATCTGGAATAAAGGGCATTTTATGTTGCTTCACCAGACACTAACCTTATTTCTGTTATACCTGAAGGCGTCCTTCACCGATTAAGCCAATAAGGAGAGATTATGTCTGCAAGGTAATAAGTGTTCCAAGAGATTCCTCATTCAATGATGTGTTTCCCTTCTCCTTAGGGTTACCTCATCTTCCTTTCCATTCCTGCATTCTCCTTGTTTTCTTATTGACTGACTTGGGCATCTCTTGGTCCCTGCTCGATTACCTCGTCTATCAAGATAATCCTTGACAAAAAAATATTTATCATAATCCGTAGTTCTCTGCCATTGCCTCTTCCACCTAAATTCTGCCAAGTTCAGCTTTCATTCCTTTTCTCCCCATGTGATATCTTCCTGTACTCGGGGCTGTGATACTTTCACTTTCCTTTTGTGACCAATCTACTTGGTAATTCCTGGTTATGGTTTTGGATATTATTTGGCCAAGCTTCTGACTTCTTGCCACCTTGCGGTATTATTTTACCTGCTTTTTGAAATTAGTGTGACAAATATCCGGTTGCATTATACTGGTACAGATTGCTATGTTTTCCTGAGCTCAGTAGTATTTTGGAGGGAAATTGTGCAACCTGATATGTGGCTTCTGGTTTTTATGGTCTCTAGTAAATTTTCCTGATTGCAAGTTTTGTCATTTGGACTTTGCCTTGAATGAAACTTGGAAAAGTTCACAAGGATGAAAAACTGGATGTTTATCACTTTCTCGAATCAAGGGTGTGAATTGTTATCTTTTTCGTTGATAAGATACTTTATGGTGACAGGAAAGGAAATGGCAGAGTTATCTGTCCTCTCTTTATCCTGAGTAATGCAATGCTTAAGCCCAATGTGCATAATTCTTTACTTGATCATGGTGTGACTTTTTTGCAGGTTTTATCCTCACGATTGGTTGAAATGGAGAGGGATTACTTGACATTAGATAAAAGATATCCAAGGCTTTTTGTGCCTTCCGAGTTTTCCAAGGTATCTGTTTGTCTATCTCTTAATCCTTTTCTAATCCTTAGTGGAGTGCTAAATGATCTTAAACCTCAATATATATATTTCAGGTTGTAGTGAACTGGCCGAAACAAAGGCTTACACTTTCGATGCATACTGCTGTGAGGTGAATTATTCTGCTTTCTTATTTGCATTTTGCCAGTCTGAGGATTTTTATTCTCAAGCAGTTTAAATATATCATAAGCTCTAGAGTCTGGAGTTTTTGTTTCCCTTGACGAGTCAGTTTATTAGAGCTAAAATTTGTGGATTCACTTTTGCTTTATTATATCTAGTTAAAAGTTTTTAAACATTTTTTGTTGAGGACGACAGTTTTGAGCATGATTACATTGAAGATGGAGGAGTTGATGTGAAAAATATTCCCACAAAGTCTTTAGCTGTGAAAACTGGTGGAAATACTGTTTGGAATGCCAAGGTGGGATGCTGTTATTTTTCTCATTGAAAAAGATTACCTCGTGTTTTTGCTTTGCAGGGTATTCTACCTCTTTGATTGTGTCATTGGCTCATTGCACAATGTATCAGCGCTGGTACTGTTCCTCAGTGTAATGTGTTTTCTTTGTTGTTCAGATGATTTTGATGAGTGGGTTGAGCAGGACTGCTCTGGAAGATCTTTCTTCTGATAAATTATTTGAAGACCGTATACCTCATATATGCAACATATTAAAGTTTGCTGTCCTTAAAAAGGACCATTCTTTCATGGCGACTGGTGGTCCCTGGGATCCCACAGATGGCATGGACCCATCAGTTGATCAGTCTTCCTTAATTCAGACAATGCTGAGGTGTGGTTCTTCCCTTGTACGTTTTTTTTTTTTTTGCTGCCTTTTGTTCATTGTCTGAGACATGAGAGGAATATTGCGTTGCAGACACACAAAGGATAAGCTTCATCTAGATCTCAGTAACTGTCGTCATTGGAATCCATTTCTCGAGGTAGGTTTTACCTCTCAACTTTATAATTATTTGGAGCCTCCACTGCTCCAGAGATTTGCTCTATGAATTGCTTTGCCAACTTTGTTAACTTGGGTATTCTTCTGCTGCGATTTGATGTTGCTGTAAATATGGTAGCTCTAGTATAGATACATTTAGGTTAACTAAGCTATACTGCTTACCATTTTATCTGGAGACTTAAGTAGCTCTGTTTTGCCTTTTTTGGTATTTACAGATACATTATGACAGAGTTGGTACGGATGGAGTTTCTAGCTTCAAAGAGATCACTGTACTATTTGTCCCCGATTTATCAGAATGTCTGCCTTCATTTGACGCTTGGAGAACCCAATGGTTGGCACACAGGAAAGCTCTTGCTGAGAGAGATCGACTACTTTCTCAGGAGGTTAAGAAAGAAGTCATTGTGGGAAAGGGCAGTGATGATAGCGGTGAAGTAACCAAGGATGCAGGGAAAACCCCCCCAGGAGACCCTTCCGGCGCTCCGACAACTGGAACTAAGAAGATGGTGAAAAAGATTATCAAAAGAGTTGTTAAAAGGCCTGTCAACGACGGAAAGGCGACTGGTAAGAAAGATGAGAAGATGGATGTTCCTGAAAAGGTTGCCATATCGGGGACCTCAGTCCCAAAAGAAGAATCCACCGGTACATCTTCTAACAAAAAAGTAGTGAAAAAGGTAGTAGCGAGACCTACGCAAAATGAAGAGAAGGGCTCAGAAATTATGGCTGGATCTCAAACAGGTGATAAGCCAGGTGAGAGCTCAGATCCTAGTGCTAAGGCTAATGAGCAGACTCCTTCAAAGACAATTGTAAAAAAAAAAATTATTAAAAGGGTGGCTAAAAGGAAGGTTGCTGAAGTAGAAGATAACATGGACGGTGACTCGAAGAAAGATGGAGACAGTGATGAGAAAAAGGTAATGGATGCAGGCAAGAAAACCCCTGATTCAGGTAGTATGGAGGTGAAATCTCCAGAGGAAAAGAAAGAAGAGAGTGCCTCCAAAACTGTGGAAATAAAACAGAATTCTGGATCTCCGGATACTGAGAAAAAGGAGGGTGCCTCTAGTTCAACAAAGAAAGACATTAAGACTGGTGGAGATAAGAAGGCTGAAAAGAAAAACAACTCAGAGACTCAGTCTGAGGGGAAAAAGGTTGATGAGAAGAAGGCAAAAGAAAAAATTACCGATAAGGAGATTAAAGAGAGAGGTGGAAAAGATGAGTCCAGAATACAAGTTAAGGACAGGAGAAAGTCTGAGGAACCTCCTCGGCCAGGATTTATTCTACAAATGAAACGGAACAATGACTCTAAAGTAGGTGGACAATAACATAGATGTTTTACTGGTAATAGCTATATTATTGTTGCAACTTTCACTTAATTGGAGTTCTTTCTTTTTGGCAGTTGCGTTCACTTTCGGTTTCCCTGGACTCGCTCTTGGATTACACTGACAAGGACATTGATGAGTCATCATTTGAGGTTAGTTTTTCCTTTGTGCTTTGCTTAGCCTGTTTTCATTTTCTTTCTCATTGAACTCAGTGTAACGCTTTTGTTATAACAACCGAACTACTCAGTTTTCATCAATCTATGTTCTTGCAGCTTTCATTGTTTGCGGAATCGCTGTTTGAGATGCTACAGTATCAAATGGGTACCCGTATCTTAGAATTTCTCAAGGTTAGTTTATAACTGATTTATGACGTCATTGTCTTTGAGTCGCATGAACTGGTTTTTTATACTTTGGTTTACACGTCGTTTTTTTCTTTGAAGAAATTACGTGTAAAATTTGTGAGACAAAGAAATCAACGGAAGAGGCATCAGGAAGAGTTAGCTGCCAAGCAAAAGGAAGCAAAAACACAAAACAAGCGTCAAAAGACTGTTGAACATAATGACAAGGAATCCTCTGTTATAACTGAATCTGCTCCCGAGAAGGATGATAAGGAAAATTCAGCCAAAGAAATTGTAGACGGTACTCAGGAAATTTCGGATAAGGAAGCTGTAGCGAACTCTGAAGAAACGTTAGGTAGTAAAAAAACTACTGATGAAGCTGCTAATATGGAAGTGGATAAACAGGATGAGACAGATAATGAGGATGACGATGTTGATGAAGATCCAGAGGAAGATCCTGAAGAGGATCCTGAAGAAGACCCTGAAGAATGCGAGGAAATGGATGATGCAAATCCTGAGAAAGAAGATGACACTGCTGAAGAGGTATGATGAAAATCATTTGTACTGAATTATGTTGAATAGCCAACAAGATGTTTTCTTCATAAATCTTCCGCCTTTGTTTTAAGTCTCATCTTCAGCCGCAGAAGAATAAAGAAAACAGTGAGAAGACTAGTGGCACTGTTGCTGATCCTATAACTGAAGTCGCTACTGATAGAAAAGAAGAAAAAGTTTCTATTGACGAGAAGTCTGATTCCAAACCTGCTGAGATCAAACCCAAGTCTGAGTCAGACAAGCACGGGAAGCAAGAGGGAGGAACGTCTGATGCACCAAAAAGAGAAGAAACGGTTAATAAAGAGTTGTTGCAGGTATAATCCCAACTTTGACTTTGTTATGTCTTTAGCTTTTACCGTTTGTTTGGTGCTAAAGGTTTGTTCATTGGTTCTTTGACTAAGGCTTTCAGATTTTTTGACCGTAACCAAACAGGCTATGTTAGGGTAAGAATTTGCTTAATTCGTCATCCTTAAATTTTCATCTGATTATCTTTCAGAATGAATATGCAAATACTGTTTGCGTTTCTTATTTCTCAGGTTGAAGATATGAGAATAACTATCCACAGCTTGGGAAAGTTTCTATCTCATCGAGAAGTCAAGGTAAAATAGGTTTCTCCAGACCTGAGTTTGTCAAATCTCATTTTATCAAGATATAGAAAATCATAGAATTTAAATGAATCAATACTTTTTTTTTTCGTGTCTTTTTGGTGTTGCAGGAACTTGTGCAGAGTGCTTTGTTAGAGAGCAACACAGGAAGAGATGATCGGATTTTATACAATAAGCTTGTTAGGTTGTCTTTGTAGAAGATAATGATTTAAAGTGATGGTTTGTTAGTGTTTTACTCTTTGGAGCTTCCTAAGAAATGTTTTTTTCCTTAATTTATTTTGACGATTGTGCAATAAACAGTAACCCTGCGATTCAAAAATCAACAATTAATTTTTAGCCATGTAATTTTCTAAATTTTTATTTAACTTCCAGTTATTAGCTAAGTAATATATCTTTACTTGGTTCTGACGTTGGTTGAAAAATCACCCAAGACTAAACGAAAATATAGACTAAACGAAATTAATTATAGTACTAATAAGTAAAACTTAAAATTGATTACTTGATAAATATTTATTATAAATTAATATATTACATCATTAATTATTTAATTTAAATAAAGATTTAAATAAAAATTAATATATTACATCATTAATTATTTATGAAAACATGAACGCATTTCACTATATAAAAAATATGAAAGCATCTGATTACATTTAATGTAAAAAATGCATTTGTATGTATAACATAATAAATATAAATATAATTGTCATTTGTTATACTTAGATTTGATTATTATGTATATCTTTTTCTAGTTCTATCTAAAAATCATCATAAACTAATTTAGAAAAATTTATAAACAAATACATGTGTTCAATTGCTTATTGTGCTTATCTTTAAAATAAAATTGATCTTATTCCTCTAAACAAAGACTATAAGAGATGAAATAATAATTATTATCAAGATTATAATGATTTTGCGCAATATATTCAAAAAGCTTCTAGAGGTTTCTATGATAATAATGACAGGGAAAATCAAATCAAAAGGGATTATCTAAAATTTCCATTTGTCAGTCCCTTACAGGTTAATCCCAAAAATTATAATTTTCCTTTTCCTTATGGAAAAAAAGGGGAAATTTGCATCCCTATTCCCTTCCCAAATTCACCGACCCACTTAGAGATTATAAATAGAGACGCAATACTTTGATCAAATCCCTCACCAACATCTCTTCTTTGCATCATAATAAACCCTAAAAAACCTTCTCCGCTCCAAATCAAACGAACAACAATGTCTGAGTCGAACAAGATTGTGTTGAAAAGCTCCGATGGCGAGTCTTTCGAGGTCGACGAAGCGGTGGCTCGTGAGTTCCAGATCGTAGCACACATGATCGAAGACGGCTGCGCCGATAAAGCAATCCCGCTCACAAACGTCACAGGGAAGATCCTGGCCATAGTCATCGAGTATTGCAAGAAGCACGTCGAAGCTGGTTCGGTCGAAGAAGACGACGAGGCGAAGAAGAATCTCAAGGATTGGGACGCGGAGTTCATCAAAGGAATGGATATGGATACCGTCTTCACACTCGTTCTCGCTGCAAACTATCTCAACATCAAAAGCCTTCTCGATCTCCTTTGCCAGGCGGTTGCAGATATCATCAAGGACAAGAAGGTAGAGGAAGTTCGCGAGATTTTCCAAGTCGAGAACGATTACACACCCGAAGAAGAAGAAGCAGTTCGCAAGGAGAACGCTTGGGCTTTTGAATGATCCACAAAACTTTCTAATTTGATCTTTTTTTTGGTTCTTCTTTTGATGATTTTAGGTTTTCCGATTTCTCAAGTGTGTGTGATTGACTTAATCGACTGTTTAATTCTAAAGGTTTTCTCATGGTTTTGTTGTTCATCTTAATCGACCAAAAACATTCCGGCGAATCGGAAAAATTCGATGATTCTCATGTTTAAGTTCATACAGTCGCCGCCGCTTCGGGTGGTGGACACTAGAAAGTTGAATATAATATTTAGGGTTTCTCTTTATATAATAGCATGAGAAAAAGAAGAATCACAATCAGTTTTAATAGTTCTAAGTTAGCCCAAAAGGCCCAAATAGAAAGCCCAATGAAATAGAAGGAACCATAATTGTTGAACCAAGAAGTGGGCGTCGGGTGCCAGCCCACGTAGGTGAAGGAACCACAATCAGTTTTAATAGTTCTAAGTTAGCCCAAAAAGCCCATCAGTTTTAATAGTTCTAAGTTAGCCCATAATAGAAAGCCCAACGAAAAAGAAGGAACCATAATTGAACCAAGAAGTGGACGTCGGGTGCCAGCCCACGTAGGTGAAGGAACCACGTTGTACGTTTCTTGTTTCAAATTTTAAATATTGTTGTCATCTGGAAAGACTGGAATTAAAAGACTTTTTTTAAAAAAATAATACCTAGTATGTTTTTGTTTTTAATAATAATGATTGTAGTCTTTATTATTTTTCTAATAATTGAGATTTGAAAGAAATAAGATTCTTAGATCAGTTTATATTATTGTATGATTTTTCATTTTTTATATTTAGATAGATTTGATCATGTTTCTAACTATCTTCTTTCTAAAAATCATTTATAAAATTCTATTAAGATCTTTTAGAATTTAACATAATTATGTGTATTCTCTAAATTGCTTATTGGTCTTATCTTTAAAGAAAAATATAATATTTTCTATCTAAAAAAAAAACACTAAAGATAACATTCAATGTTAATTTTATATATATAAAAAAAAAAAGATATGGTGCCAATCAAGACCGTAAACTATGGAATGATTCACTTTTGTAATTCTTTTTTTATTCTTTTTATATAATAGAATTAGATATGCTTGTAAATGAGACTTTTGCAACTATATTTTTCCTTTTTTATTAACAACATATATTAAAACAAATGTTAAAAAAAAAAAACATATATTAAAACAATCAAGTGTCTATAGCTCAACTGAAAAAACACCAAAGGCGAAGCCTAAAAATTTTAGGATCAAATAGCACTTGGAACGAGACCATGTAATATATTATGCTTATGGGTGTAGAGGATGTACGGGTCTTCTAATCATTAAAAAAACATCGTAAAAGTGGATCCACCCAAGAAATATCAAAGACAAAAAAAAAAAAAAAGAGAGCTACCACATGCGAAGTTGTTCATATCTAATTTAAACTTTCATGCGATGAATATATTATGTTCCTCTCCTCTACAAAGGGGCCAAACCTTGTAAGTGAGAGAGGTACGTAACCTTCTCTTTATTTTGCGTTACTGTAGGTTTGTTGCTGTGTTCAAAAGTGTGTGTGCATTGTTTTCTTCACATCAATAGTGGGCCGATTAAACACGAACAATTATTATGGGCCCTTTAAAGCCCAATGTACCACTCAAAAATCGCCTGAGCGTTAAAACCATTTTAAGGAATCACGGCAGAAACGAAACCCACGCGTGTTCGTCTACAAACCACGCGTTTTGTTTCTTTTCCCGCAAAAAAATATAAATCCTTCACATTTATTGTGGTATTTTTGTTCTTTCTATAATGATATTGTAACTCATTTTCTTTCGTTTCTACCCATCATGCAGTAGACATTAAACATGAAGACTATTCTATTCAAATTAGAATATATCGACCAAAGAACATTAGACCAATACTGCAATCCACATGTGCTCTAAAATTCTATGTATATATAGAACAATGAGATATCTATACAATCGTGGAAGTAACAAATCATATTTAACAGAAGAAAAAAACAAATCTTCTGAAAATGATTATATTTTAAAATTTAGGAAATCCAAGATACACGATCCATTTTCATGGTTTTGAAACATTTTGATAAATCAAATAAATAGGTAAGATGGTTAGGGACCTAATTATGTTTGTTGGGCGACGTACGTGTTTATTATATTTACAAATTGATAAAAACAAATTGTATGACGCATGCACTTCATCGAGTTGCTTGGAAGTTGAGCGAACCCTTTTCTTTACTTCCAAGTTTAATAATTATTAGTGTTACTTAATCAATGATTCTCATAGAAATCACATCAATGTCAATTTCTAAGTTGTTCATGATGGAACTGGACCTTCCAAATCATATTATCACTCTTTTACGTGAATTCAAGGTAAAAGAGTGATAATTACTATTATGAGAATCATTGAGTAATGTACTTTTCGGAAATGTTCAGCAGCAGAATTTTGGTTTGGAAGAGTGATAATTACGTGAATTCAAGGTAAAAGTGTGATAATTACTAATAATTACTATTATGGTTTCACTGACACATGAAAACATAAAACTACTTGATTTTAGTCTACGTGCAAAAAATTGTTTATCAATAAGAAAATTAAAATGATTTGTACAAAGATGATTGCTTCTGTTTTTTTTTTTCCATGTTTTCATATATACGAGCAAAATAGAAAACACTATTTTCACATCTCAAGGTTGGAGAAAAATATAGTTTGAAGGAGATAACAACAAATTGATAAATCTAATCAACATGGTTTTGGAAAGTACGGAGATAGGTAACATTCTGGTTGATATTTATCATTGGATCATGAGACTTCCATTATGTTCTTTAAATCATGTGAATCGGGAGCGTAATCAAGCTGCGAATTTACTTTCGAAAAAAACTCATGAAACTAATGTTTTATTTTTTCTATTTGAATGTCTGCCTTTATGGCTTGTAGACTATTTGTATCAATCTTTTACTATATAATAAAAAAAGATATAGTTTTTTTCTTATTTCAATGGCTCAATTTAGTAAGGTAAAGAAAAAAGCTAAAAAATGGGATTGTCACAAAGCATAAAAGTGTAAAAATATTGAGGCACTTGAACATTGTCACAAAGCATAAAAGTTTATTAATAATAAAAGAAGAAAACAATTAAAAATTTACATTTTTCCACATTCAGTGGGAACAAACGACACCGTGTCCCTCTCAAGATCATGAAGTACATTAAAATTCTGCTGCTGAACATTTCCGAAAATAGACATCCCATTAGAACTTCCCATGGCCAAACACAAAACGCCGGTACTCGAATCCGCCACCATGTAATTCTCTCCCGGAAGCTCCAAATCCCCGCCTTTAAAATGAAAAATCAGCTTAGGAACAGCAATGTTCTTCGCGGCATTAGGTAACGTGAAGCACAAGTCAAGACCCGTCGATCCCGATTCATCGACTGGTAAACTCATCCGAGAAGTAAACTCCTCCTTCAAGGCCGTAAACGCGGCCTCCTCAAGATACGTGATGGTCGTGCCGGAGTCGATGATCATACCTCCGGTTCCATCTTCGGCTAGTTCGAATGTAGACTTTTCAATAGTAAGGCGTTTAGATCCAACTGTGATGCCTTGTAAGTCAAGGTAATAGAACGAAGGCTGCTTCGGATTTCGTAGCAACGATATCGTTTTGGTGACTTCACCATCTAAATTTGCACCGGTTTTGTTGACGATATCCGAGGCTAGAGATCCAATAAACAACGAGCTAGACGCTTCGCTATCCTCAATCGAGGTTAAGCAATAAGAGAATTTGGTCTCCTTGAGCTGAGAAACGAGCGAGAGCGGTCCGCGACCAAGACCTACAAGACCTGAGCCTTGCGAAAACCCTTCTCCTTCGTTCTCATCCCCACACCCAAACCCGATGCCCGAAACCGAGTTTTCCTCCTCGAAAGTGAACGTTTCCGTGGCCAAGGTCCCTCTCGTGGATGAGTAATCACCATACGTATACAAATACTCACAGGAAGCTTTGTCTTGGTTGCAACTCGATCGAGGTAATGCGTTGCAAAGACCAGAAGAGCATCCGACTTTGGAGTAAGAGGAAGACTTTTTAGGGTCGAAAATCGGAGTTGGTTGATCGAAACATTCGGTGCAAGGCTTGCATTGAGTCCATATAAGGTCACTTCCGGTATCAACTATAGCCGAGTATTTAACCGGAGGGTTTCCTATAGATAAATCCATAAGAAACTCTCCGCTTCCGCCATGAGTAGGTGCTTTAATGTTATTAGTATCATCAGGACCAGACGCTACAGCCAAAACAGCTACAGCTCCTAACCTGTTTAATCTGTGGGATCCACGGTTAATCCCTCTTTGGATCTTTTGGATCTTCGTGAGGTTCTTACCGGAATCCACGTGTTGTAGAGTTAATCGAAAACCGGATCTTGGAAGGCTTGTGGGAGTAGGACGGTCGATTAATGATCTTCTTGATGATGAAACCGCGATGAAACATGAGAAGATGATAAGAAAGAGAGGGAGTAACAAAGAAGAAGCCATGGTTTGTGTGGCGTGTGATGAGTGAGGATTAATGAGAGATAAAAGGAGTGTTAATTAGTGTTTATATAAAGAGATTTTAGGACAAAAGAAAAAGAGTTACAGAAGAAAGTTAGGCGTGTAAGAAGATAGACATTGTAACTTCCCTACTTAAATTGAGGAGAGTCCGTTTGAGAGATCCATTCAAACAAGCAAGCCCTATTCTTCCGTCGTTAGTTGAGATTTTTTTTTTTTTTTTTTCTCATCTAAAAATTGTTGAAAAATGCACAAGAAAATTACTAAATGAGCCCATCTTCATTAGGCCTACTGAACACAGGCCCATTAGAAGTCATGAAATAAACCACAAGCAGTGGTGGCGCGTGGACGTCATTGCCTCGTCTTCCTCCTCCGTTTTCTAAAAGAGATTCCGCAAGAAACTAAGGTTACGTATTGGTCTCTTTAGTCTTTACCGAACGAAACATTCGAGTTGTATCGTCTTGTGTTTTGGCTTAGTTCATAATTTGGTGTTTTTCAATCGAGACGTGATCTTTATTAGTTTGGTCAAATTTAGTAAGACTATAAAAGTTTAAAACTTTCTACTGATACTTCGAACGTTTTGCAGGAGTAATGGTTGCTTCTTCTATATGTAAAAATCAGCTGAAACTCACTGAAAAAGATAAATTACAATGTCGATCTTCCCGGTTTTTGCAGCCACACAGAATCAAATTACATTGCAGGTAAATTAGTCCAAAATATCAAGATTCCTCTGTCTTGTTTCCAAGTTATGAGTTGTCAACAAGCTTAAGCCCCCAGCTAATATCCTCACAATGTCTAACGTGCGGGACGACACTACCTGTGTCCATTCCTTTCTTGGCTTTGCAATCGTAGTAAGGAGGAGCATGGAAACAAGGATCTGGTGACATAGCTCTACCACAAGGAGGATTTATGTTGGTTTGATTCTCTTGCTTATACAAAATCCAAGCTCTTAATCCTCCAAGTCCTTGAGCTACATACCCAAATGTAGACCAAGCACTAATCACCAACTTATCGGTTAAGCTCAGTAAGTACATCTCTGCCCAAGCTTTCCTGTTATGCATAAGCTTCTCTGTTTGTTGATGTCCTTCATGACTTGGCTGATGTATTCCAATCACGTCTCTTGTTCCAGTTGGATTTTCCCAATACATGGTCTTCAAGATCTCAAAGTATCCTGTTGTTAAGGAAGTGATCAAGACAGCTTTGAGTTTAAAGTCTTCTTCTTCGTCTTCCGGTGGCTTGTGTTGTTCTGATTTGCTTAGTTTTGGTAATATTTCCTCGTTTTGAACGCACGAAATGATTTGATTTGTGACTTGACGAGATACTCCGGATTTCTCATCAAAGACTCTTATTTGAAGACCAATCCTCTCATCTGCTTTGGCTAAGTAAGCTTGGTAGTATCTTGTGATTAGTCCCCATACATGATTTGAGGGATGGAATAGGTAACGACCCAAATGGTGAAAAACCGTTCCTTTCTCGGGAAACATCATACCGAGCTCTTCCTCGAAAGAAGGCATCAAGAAGAGAGACGGTGCAAAGAAGTTGTTTGTTCTCATGATCAACCAAGGAACATTCTTCAAGAGATTCTGATCTTCTACACAGAAGAACATTTTGTCGTGGTCGTTGTAATCATGAGCTAGATGGAGATAAATATGAGACAGAGACGAGACCGAAGATCCATTAATCAGTTTCCTCTTCAGCATATCTCCATGGCAATGAGCTGAGTTTTGACCAAAGCCACTAAACTGATTAGTTAAGGTGAAACCTTTCGGTAATAACCAAGTGGTATCGAGGAACGGTTCACAGAATAAATCCGCAAATTGCTCTCCTCCTTCGACGAGCAAGACTCTATCCGTCAACATTGCATACAGAAATGCAGAGGCAATACTGATAATCCGGTTCCCTAACCCGCTAAACTCCATCCAAACAACATACTTGCATCCTTCTGATTCCGAATCACCGGTTTGTTTCGGTTTAAGCAGTCTTTCCACGTTGGTATATGGTTTGGTTCCTGGTCCGCATCGCTTATGAAGCTCTTCGTAAGCTCTAAGCTTCGAAAGTAGATACGAAGAAGGTCTATACGGTGAAGCTTTACGGTAGAGGTAAGATTGGTGTCTACTCAAGCAAGAACCTTTCTTGAAACCAGAAACAAGTAGTCCTCCAAGCAGAGACAAATCTACAGAATCTGATGAAAACATTCAAGAAATATTTTAAACATTTCCCAAAAGCAAAACCTTTTAGGAGAAACAGGTTAAACAGTATATCATGGTTTTACCGTTTCGTTTCTGATCGCTCTGA
This sequence comes from Eutrema yunnanense, assembly GCA_002933935.1. Classification (NCBI taxonomy): domain Eukaryota; kingdom Viridiplantae; phylum Streptophyta; class Magnoliopsida; order Brassicales; family Brassicaceae; genus Eutrema; species Eutrema yunnanense. The sequence continues at coordinate 155,323 of PKML01069419.1, read as the reverse complement.
ATTGTTGAATCATCTGATGATGTCACATTTGGTTCCGGTTTTATTTGGATGATTCTTGATGCTTCTGCAAAGCCATTTCCTTGATCATACGAGTCATGTCCAAAGATAACAGCAATTACTAGCAAAACAGGGATAATAACCATGAAGTAAGCTAAGATCTCTGTGATTCTCATTGCTCCGAACAATCTGTATCTCTTTTCTTGGACTCCAATTTGTTCTTCAGGTTGTTTACCAATGGCTTTGGGAAGAGATAATCTCCTTCTGGAGGGATACAGATCCATTCAGAAACCCTATGATTCTAAAAAAAAGGAAGGTAGAAATCAAATCTGATCTCTCCCTTTTACCTTCTTCATCTGATAGATGGGAAAGAGTATGAGAGAACAAGCAAAGATCATCAGATTCACGTTTTTACTGCAACAATACAAGAAAAACGGAAACTTTGGTAAAAAAGACACTTCATGCTTTTGTTTTTATCTATTTTGAGAAAATGTCAAAAGCACCAAAAATGACTTTATAAAAGCACTAATTTAGGAAGAGGGAGCGTGTTACATCAAAAACAGAGTAAACCAAACAAACACTCATACTAGCTTAAGTCCCCAGCTCATATCCTCACAATGTCTCACATGGGGAACAAGTTTTCCCGTGTCGATTCCGGTTTTCGCATCACAATCATAGAAAGGAGGTGCGTGGAAACAAGGCTCCATCGACATAGCCCGACCACACGCAGGATCAGGAGCTGTACGGTTCTCGGGTTTATAGAGTATCCAAGGCTTTAAACCTCCAAGACCTTGAGCTACATATCCAAATGTAGACCAAGCACTTGTCACAAGATTATCTGTCATACTCAAAAGGTACATTTCCGCAAGAGCTTTTCCGTTATGCATCTTTTTTTCCGTCTGCTGATAACCTTCTTGGCTTGGCTGGTGAACACCGATGATTTCACCAGTTGTTGCCGGATATTCCCAATACATACTCTTTAGATTCTCGGAGTATCCCGAGCTCAGAGATGTGACAAGCACAGCTTTGAGTTTGGGGATTTTGACTTGGTGTGGTCTTTCTACTAGTGTGTCTACTTCAGGTAGAAGTTTCTCTTTTCGGGTACAAGCTGAAATCTGATCCATCACGTGCTGAAATGGACCCGCGCCTACATCGAAAACTCTTACTTGAATCCCGATCTTCTCATCCGCATGCGATAAGTAAGCTTCGTAGTATCTCGTGACTAAGCCCCATACTTGGTTTGTTGGGTGAAAAAGATATCTACCCAAGTGATGAAAAACAGTCTCTTTCTGCGGGAATAGCTTGTTTAGCTCGTCATCAAAACCCGGTATTAGCCATAGCGATGGAACAAAGTAATTGTCTGTTTTGACGATCAACCAAGGGACTTTCCCAATAAAGGTTTGGTCTCCTTGGCAGAAGAACATCTTATCATGATATCCATAATCATGGATAAGATGAAGATAAAGATGAGACATATTTTTCTCTGTATTAATCGCCTGATTCTTCAGCATATATCCGTAGCAACGAGAGGATTCCTGATTCAACCCATCAAACTGATCCGTCATCGGGAAATCTAAAGGCAGTAACCACGACATACCGGGAAACGGCTCGCAAAAGAGATCATCCATGTCTTTCCCTCTGTCAACGAGCAAGACTCTATCCGTTAAAAGCGCATAGAGAAAAACCGAGGCTAGAGAAAGTATCCTGTTCCCCAACCCGCTATAAGAAACCCACACAACATATTTGCATTCACCATATCCATCAATATGCTCTTGATCTAGTTGCTTTAGAGCTTTCTTGTAAGACTCAGTACCTGGACCACATCGCTTGTGAAGCATTTCGTAGTATCTAAGCTTAGAAACGAGATAAGTAGAAGGCTTGTAAGGCGAAGTTTTACGGTATAGCACCGATTGGTATCTACTGAGGCAAGAATCTTCATCAAACCCGGTAGCAAGTAGTCCTCCGAGAAGCTTATCGGAATCATTTGAATCTACAAAAAAAAAAAAAGAATCAGAGCAGAATCTAAAACAACAAACGAACATCCTAAGCTAAAGACCAAACAAAAGGACACGTTTCACCTAAACAACCTCAGACCAAAAAACACAACTTTAGCGAAATCAACAGACAAAAGACTCAATTTTTTTTTGTTTTTTTAATGGAAGTCTCCGTGAATATTCAAACTAGCTTCTGAATTTAGATCAGATAAATCTCCATGAACATCACCTACTTTTGTAAAACACATTTAGTTTAAAACGCAAAACCCAACAATCTTGTTCATATGAATTCACGAGAATCATTCTGAAGAAGAAAAGCTAGGATCCCAAATCGAAATAGACAAAGAACTACTTTCATGTATAGGCAAATGCAGTAAAGATCTAAACCAGTAAAGCTCAAAACTTTTGACTTCGAAGAACAACACACACAGAAAAAAAAACCGTACCGATGGTAGTAACATTGGGGTAGTCCCTGCCATCGAGAACTCTTGCCTCAGCGAAACCCATAATCCGATTTGGATCAGATGGGTGGTGATGGAAGATCATTGAGAATACTAATAGCACAGAGAAGAGTATCAAGCAAGTAGTGAAGGTCCTTGTGAGCTTCATCGTACCGGAGCTGAGAAACTTAACCGGAAGTAGCTGGGAGCAATCGCCGGTGTTGGTTCTAACCGGAGGCGATTTCCTCCTATACGGATTCTGATCCATAGATTGATGATCTTGGTGAAGACAGTCACCGACTCCATTACTTTATTATTCAGACATAACACCACGAGTCACGACTGTCTTTAATTGAAAATAATAAGAATGTCCTCTAACTTATACATTATTACTCTGTAAACCACAAACTTTATGATGTTGATTTTGACGCTAACATTACATTTTTTTCTTCTCGTAAGAGTTTGGAATTTGGATTATTACCATTAGAGCATCTCGAATGTGGTTCTCATGATTAAAAAATGAAAAATGAAAAGATAGAGTGAGAATGGATTCTCAAATGAAAACTTTTGATGAACTTTTGAGAACTACATGTTTTTCATAGATTGGTTCATGTCTTTTTTTAAAAATTTAAATTTAATTATAAATTCCGATCTAATGGTTTTAATAATAAATATTAGTTAATGTCTTCTTTTAAATTAAAATTTAATTTTAAATATTAGTATTAAAATAATTATAAGAAGATATCTTAAAATACTAATATTTTTTTTGTTTGAGAAACTCTTTTGGGGTTCTAATGGATGCATTCATTTGAAGATATCATGTGATAGACTCCTCTTAGTTCATTTGAAGATATCCTGTTAAAATTTGAAAAACAAAAACAAAATAACGGACTTAATCTCATTCATTTTGATTAATAGGATAATTAAAAAAAATATCTTATATTACCATAAAATTAATTAAAGGGAAATATCTTGTATCACCATAATTGTTTTCCAAAATTACCAAAATTTTGTTTAGGGAAATCTTCATAATTTTTAGAAAACTTTCCTTCTAAACATTTCAAAAAAAATATTTTCAAATGTGCGTGATGAAGGGTTTAAAAGGGGTTTTAAAAGCTTCCGCTTGTGTTCTTCACTTGCAACCTAACTCATCTATCAGAAACAGACCAGTAGACTGTGAGTGGATCTTAAACAAGTGTTTATTAGATAGATTAAGCAAATATAGAAGATAAATATAAATAGCTCATTGAGCTCTATTGAATGCAAAAGAAAAAGGAAATAAATAGTTTTAGTTGTCACCATGAACACAAAGATTTAGATTGATGTTCATAAAAGAGGAAGAAGGAGAGTTGCAAACCCTAAGCTCATGGGCCTTCTTTGACAATTGATTACTTCTTGGAACAACAATGGACTTGGGCTTGACTTCTCTTCACATAGACCACACTGTCTTTTATGAATCCGAAATGCTAAAAGCGGTAACGATCCTTTGGCTCATCAAGGAGGAGAGTCATCTGCCAATCCGCAAGATCAAAACAAATCTAAAACCGTAAATTCTGAAGAAGATAATTTGAATCAAACTAATAACAAGGCAGAGGAAGACTGTGAAGAGTGTTTGCTTCGTCGGTTTCTTAAAAAAGGTGAATGCAAGGGTTCATAATTCATTCATAGAAGTTGATAACTGTGTAGAGGATGAAGATGACGTCAACAAATGTCAGAGATGCTAGAATGAAGTTAAGGACATGTATGTATGCTAACCTAGATTACTATGGACCGTATCTGGTTGAAGAGAAGGTGGCTTTAACGCAGATTTACAAGCAGTCATTAAAGGAGTTAGAAACATTGGAGGAGAGGCTGTGGCTTGCGGCGAAGAAGAAGAAGGAAGCTGAGGAAAGTAAGGGAAAGTGATGTATTATCACAACTTATATTGGTAACATTTGAATGTTGCAATTTCACCTTTGAGTGTTTTTGATTATTACTTTTGTTATTGTGGACAAAATTTGGTTTAATGGTTTTTGCTTTCTTGATTCCCATGAATGTTTTCTTGAATGAACCTAGAGATTTTTTTTTTAATAATAATACAAGAGAAATTTGTGATATTAGATAACTCAAAACGAGAAATTAAGAGTATATTGCTTAATGGAGTCTCTCTACCTTTCTCCCCTTAGATGAGGTCTCCTACAAACCAGTAATCCTAATTACTATGGTTAATCTAGAAATCACTCGGTAACTCCTAGAATTAACCACAAGGTTGAAAGCTGTTCAAAAAAAAAAAACACAAGGTTGAAATCAACTCTTACTTACAAGCACTGAGTGTAACATCTTCTTCTTGATCTCGATGGACCAGCTTTTTGTCTAATCGAATATTTGTCGTCCTCCTACTCGATGTGAATGAATAGTTGAAGAATCCATCTGTCTTTACATAATTTAAGACAAGAGCTCGAACAACTAGTTGTCTTTGTCGTCATCCTCGTCGTAGTTAAACGGTAATGGAACCGTCTTGAATGCTCTGTAGTTCCCCACATTGTTCAAATGCTCGTTCTCTAACCTGTTTGAATGGAACCAAAACCAACCCAAGAAAGTTATATCATATGTTGTGTGACGGTAAACAAAGCGGAGACGTGGTGAAGAAAACTGCAGCAATGTCTGTTGTTTCACCTGAAGAAATTCCATATCCCACGGCGGATAATCTCTAGACTGGCTACAACAGCAATCATCGTCTGTCTGTGCATAAAGGAGAAGTTGAAATCCAGCACGGTCTGCAGCCACGCGAATCTGAGCAAGATGTTCAAGATCTGCACAATTTTTTTGATTGTTAAGAATCAGTTTTGATCTAGGATTCAAAATGATGAGGCTTATTCTATAGTTTTTGCTCACCATCGCGATGAAGTATACATTCTTTTGCGGGACAAGGAGTTTATCCCGGAGCCAACGGTTTTTAGATGTCCTGTTTAGAAGACCCCAGTCCAAGACTAAGTCCCAGTAAGTACAGAAAATGGCAGCAATAGCTGAGAAGATTCCAGCTAACACTCTCCAGACAAATTGATTATCCTCGTCGACAACACTGTAAGCCGTCCTCAAACAGACGGCCACTATAGTCAAGAAGTACTTGAGGCCATTGTATCCTTGTTCTACGCTTTTCTCTTCAAATAGCCGTCTCAGGCACTGCACAAATATCGGGTTTTAAGCAAATATTATATGAATGATGAAAGTATTGAATGGTTAGAAGAGACTTTGTACCTGAAGGAGACGCCAGGCGTATGGGACGACAGCAACAATAAACAAGAAAGCATTGTAGGCATCTGAGTCTGTGCAAGTGTTTTGTCTATGTTTGTAATCTCCCCAACCGTAGTGACATATGTAAAACTGGACGCTTCGAAGAGCTTGCACCTGACTTGTTAACTGATCGCCCAACAAGAAATCAGGTAAAGTTACCTGCAGGAGAAGGCGAAAATTAAGATTTAAGGACGTGTTGAGATATGATTATCAATATTTCTTTTTCAGAGCCATTCAGTTTCTTTTCTACCTTGTAAAGAGGAGCGGCAACACAGTGAAAGAGGCATGTGAGGAAGAAGAAGCGACTCGAGCGGTAGAAGATGTTGAATGGAAAGACTAGAACTATAAACATAACCTATATCACAAAGTAATATTGTCATATAGCTGAGTTTCGCATTCAAAAGCAGATTTTGGATTTACGGACTTACAATGAGCAGGATAAGAGGAAGAAGTTCGGTGAATGCTTTGTACTCTTTAGTTTCGGGGTCCACCTCCATGTCAAGATTGGCAATAACACAAAGAAGCGCACAGACTCCAATGCTGAAGCCCACAAGTAGAACTTGTCTATAGCCAAGTTCAGTTCCTTGCTTGAACCCAAGTATGAAAGAATAATTCACTCGATACCGCCTCCAATAGTAGATATTTCCCGCATACATAAGTATATGCAGGACGATGAACCCGAACAAGCTACAAGAACAACAAAGAAGGCAAGACGCATCTGAACAACAAAATTCCACCTTAAATGATTGGTATAAATTACTAGGAACAGGGTTTACCTGTAAAGAGGGAACATTATGTTCATGTATTTTTGGCCATCCTCATGCAAAATGTCTCGGGTGCGTATGATGGCGAATAGAGCCACTACTAGAGAAAACACGCATCCACCCAAGAAACCTGAAACCGAATTCCGAATTAGAAACTGACAAGCCAAAGACTGAAGGAGGAAAAAGTATAATTTAGTTCCACCTGTGGAGAATGTGATTCGATGTCTCTCTCTTTTAGCTTTCGGTCTCAAGAAGTTCATTCCTTTTGTTCTGTTAGCATTGGTGAAATGCTTTATGAACGTAGCTTCGACGCGATCCATGAGTCTAATTACCTGTGAGAATGGAAGGAGCAAGAGCAGATCAGTGTTAGGAGAGACATAAGAATTAATCAAATCAACTGATATCGAAAAAAAGACCTTACCTCATCAGAGCTTCCAAGGTAAGAGTTATCAACCATTTTCATGTAAGACTTTGTAGCATGCCTCGAAGTTATCTGTTCGTCCAACACCTTTCAGTCAATAAACCCCTTCAAAAACCCTAAAATCAAAAATCTCAGTCTCTAACCAAATCTTACCTTATCATACTTCTTCAATATCTTCGAAAACGCCAACACATTCAAAAAGCTGCACATGTATTTTCATCGAATCTCAAATCCATCAATCATAAGACTCCATCAAATCCAAAATTCAAGGTATACGCACCTGTAGCTCTTGAGTAGCCGAAGCTTCTGGTAGAACTCAACGAAGGCGCGTCTGAGCTTCCCCTCGACTCTCCTCAGATTATCTCTGCTAAACTTAATCTCCGTATTCGAGACCTGGAGGACGCCTTTAATGGTGGACCGAGGCGTTTCCTTGGTATGGTTGATCTTAACACGACCCAAAACATCGATTGGAGATGGCCTCGCAGCTCTTAATCTACTTATGTCACCGGCCACTCCGACGTCGGAAACTACGTTATCTTCTTCTTTCTCTACATCATCACCATCATCATCTTCATCTTCGTCGGATTTACCAGCTTTGCTCGATCCTCCTTCCTGTATAGCCTCCATGTGAGCTTGAGCTCCAACTTTCACTGCAACCAAACCAGAATTTAAAAATAAATCAGATTTCGATTTCAACGGTACGATTATGGTTTGATAAAACCGGAGAGATTGCAAGTAGTCAGTGAGTTAGGTTACTTACTAGATCTAGCTCCGGCGGGAGTAGAAGCAGAGACGGCCGCCGCGGAATTGGCGACATCAGAAGCTAATCGAGTCATCTCTACCGTCCGTTCCTCCGATGGCCACCCATCAGGATGCTCAACTTTCACCCGGAACGCGATTAGAGCATCCATCTGTTTGTTAAGCATCACAGCTTCTTTCATCACTTCATCCACTTTCCCTCTATAGAATTTCTCAACTTTGTTGAATTGATCGTCCAATCGCCGGAAAAACACCGTCTCGTACTCTCCTCCTTCCTCGGACGCCATCAGAAACGTCGTCTCGTATCCGTGACTCGCGGTGTTCACCAGAATCGGCGCCAACTTCAATCCTTCCTCGATGTCGTCGTCGGAATCTGAGAAATGGCCGCCGTGTCCGTGTCCGTGGTGATGTCTCTTTCGTCCCGGCGTTGAGAGTAAACCGCTGAATGTTCGGTACAGAGTCAACTTCCGGCGCAGACCTTCTCCGTGATGATGGCCGTGACCGTGGTGAGGATTGTTTTTGCGTTTGAATTTGATGATTTCTTTTAATTGAGACTTGAGAAAACCGTAATCCATGTAAGCTTCATGCCATTCCGGCACCATCTGCGACGAGAACTCTTTCCCGAACTTCATTCTTCCTCTCCGATTTTGGGGAAAAAAAAAAAAAAAAAGAATCCTTGTCTGAAAATATAATCTTTAGTTTCACTGTTGTGTCTGAAGAAGAGTGAAGAAGACAGGGAAACTTGTATGTGATATATATGTGTGTGATAACTTGTATGTGATATATATGTGTGTGATAACTTGTATGTGATATATATGTGTGTGATAACTTGTATGTGATATATATGGGGTGTGTGATAACTTGTATGTGATATATATGGGGTGTGTGATATATATATATGTGTCATGAGTCAGTGACTAGTCAACAAAACCAATATGTGTGTGATGTATATAAGTCATGAGTCAATTTTTGATTATTTAATTTATTTCTTTGCAATCTTGTGGAAAGTTGAAAACCCATTTTACCAATATGTTCGGAAAGGGAAACCAAAGCTGCCCCACCCACGAACATCAAAATAATTAGAAACGAATAGAGAACATGCACAGCAGATAATTATTAAAAAAATACTTTTGAGATACCAATCCTAGTTTTTCAAATTAATAAAAAAAAAATATAGAGCAGACTTATTTATTTATTTAGTTTCCATAAGGAGACTTTTCTTTTTTAGCTATTAGAAGAAGTTCAGAACACATTTTCTTATTTCCGACAAAAGAAAAAGGGACTATTTTCTATTCGATTCTAATTGGCCACAAAATCCACCAGTGAGAAAAATTGGGTTGGGTGCATTAAATTCTCCAGAGAGGGAAAACGTCGGAAATAATTCAAACATTTCCACAAAATCCACCAGTGAGAAAAATTGGGTTTGGTTATTTGTAAATGTTTTCAGTGGCAACAAAATATTCAGATTTTTATGAGTCTTGAGGGATTAATTTGGATTTCAGTATGAGATTTTCCGATTAGCAAAAAAAAAGTTTAAAATAATTATTAAAAAAATGTGAAAATATTATAAAACTTTCTCCATATTTAATAAATCTCAAACTTTTAAATCGATGTAAATTCAATTCTACTAAAAGTGTGATTTTAACAAATTAAAATATCGGAAATGTTAACTAGCAAGTAGCAAATTATTCCTATTAAAACAATGTTTTCACGCCTGATCCGGTCCAACCGGTTTAATTTGGGGCCTAGTCAATATTATAGTACGGGTTTTAGTGTTAAATCTATTATATAAAAATAAAAAAAAATCAAAAAAATTGTTATTAATTGGCGACCCAGTAAGAGCAAGTCCAACCGAACGTTAAAACGGCATATATGGTGTTAAAGTAACTCCAATCGAACGCTATAACCCACGGCAAATAACACCAAATTTAGTGTTGTGGTTGGAGATGCCCTAATACGTGTTGAACCGTTGGGTGGCGGTTTTGATTTTAGAAGTTTTGTTTTGACTCTTTAAAACTATAAATATCAATTTCATCTCTAAAAGAAAAATAAAACAGTTGATGACTGCGAGGAACTGGCTAAAATTCCGGATAATTATGATAGAATATCAGGGCAAAGGGTGAACTACAGTAAATCTTCTCTGATATTTGGAATGCGATTAAGTGAGAATCGGAAAGCTATAATTCATCAAATCATGGGTATTGATGCATTTGGTGGAGGAGGGAAATATCTAGGTTTACCGGAACAATTTGACAGAAGTAAAGTACAGAGCTTTCAATTTATTGTCAACAGAATTCGGGATTCAGTAAATGGCTGGTATAACCAGTTCCTATCGGCAGCAGAGAAAGAAATCCTAATAAAACCGGTTCTGCAATCAAAGCCAATATATTCAATGAACTGCTTCTTGATACCGAAAACGACTTGTGAAGACATCAATAGCATATTATCCGAATTTTGGTGGGGTAGGGATCAAGAAAGAAGAAAAATATATTGGATTGCTTGGAAAAGGTTATGTATACCGAAGAATGAAAGCGGAATGGGTTTCAGAGATCTATTCAATTTTAATCGAGTTTTGCTTGTTAAACAAGCATGGCGTTTACTAAATAATCCAGCCTCACTTCTTGCTCGAATGTATAAGGGTCGTTATCATTACAATTCGACATTCCTACAGTCGTCTTGTGGAAGACAACCCTCGTACGGATGGAGATCAATTCAAGCAGGTAAAAAACTGCTAAAACAAGGTTTAAGAAGTCAGATTGGAGATGGAGTTACAACGAAAGTTTGGATGGATAAGTGGTTACCTGTACTACCACCAAGAACGATACATGGAAATAGCCAACAACCAAATTTATTTATTAAAGACTTATGGCTGCCAGGGAGACGTGAATGGGATAATGATCTAATTGACACTCTCTTAGATGCGAAAGATGCAGAGATTGTAAAGGATATGGTTTTGTCGAAGCATGCAATTCAGGATAAATGGATTTGGCCATTCAATCGTGATTCCAATTACACAGTTAAGTCGGGATATTGGCTAGCGACTCATTTGAGTTTGGATGATGATCCGAGAGAAACCCCTTCTGGTAATCTAGGGTTAAAAAAGGAGATATGGAGTCTGGAAATTATTCCTAAGATTAAGCATTTCCTTTGGAGGGTTCTTACAGGGGCTATACCAACCTCAGAAAGGTTAAAAAGTCGAAATGTAAACATTAGTCCATTGTGTCAACGCTGTTGTCTTGAGGAGGAGAGTATAAATCACGTTCTTTTTGAGTGCGATCACGCTAGAGTAGCTTGGAGATGTGCGGATATCCTACATTTCGATCAAAACAAGGGACAACTGGAGGAGAACATTCGTACAATGCTTCAAATCTCCAAAACCAGCTCATATTCCAGAGAGGTTAGATTACTTCCTTTTTGGCTTTGTTGACAAATTTGGAAGTCTAGGAATGAGTACATATTTTCTAATCGTGATGTACACTCTAATGAAGATGTTTCAAAAGCTAAGGATGCAGTTATCGAGTGGACGGAAGTAATGGCTGACATAGAGGATCCACTTCAAAACAATCCATACGAAAGGATAGATCGTAATAGTCAATGAGAACCACCACTAAATGGTTGGTTGAAATGCAACTTTGATGCTAGTTTTCGGCAGGATTCAGATTTCACAGGAATCAGATGGATTTTAAGAAATCATACACGTGCTCATATATGTTCGGGACTAACTCGGGTACAGAAAGTTTGATCTTCACTTCAGGCAGAGGCAATTGGGCTATTACAAGCTATGCAAGTTATTTGGGTAAAAGGATGGAGAAATGTTTGGTTTGAGGCGACAATCTGGAATTAACGAATCTGATTAACCAACGGGAAGAAAGTACGGACATTGGCAACTTACTTGTGGATATAAGACATTGGATGATGAAGCTTCAAGATTGTTCGTTGGGACATACTAATCGTGAGAGGAATGGTGCTGCCGATAAATTATCAAAGAAAGCTTATGATTTACATGATTTGACTTTATGTTTTAATGTTCCTCCTATATGGCTTATGCCTTATTTGTACTATCCGTATACAGTTTAAGTCAATAAAATTTGTTGTTAAAAAAAAAAAACAGTTCTTCACCTCCAAATCAATCGCAAATAAGTCTCACCAAACTCGTAATCAAAAAAATATATAATTTTGTATTATTTTGTGAGAACATCACTTATTTGAAAACAAAAAAAACACCTCTAAAATATCATTTATTACATAACAGAGGGAATATTGTTTTTGACCCTTTATGTTTTGCAGATTATTTTTTTATTGGTTGAATTGTATTTAAATGTACAATAAATGATGTTTTTAGTATAGAAAACATAAAAATTAAATGAATCTTTGATTTGTGTTAACGTCACTTATATAAAAAGTTAAAGACAAAGGAAGTAAAAAACTATTTAATTTTGTATTTAATTTGTGATAACATCACTTATTTGAAAACAAAAAAAAACCTCTAAAACATCACTTATTACAAAACGAATTGAGTATTAAATATCAAATTTTAAACATGGTATAAATAAACATATAGTGATCTGAATTGACGATTAACCGAATGATTCATTGACCCAGAAAATATTCCGATCCGCTGTTTGAATCGGATTTTAAACATTGTTAAAAAGTATTGAATTAGTATTGACTAATTCTACCATAACACATTGCTGAAAAGTATTGAATTAGTATTGACTAGAAACAGTGACTAGTCAACAAAACCAATATGTGGGTGATATATATAAGTCATGAGTCAATTTTTGATTATTTAATTGATTTCTTTTCAATCTTGTGGAAAGGGAAACTTCTTACATTGCACGTAGGCATGACCAAAATGGAACCGTAACCGTATTTCGGACCGTAACTGAGACGACCGCACCGCAAAATTTTTTTCCATAAATAATTAACAACAATAATTAAATACAATTATTCTTACACCGATTACACACGGTCTACAACAACAACAACAACAACAACAACTGGTATCGATCGATACTCCCATAGCGTCGATCGATACCCCAACAGCGGAACAACTCCCGGGTCCTAATCATCCCCTCTTCACCGCCTCGATTCCACGATCCCGCCTTATCTTTACCTGCATCGACAAAAGTGATGCATCAACATTTGGCTAACCAAATGCTGAGTGAGATTGATCATCCCAACAACAGGCCACCAATTAACAATTATCACAATTTACCAATAACAATTATTACGAAGAATTAACTCACACAATTAAAACTTCCCGGCACGAAGCCACAACCGGCATCGATCGATACCCACGTGGTATCGATCGATGCCCCACAAGGCACGATACCCACACAAGGGCCTGGCATCGATCGATACCCAACACCACACCTGGTGTCGATCGATGCACCCACACAAGGGCAGGGTATCGATCGACACCCAACACCACACCTTGGTGTCGATCGATGCCACACGACACACTTATCACCTCGAACCACTAACCCTCGAGTCTATCCACCAGAACTCGAGCCTACCCACAAGGGACTAGTATCGATCGATACTCACGGGTATCGATCGATGCTCCCTTCGAACCACAACATCCTACGCGAGTTCCCACCTAGAAATCGCCACGACCACACACAGAAAGCATCTACAAAGCTTAACAACAATCACATAAGCTTCTATGCTGACCTTTGGTCCCAACTCACCTTTAGATACGATGGAACGAGCTCCACAACGACCTCCTAACACAAGATCGACCTCCCGCTCTTCCAAGCTCTCCTCCGAGCTTCTCGCAAGCTCCAAACCTCTCGATCTCGCAAGATCCAAGCTCCGCAAGGCTTCCGCTCTCCTTCTCTCTTCTTCTCTCTCTGTCTCTCGACCCTTCTTCCTTTTCTGCTTCATCCTTATCCCAAGGATAAGCTTTTATACTCGAAAGAAGAAAGAGAAGAAGATAACCACNTTTGGGTTGGGTGCATTAAATTCTTCAGAGAGGAAAAAAGTTGTAAATTTCCAAAAACTAGGTACAAATTTTGAAATAATTCAAACATTTCCATTACAATTTCAATCATTTTTGGTTATTTGTAAATGTTTTCAGTTGCAAAAAAATATTCAGATTTTTATGAGTCTTGAGGGATTAATTTGGATTTCAGTATGAGATTTTCCGATTAGCAAAACAAAATTTAAAATAATTATTAAAAAATTGTGAAAATATTAGAAAGTTTTATAATACATAAAACTTTTTCCAAATTTAATAAATCTCAAACTCTTAAATCAATGTAAATTTAATTCTACTCAAAGTGTGACTTCAACAAATTAAAATATCGGAAATGTTAACTAGCAAATAGCAAATTATTCTTAAAAACAATGTTTTCATGTCTGATCCGGTTCGACCGGTTAACCTAGGGTCTGGTTAATATATGATACGTGTTTTAGTGTTAAAATCCACTATATGAAAATCCATAAAACCAAAAAAAATTGTTATATTTGTTACAAAAAAAAATTTGTTATTAACCGGCAACCCGGTAATACCAGTTGAACCGCTGGGTAGTGATTTTGATTTTAGAGGCTTTGTTTTTACTCTTTAAAACTATAAATATCAATTTCGTCTCTAAAAGAAAAATAAAACAATTCTTCTCCTCCAAATCAATTGTAAACAAGTCTCACCAAACTCGTAATTATTTTATGCATCGTCTCATGACTTTCCCCTCTTCTTTATTATCATATTTAATTTTGTTTTGTTTATCTTGATTTTCTTTCTGATTTTTAATTATATTCTATAGATATAGTACAAGGCGCTTTGGTGGGATCCTCACGGACAGAAAAAGATTCCTTTTCTATGTTACTAATTACGCTTTGTAGTCCGTATTATAGATTTTTTACAGCTTCTGTACTCTATATATCGTTGGATGTTGACTTCGATAGCAAATGAAATATAATGCTTTAAGTGCTCCTTACATCATGAAAAAAAAAAAAAAATCAGAGCAGAATCTAAAACAGCAAACGAACATCCTAAGCTAAAGACCAAACAAAAGGACACGTTTCACCTAAACAACCTCAGACCAAAAAAAACAAGGGAAAACGATTTATTTCCACCTCGGAACTATGATATAGCACCAGTTCCACACAAAGTTTGACCCTCGTACCAAATCCCCACGGTTTGAAAGTTTAAGACTTATTTCCCCACCGTTTGAAAGTTCGAAACCAATTTCCCCACGGATTGAAAGTTCGAAACCAATTTCCCCACAAACCACGATTAATTTCGGTTTATTGTATACCAATCCTTAGTTAACCCAAATAACATGAAACAAACCAACATTAAACCAATTACAACCCGATTTTAAAGAATTAACCAATAATAATCCCCACCCACCCGATCACTTGACCCAATTGGAAACCAGACTCTTAAACTTGCCCGACCCGTAAACTCGCCCCAATCTTCTTCTTCTTCACCCGCTAACACAAATAATACCATAGTATTTCAGCCCTAAGGCTTTTTCAACACGAACGTGAAGCTGTACTTATCGGGAAACATCGGGCCAAGAAGCATTTCACAAAACGCGATTAAAGCAATCTCAGGAGCATAGCTATTAGCATAAGCTCTGATGACAGAATTGTGGGTGAAGGCGTTAGGGCTCTCGATGCGATTGAGAATGGAGTGAGCGTAAGAGACTGTTTTGGGTTCTGGGTTTACGACGGCGAAGGCAATAAGCTTGCTAGCAGAAAACGTATCCCGAAAAAGACCTGTTTTAAGCATAAAGGCATGAGCTTGTTGAATCTCCGACAGAGATTTAGCTCTCTCTGTAAATGACAGAATCGGCAATGGAGTTGATGAACAAGCACTCATTTTTTTTCCAGTCTCGATCTATTTTTGAATGAAGAACATAGTGTTGAGTTTAGTTGTTCCAATAAAGACCTATTCTTCAGGATTAGAACAGGTCAATTCAGTTTCCTATTTTCTCGTTAATAGTTGAGGTTGTGACCTCTGTTTTCGTTTGTTCTGTTTCTCTTGTATTGGCTTATAAAAGGCATTGGAACCTATGAATAAAGTAGATCATTCAGTGCAATCTTATGTTTTACTGATATTACATTCACATTTGGTATCAGAGCAAAACACAAAGAGAGTGATCAAAGAGAAAAGATACAGAGAAAATGNAAAAAAAAAAAAATGAAAAATGAAAAGATAGAGTGAGAATGGATTCTCAAATGAAAACTTTTGAGAAATTCCTGAGAACCCGATCAGATATTTGTCTTTCATAGATTGGTTTATGTCTTCTTTTAAATTAAAATTTAATTATAAATTCTGATCTAATGATTTTAATAATAAATATTAGTTCATGTCTTCTTTTAAATTAAAATTTAATTATAAATATTAGTATTAAAATAATTATAAGATGATATCTTAAAATACTAATATTTTTTTTTGTTTGAGAAACTTTTTTGAGATTCTAATGGATGAAGATGCGCTTAGACTCCTCTTAGTTCTTTTTTTTTTTTTCTCTGGATAGGAAAATTTTATTAAGGACTTAAATCAGAGCTTACAGTAACCAGAGTATCGAAGAAATACATGAGACAAACCAGCACCAGCAAGCAGTAGAGAAAAACATAAAAACCTTCTAATCATCAATTACACCGAGGTAATTGACATCTCTGATTCGATTAAATCTTTTAACCAATCCGGACTTCCAGAAGCAACATACGATTGCCATCTATTCTCCGTTGTAACACTTCTCGCAATTTTTGAAGCCACCTGATTCAAAGGAGTTGTTTCCGTCTCAAACCCCCATTCACATATCGCATTTAATCCCATTAACAGATCATCAGATTGATCGCGATACGCCGGCCATGCTTTTGGTCTGTTTATAGCTCCCACCAACTCTGTGGCTTCTGACGCAAATGTCACCTTGTGCAGATGATGGCTCCCCATACTCTCAATCGCCCACATATGAGCTAAAAATTTTGCTTCTCTTAAGGTAGACACCAATCTGAAAGCTCGTCGGCTATGGGCTAGAACTACACCTCGATGGTCTCGGACAATCCATGCCGCACCACAGACCTTCCTTCTCTTTTCCCATGACAAACCAATGTTACATTTTAGATACCCGTGATCTGGTGCTTCCCACTTTTTCTTTTGATTCAGCTCAGATACGACTCTTGTTGTTTCTTCCTCCTCCTTTTCCTGGACAGTAAACCATTGGCTGCAATCTTCTTGAATCTTAGCCACTGTCTCATCTGCTGAAAAGATTTTCCCCTCGTATAACCTTGAATTTCGATTTTTCCAAATCATCCACAATATCCATGGGAAACCTCTGCTTATTTCCTTGGGGATTGCATCCTTTTCAACACATCTGAAAAGGTAACTAAAATTCTCATACATCGTCAGGTTTTCGAAACCTTCGCGAGGGAAAGGGAAATTTGTTTGAGCCCAGACTTGACGAGCGATAGAGCATTGAAAGAGGACGTGATTAATCGATTCTCCTTCTATGCCACACGTTTGGCAATTCATTTCCACATTCATACCTCTCTTTCTCAGGCCATCGGCAACACCAATAGCTTCCATTAAAGCTTTCCACAAGAAGATTTTGATTTTTGGAGTCGTCTTGATTTTCCAGATTTTTTCTCGAAGTGGGTTAAGAGAGGGTCTTACCATGGCCTCCCGCTTGATCTCTGAATGCATTAGTGTTCCACTCAACCAATAATCAGAACGCACAGAATATTCGCCACTTCTGTTATGAACCCATTCCCATCCATCTTTTTGGTGTATAGCTGGCCGAGATTTCAAAATAGTCGCAGCATCACTTGGGGTGAAAAGCTCACGTAATTTGCCTCTGTCCCAGGTTTTTGTTTGGGGTTTTATCAAGCTACTAACCTTAAGGCGGAGATCGTAAAAAAGGGGCTTTCGATAAGGCGCTCTTGGAGTCTCGTCATAGATCCAAGGATCCAGCCATACGTGAAGGTCTTTTCCCGTCCCCACTGATCTTTTTAATCCCTTTAGTAGAAGCTCTCTACCGTGTAGCACACTTCTCCATCCATAAGACGGACGCGATCCCAATTCTGCCTCTACAAAAACAGAGCCGTTATAGTATCGACTTTTCAATACTCTAGCACATAAGCTGTTCGAAGAGTCTATTAGACGCCACACTTGCTTTGCCAAAAGTGCTTGATTAAACCTCTCCAGATCTCTAAATCCAAGCCCACCATTGTCCTTCGATAGACACATCTTCTCCCACGAGACCCAGTGCATTTTCTTTACGTCTTCTTGGGCGTTCCACCAAAAACTTGCCATTGCGCTTGTCAGATTCTGGATTGTTCCTTGAGGAAGTTTGAAAACTGACATAGCAAATACAAGCATTGCCATTGCTACTGATTTTAGGAGAATCTCTTTTCCCCCTTGAGATAAGAATCGTCCGTACCATCCATAGAACCGTCCCTTCATTTTCTCTTGGATATAGTTTAGCATCTCCTTTTTTGAGCCAGTAAAACATTCAGGTAAACCAAGATATTTCCCAGCCCCTCCTTCGTTTTCGATTCCCAGTTTCTCCTTAATCTTTTCTTTCACTTCCTCGTCAACTTTGCTCCCAAAGGTGATCGAAGATTTCGAGAAGTTCATCATTTTCCCAGAGACTCTTTCATAGTCTTTAAGGATCGAGTAGATAGTATTGCATTCTGTTTCCTCCGCTCTACACATCAGTAAAGAGTCATCTGCGAATAGCAGATGATGTATTGCTGGGCCATTATCTGAGAATCGAATACCATTAAGAGTCATGTTTGCTTCCGCTTTATTTAACAAATGCGACAGCCCCTCCGTGCACAGGTCAAAAAGAAATGGTGATAGGGGATCGCCTTGTCGTAGGCCTCTCTCTGGTTTAATCATCACGTGGCCTTCTCCATTTATCAGAACATAGTATGTGACAGATTTTACACAATACATAATCCATTGGATTAGTTTCCCGTGAAAACCCAGAGCATGGAGTATTTGCTGGAGATAGGCCCATTCTATTCGATCGTAGGCCTTTGACATGTCTGTTTTTATGGCCATACTTTCCTTCGAGATTATGTTGTGAGTTCTCAATCCATGAATCATCTCGTGCGCGATAAGAATGTTGTCTGAAATTAACCTATTTGCAACAAAGGCTGATTGTGTGGGGGAGACAATCCTAGGGAGCCATGGTTGCAGTCTCGGAACAAGGATCTTCGATACAATCTTGTACAGCACCGAACACAAACTAATCGGCCTCATATCCGTCATCCTCGTCGGCTTGGTGATTTTCGGTATAATGCATAACAACGTATAATTCCACTCCACCGGAAAGGCCCCAGTTTCAAAGAAACCTTTTACTTCCTTTGTTATTTCAGCTCCTATCTCATCCCAGTAGTGTTGGAAAAAGATCTATTCATTCCATCTGCACTAGGAGCACTAGAAGGGTTTATTGCGAAAACCGCATCTTTTATCTCTTTTTCAGAAATCTCACGGGTTAGGCAATCATTCATGTGTGTTGTTACTCTTGGCACAAAGTCCTCAAAAAAACCATTCATATGTCCATCGTTCGATTTCTGAAACAGCTTTTGAAAGTAATTCCCTGCCACATCTCCCATCGAAACTGCAGAAGTAACAGTCTGACCTGAATCATCAACGAGCTTTTCAATATGGTTCTTTAGCTGGGTAGCTTTAACAGAGGCGTGAAAGAACTTTGTGTTGCGATCTCCGTGCATCATCCACTTCTCCTTACTCTTTTCTCTCCAAAAAATTTCCTCTTCACGATAGGCAAGAGCTATCTCAGTTTTTAAAGCTCCCACACGATCAAATCTCGGTTGAGAGGAGCTTATCTCCTTCTCATGGTCCAATCTCAGTCTTATTATTCTCTCCATTGAGTTGTTTTTATTCTTTTTTTTCCATTTACTCAGAGATTTGCGGCACCTTCCAATTCTGTCCATCAAGCTCATAGGAGCAGATTGGTGTCTCCCTTTCCATGCTTCCCTTATTGCTTCCTTGATTCTCGGTTTTCCTATCAATCTTCTGTCAAACCGAAAGGAGCCTCTGGCTTGGCTTTGAACGCTCATTAGTTTAACAAGTACATGTTTATGGTCTGATCCTAATCTCTCCATAAACACCTGATTTGATTGCGGGAATTGGGATTTCCAAGCCTTGTTTCCGAAACAACGATCTAATTTACATTGAATCCATTGCTTGCTTCTCATTCCACCCCAAGTGAACCCGTCACCAGAGCTCAGAAGTTCAACCATATCGCACGTCCTTAGCATCTCAGTAAAAGGGGAAAAAGACGATATGCTTCTGCTTGGTCCTCCTAGCTTTTCCCCATTATGAATAATGTCATTGAAATCTCCAACCATACACTAACTATCCTTCCTTTGCAAGCCAATTCTGGATATACGTTCCCATACATGAGCTCTCTCTTTAACAATCGGGGCTCCATACACACAGGAAACGTAGAATTCTATCCCACCAAAACCAACAAAACAATCGATAAGATTCTTGTCCGCGAACTTAACTTCCATCATTACACTCTTTTTCCTAGAATAAGGCGAGACCACCACTTAGCCCCATTGGATTCACCGTATACACTTTATCGTATCCTAGCCATTCCTGTAGATCCACCAACACATTTTGACAATGCTTCGTTTCCATCAAGAACAAAATCTCAGGGAAATGTTTTTGACGCATCTCCTTGAGACGGGGAATTGTCAAGTCTTGTGCCCGACCCAAGCCTTGACAATTCCAGCTCAATATGCTCATTGGGGATTCGGCAGTCCCCCATTCGGGACCACCTCTGATTCGGTACGCCTTGCGATTTTGACTTCCCCATTAATACCTTCCACTGCCTTTCTTTTTGTAGACAGCCCTTCTCCTTTCTCTTCTTTGTGGTTATTGCCTCCTCCCTCTAAGTGTTTAATGTTTGTCCTTTTTTTCTGCTTCCTGATGGTTGCTCTACGTTTACTTAACGTTTTCTTCATTGCAGTACCAGAGGAGCTTGCCTCTGAAGCCCCTACATTAAAGCCGGAAGAACATGATCGGAAAACAGAATTTTCCGGTCCAAAATTTGCAGCCGCCCTTTCTGAGGAAGTATCTTCTGCTATTGAATTCTTCCTCATAGCAATGCCTGCATTAATCGAATCAGTCATCAGTTTCACACCAGTTGGATTCGGAGCCTCCTTCTCCTTCCCATGTTTCACCTCGTCAAAGCTAAAAACTCTGCCCTTGTCTTTGTCAATATCATTCGTAAAAACCGGAGGTGCCTCAAGCCTTAAGACAGTTTTCTGGCCCATCAAATCATTCTTGAGATCTAGAATTGATTTTTTAACCCGTTCTTCTCTTACCCGTCGCTCTGATCCGTTAGAGGCAAGTAAGTATATCCTCATTTCTTGTAATACTTCTAGGTTAATCTTCAATCTCCTCGAATTTGGGTCTAAACCAACTTGTTCTTCAGTGAGGACACCATACATAGGATCCGATTCTTTCAAGATAGGTACATTGCTCTGTTTAGCCTCAAGAGTGCTCTTCCTCCGATCAGCAGCTTTTTCTTTCCTCATTTTGATTAAGATGGGGCATTTGTCCTTTTCATGAGTCAGCCGTTGACATGTGTAGCATCTTTTCTGTACCCTCTCAAAGTCATACCATATAGTTGTCGAACCATCATTTGGTAAGTTTACCACCTTGGATCTCCTTACCGGTTTAGATACATCGAAATTCACCCTCACACGCACATATTCTTTATTCTGGGATTTCTCAGGATCGAAAGCCACCTTTTTAACATCTCCAATGATGTCTCCTAGAGCAAAGATTGACGCATATGTATAGTAGTTTACCGGTATATTACGAATCTATACCCAAACCAGCAGGAGCTTCAGGTAGTCTTCCGGTGGATTCTCCACCCAACGATCAATCACAATAGTTCATTCGTTGAAAGTCCACATTCTCTTTCTCATTACCTCTTCCAAATCATGTTCATATTTGAATATGAACTGAAATTTGTCTTTTGAAAGCGCCACTCCTCGCACACGATCATAAACTTGCCACTTCCTTGGCATATCCAGTATGAGGTCAGCCATATTCTGATACTCCGGATTTAGAGTTCGACCCATAATACTCATAACGTTCTTCTCATTCGAGCAGTATTGTGGGAGATTTGGTAAAGTAAAGGGTACGTCTTCCTCCTCTTCAAGAGATAAAGCCATGAAAGCCTTATCAATGTTTGCCATAAGAAAACCTCCAACGAGAGATCACCAAGATGAGTTCTAGTTGAGTTTTAGATTTAGGGTTCTTGAGAAACCCAAGCGGCGCTAATGTGGTTTTTGAAAAAACTCTCAAAACCCTTATAGAAACAGAAAGATTCACTCAAATATTCACCAGAATATTGTTTTATCTCACAAAATCTTATCTCAAGGAGAAAAATCCCAGCCAAAAAGCTCCACTTTCAAAAAGCCTAAGACTCTAGACGGTTTAGAGAGTCCTAAGCCAAAAGGGAGAGCCAAAGGAAAATCTTATTTTGAGACACTTAGACTCCTCTTAGTTCATTTGAAGATATCCTTTTAAAATTTGAAAAACAAAAACAAAATAACGGGCTTAATGTAATGCATTCATTTTGATTAATAGGATAATTAAAGAAAAATATCTTATATTACCATAAAATTAATTATAGGGAAATATCTTGTATCCATAATTATTTTCCAAAATTACCAAAATTTTGTTTAGGGAAATCTTCATATTTTTAGAAAACTTTCCTTCTAAACATTTCAAAAAAAAACTTTTTCAATATTAAATCAAATGTGCGTGNGTATATGCAGGACGATGAACCCGAACAAGCTACAAGAACAACAAAGAAGGCAAGACGCATCTGAACAACAAAATTCCACCTTAAATGATTGGTATAAATTACTAGGAACAGGGTTTACCTGTAAAGAGGGAACATTATGTTCATGTATTTTTGGCCATCCTCATGCAAAATGTCTCGGGTGCGTATGATGGCGAATAGAGCCACTACTAGAGAAAACACGCATCCACCCAAGAAACCTGAAACCGAATTCCGAATTAGAAACTGACAAGCCAAAGACTGAAGGAGGAAAAAGTATAATTTAGTTCCACCTGTGGAGAATGTGATTCGATGTCTCTCTCTTTTAGCTTTCGGTCTCAAGAAGTTCATTCCTTTTGTTCTGTTAGCATTGGTGAAATGCTTTATGAACGTAGCTTCGACGCGATCCATGAGTCTAATTACCTGTGAGAATGGAAGGAGCAAGAGCAGATCAGTGTTAGGAGAGACATAAGAATTAATCAAATCCACTGATTATCGAAAAAAAGACCTTACCTCATCAGAGCTTCCAAGGTAAGAGTTATCAACCATTTTCATGTAAGGCTTTGTAGCATGCCTCGAAGTTATCTGTTCGTCCAACACCTTTCAGTCAATAAAACCCTTCAAAAACCCTAAAATCAAAAATCTCAGTCTCTAACCAAATCTCACCTTATCATACTTCTTCAATATCTTCGAAAACGCCAACACATTCAAAAAGCTGCACGTGTATTTTCATCGAATCTCAAATCCATCAATCATAAAACTCCATCAAATCCAAAATTCAAGGTATACGCACCTGTAGCTCTTGAGTAGCCTAAGCTTCTGGAAGAACTCAACGAAGGCGCGTCTGAGCTTCCCCTCGACTCTCCTCAGATTATCTCTGCTAAACTTAATCTCCGTACTCGAGACCTGGAGGACGCCTTTAATGGTGGACCGAGGCGTTTCCTTGGTATGGTTGATCTTAACACGACCCAAAACATCGATTGGAGATGGCCTCGCAGCTCTTAATCTACTTATGTCACCGGCCACTCCGACGTCGGAAACGACGTTATCTTCTTCTTTCTCTACATCACCACCATCATCATCTTCTTCATCTTCGTCGGATTTACCAGCTTTGCTCGATCCTCCTTCCTGTATAGCCTCCATGTGAGCTTGAGCTCCAACTTTCATTGCAACCAAACCAGAATTTAAAAATAAATCAGATTTCGATTTCAACGGTACAATTATGGTTTGATAAAACCGGAGAGATTGCAAGTAGTCAGTGAGTTAGGTTACTTACTAGATCTAGCTCCGGCGGGAGTAGAAGCAGAGACGGCCGCCGCGGAATTGGCGACATCAGAAGCTAATCGAGTCATCTCTACCGTCCGTTCCTCCGATGGCCACCCATCAGGATGCTCAACTTTCACCCGGAACGCGATTAGAGCATCCATCTGTTTGTTAAGCATCACAGCTTCTTTCATCACTTCATCCACTTTCCCTCTATAGAATTTCTCAACTTTGTTGAATTGATCGTCCAATCGCCGGAAAAACACCGTCTCGTACTCTCCTCCTTCCTCGGACGCCATCAGAAACGTCGTCTCGTATCCGTGACTCGCGGTGTTCACCAGAATCGGCGCCAACTTCAATCCTTCCTCGATGTCGTCGTCGGAATCTGAGAAATGGCCGCCGTGTCCGTGTCCGTGTCCGTGGCCGTGTCCGTGGTGATGTCTCTTTCGTCCCGGCGTTGAGAGTAAACCGCTGAATGTTCGGTACAGAGTCAACTTCCGGCGCAGACCTTCTCCGTGATGATGGCCGTGACCGTGGTGAGGATTGTTTTTGCGTTTGAATTTGATGATTTCTTTTAATTGAGACTTGAGAAAACCGTAATCCATGTAAGCTTCATGCCATTCCGGCACCATCTGCGACGAGAACTCTTTCCCGAACTTCATTTTTCTTCTCCGATTTCGGGGAAAAAAAAGAAAAAAAAAAAGAATCCTTGTCTGAAAAAAATATAATCTTTAGTTTCACTGTTGTGTCTGAAGAAGAGTGAAGAAGACAGGGAAACTTGTATGTGATATATATGTGTGTGATAACTTGTATGTGATATATATGTGTGTGATAACTTGTATGTGATATATATGGGGTGTGTGATAACTTGTATGTGATATATATGGGGTGTGTGATATATATATATGTGTCATGAGTCAGTGACTAGTCAACAAAACCAATATGTGTGTGATGTATATAAGTCATGAGTCAATTTTTGATTATTTAATTTATTTCTTTGCAATCTTGTGGAAAGTTGAAAACCCATTTTACCAATATGTTCGGAAAGGGAAACCAAAGCTGCCCCACCCACGAACATCAAAATAATTAGAAACGAATAGAGAACATGCACAGCAGATAATTATTAAAAAAATACTTTTGAGATACCAATCCTAGTTTTTCAAATTAATAAAAAAAAAATATAGAGCAGACTTATTTATTTATTTAGTTTCCATAAGGAGACTTTTCTTTTTTAGCTATTAGAAGAAGTTCAGAACACATTTTCTTATTTCCGACAAAAGAAAAAGGGACTATTTTCTATTCGATTCTAATTGGCCACAAAATCCACCAGTGAGAAAAATTGGGTTGGGTGCATTAAATTCTCCAGAGAGGGAAAACGTCGGAAATAATTCAAACATTTCCACAAAATCCACCAGTGAGAAAAATTGGGTTTGGTTATTTGTAAATGTTTTCAGTGGCAACAAAATATTCAGATTTTTATGAGTCTTGAGGGATTAATTTGGATTTCAGTATGAGATTTTCCGATTAGCAAAAACAAAGTTTAAAATAATTTATTAAAAAAAATGTGAAAATATTATAAATCTTTCTCCATATTTAATAAATCTCAAACTTTTAAATCGATGTAAATTCAATTCTACTAAAAGTGTGATTTTAACAATTAAAATATCGGAAATGTTAACTAGCAAGTAGCAAATTATTCCTATTAAAACAATGTTTTCACGCCTGATCCGGTCCAACCGGTTTAATTTGGGGCCTGGTCAATATTATAGTACGGGTTTTAGTGTTAAAATCTATTATATAAAAAAAAAAAAAAAACTTGTTATTAATTGGCGACCCAGTAATACGTGTTGAACCGTTGGGTGGCGGTTTTGATTTTAGAAGTTTTGTTTCGACTCTTTAAACTATAAATATCAATTTCGTCTCTAAAAGAAAAATAAAACAGTTGATGACTGCGAGGAGCTGGCTAAAATTCTGGATAATTATGAGAGAATATCACGGCAAAAGATGAACTACAGTAAATCTTCTCTCATATTTGGAATGCGATTAAGTGAGAATCGGAAAGCTATAATTCATCAAATCATGGGTATTGATGCAGTTGGTGGAGGAGGGAAATATCTAGGTTTACCAGAACAATTTGACAGAAGTAAAATACAGAGCTTTCAATTTATTGTCAACAGAATTCGGGATTCAGTAAATGATTGGTTATACAGAATTCGGGATTCAATAAATGGCTGGTATAACCAGTTCTTATCGGCAGCAGGGAAAGAAATCCTAATAAAACCGGTTCTGCAATCAAAACCAATATATTCAATGAACTGCTTCTTGATACCGAAAACGAGTTGTGAAGACATCAATAGCATATTATCCGAATTTTGGTGGGGTAGGGATCAAAGAAGAAGAAAAATATCTTGGATTGCTTGGAAAATGTTATGTCTACCGAATAATGAAGGCAGAATGAGTTTCAGAGATCTATTCAATTTTAATCGAGCTTTGCTTGCTAAACAGGCATGGCGTTTGCTAAATAATCCAACCTCACTTCTTGCTCGAATGTATAAAGGTCGTTATCATTACAATTCAATATTTCTACAGTCGTCTTGTGGAGGACAACACTCGTACGGATGGAGATCAATTCAAGCAGGTAAAGAACTGCTAAAACAAGGTTTAAGAAGTCAGATTGGAGATGGAGTTACAACGAAAGTTTGGATGGATAAGTGGTTACATGTACTACCACCAAGAACGATACATGGAAATAGCCAACAACCAAATTTGTTTATTAAAGACTTATGGATGTCGGGGAGACGTGAATGGGATAATGATCTAATTGACACTCTCTTAGATGCGGAAGATGCAGAGATTATAAAGGATATGGTTTTGTCGAAGCATGCAATTCAGGATAAATGGATTTGGCCATTCAATCGTGATTCCAATTACACAGTTAAGTCGGGATATTGGCTAGCGACTCATTTGAGTTTGGATGATGATCCGATAGAAGCCCCTTCTGGTAATCTAGGGTTAAAAAAGGAGATATGGAGTATGCAAATTATTCCTAAGATTAAGCATTTCATTTGGAGGGTTCTTACATGGGCTATACCAACCTCAGAAAGGTTAAAAAGTCGAAATGTAAACATTAGTCCATTGTGTCAACGCTGTTGTCTTGAGGAGGAGAGTATAAATCACGTTCTTTTTTAATGCGATCACGCTAGAGTAGCTTGGAGATGTGCGGATATCCTACATTACGATCAAAACAGGGGACAACTGGAGGAGAACATTCGTACAATGCTTCAAATCTCCAAAACCAGCTCATATTCCAAAGAGGTTAGATTACTTCTTTTTGGCTTTGTTGGCAAATTTGGAAGTCTAGGAATGAGTACATATTTTCTAATCGTGATGTACACTCTAATGAAGATGTTTCAAAAGCTAAGGATGCAGTTATCGAGTGGACGGAAGTATATGCTGACATAGAGGATCCACTTCAAAATAATCCATACGAAATGATAGATCGTAATAGTCAATGGGAACCACCACCAAATGGATGGTTGAAATGCAACTTTGATGCTAGTTTTCGGCAAGATTCAGATTTCACAGGAATCATATGAATTTTAAGAGATCATACATGTGCTCATATATGTTCGGGACTAACTCGGGTACAGAAAGTTTGATCTTCACTTCAGGCAGATGCAATGGGGCTATTACAAGCTATGCAAGTTATTTGGGTAAAAAGATGGAGAAATGTTTGGTTTGAGGGCGACAATCTGGAATTAACGAATCTGATTAACCGACGGGAAGAAAGTACGGACATTGGCAACTTACTTGTGGATATAAGACATTGGATGATGAAGCTTCAAGATTGTTCGTTGGGACATACTAATCGTGAGAGGAATGGTGATGCCGATAAATTATCGAAGAAAGCTTATGATTTACATGATTTGACTTTATGTTTTAATGTTCCTCCGATATGGCTTATGCCTTATTTGTACTATCCGTATACAGTTTAAGTCAATAAAATTTGTTGTTAAAAAAAACAGTTCTTCACCTCCAAATCAATCGCAAATAAGTCTCACCAAACTCGTAATCAAAAAAATATATAATTTTGTATTATTTTGTGAGAACATCACTTATTTGAAAAAAAAAAAACACCTCTAAAATATCATTTATTACATAACGGAGGGAATATTGTTTTTGACCATTTGTGTTTTGCAGATTATTTTTTTATTGGTTGAATTGTATTTAAATGTACAATAAATGATGTTTTATTATAAAAAACATAAAAATTAAATGAATCCTTGATTTGTGTTAACGTCACTTATATAAAGAGTTAAAGACATAGGAAGTAAAAAACTATTTAATTTTGTATTGATTTGTGGGAACATCACTTATTTGAAAACAAAAAAAAACCTCTAAAACATCACTTATTACAAAACGAATTGAGTATCTCTATAATATTATTTAAGAAGATATTTTTAAAAATGAACTTTGATTTGTAAGTTATTAAATGAAATGTCATTACAAATAACAAAGAATAATTGAAATAGGAAAGGATATAATAGAATTTTAAAATCATTGATTAAAATATGGAAAGTATATATATTTTGCATTAAAGAGGTTATTTATTATTTGATTATTTAATTAGTTTTAATATTTTATATTTTAAAATAATAATCAATTCATATATATTCAAAGAAACAAAAATCTATTCAAAATTTTGTAATATTTTCACTATAATTTATTGTATTTTATTTGAATATATATCAAAACAAAAGTTGAAAAATATTTTACTGATTTTATAAAAAGTTAGACACAATTAAACTATTTTTTTAAGAGTTCGTACACTAACCACAAAAACTAGAATCGTTTAGCGGTGCATATTATAATTATGTTTTTATGATTATAAATTTTTACGGGTTAATCCGAATAATATTTTAGTTCACTGCAAAACGGGTTAAATAGATAAATTATTATAAATTGACAGCTTTATCTATAATTATTATTTATGTATATTATAAAATTCAGATAAAAATAATTTTTGTAAATTTTAAAATAATTTCTTTTAAAAAATTACCCCGCACTATTATTAATGCATGTTAAATCCTAGTTAAATATCAAATTTTAAACATGGTATAAATAAACATATAGTGATCTGAATTGACGATTAACCGAATGATTCATTGATCCAGAAAATATTCCGATCCGCTGGTTGTATCGGATTTTAAACATTGGTAAAAAGTATTGAATTAGTATTGACTAATTCTACCATAAAACATTGCTAAAAAGTATTGAATTAGTATTGACTAGAAACAGTGACTAGTCAACAAAACCAATATGTGGGTGATATATAAGTCATGAGTCAATTTTTGATTATTTAATTGATTCTTTTCAATGTTATGGAAAGGGAAATTTCTTATGATCATCTTATCTTTGTGTCATCATCTCCTTTGAAATAGAATAACAGCATAGTTGGAAATTTTTCTAATCTTCTAGTCAGAAGAAAATTATTTTATTTTTTAATGCATCTTATTAACTTGTAACAGGGAGAGAAATACCATTATTTTAAACGCATGAGTTCCTTTGTCAGATACGAATGAGGAATCAAATTCTATAGACACTAACCACATCGATGAAGTGCAAACATTTGGCTCAGGCTTTAAAGAACTTTACTGGAAACATGAATGTCTTCTAGTTAACTGGTCAGCCTTTTGATATTTCTTTAATTGATCTAAAACTGATTCTGTAACAATAATCACTTAAAAATAAATATATTTTACATTAAGACTTAAGCATCTCAGTAAAAAAGATAAGATGACTCAAAATAAAACAAAAAAAAATTGAAAAAACAGGAGAGAAAAAAAAAACGTGTTTCTTTTGAGACACTTAACAATTTTTTTTAGACATTATCTTTATATGTGTCTGTTTTTAATTGGTACAATTTTAATTTTTGATTTAAAATTTAATTAAATAATTAAATTTTATAAAAATTATTAATATTTTATTTTTGAGACACCTCTCAAAATATCTCAACGTTGCAAATGCTCTAAAACGAATAAAACATGCATAGCTGATAATTATTAAAAAAATATACTATTGAGATACTAATCCGAGTTTTTCAAAAAAAAATTTGAAAAAGAGCAGACTTATTCATCTTTTTAATTTCCATAAGGAGACTTTCTTTTTAAGCTACCAGAACCTATTTTCTTATTTCCCACAAAAGAAAAACTATTTTCTATTCGATTCTAATTGGCCACAAAATCCACGAGTGAGAAAAATTGGGTTGGGTGCATTAAATTCTTCAGAGAGGAAAAAAGTTGTAAATTTCCAAAAACTAGGTACAAATTTTGAAATAATTCAAACATTTCCATTACAATTTCAATCATTTTTGGTTATTTGTAAATGTTTTCAGTTGCAANTTTTAACTGTGATTTTATTTAAAACATTCAATATTTTGGGATTTATGGAGTATTTAGAACTATTTTCTTTATCACAAAAAAACTAGTTGGAACTATTTCAATAACATGGTTTTCATGCATCCTATATATAATTTATAATCACTTTCTTTGGTCCACTAATCAAATAACATTTTTATTCATATTGACGAAAAAAATTGCGTCTTGTTATAAACTATTCACTCTATTTCACAAAAATTTTGTTTTAAGATTTTTTTATTTTTTATAAAAAGTGTTGTTTTATATTTTCAATACAGAATTTTGAATAAAATTTTAAATTTAACCATGCTACTTTAATGTATTAAATAGAAAAAGCAAATTATTTAATATATTAATAAGAGGTAAAGTAAAACTTTTAATAATTTTGTTAATTTGTATGAAAAACTTTAAAATGATATTCTCTATGAAACCAATGGAATATGATATATTATATATGTAGATATGTGTATATATATATATAGGTGAGGGTATTTTATTATATATATTATTTGTTTTGTTGAGGAAAAATAATTGACCGAGGTGAGAGCGACGTGAGAGAGGGGAGGGAAGAGAGTTTATCTTTTTATTCACTCTTCAAGTTGTCATTTTTACATAGCATGAGATGTCTATTTATAGTCATGTCTATTTATAGACACAAAGTATAAAATAATTGAACTAAATCGGTAAGTTTTGAGACGTGAATAATGGATAAGAATTCATTATTATATAATACGTGTGTGAATCTCACTTGCTTTACACGTCTTCGTTTGTGTATTACGTTACTTTCGGTTTCTTTTGGATGCTTTTCTATTTAGTTTTATTTTAAAATCGAGGAAAAAAGTTCATCAAAAAGCATTATTAGGATTTGTTATCACTTTATCCAGGATTGATCTGGCTCTCTTTTAAAGAGTGCTTATTAAACCCTTTAAAAGGTGACGAGAAAAGGAAAAGACTTTGCCAAAAGAAGAAGTTACTTTACTACACGGCGACTAAAATAAAATAAAATGTTTCTTTTTAAACCATAAATAGATATATGAATAATACATAAAATTATAAATATATTTATACGAGCACCACGGATGAGTTTTGTTGACTAATTCGTGAGACATATCACTTATGTAGATTTGATCGTAAATTGACTAGTGTCCTTTTCTTATATACACATGGGTTAAGACCAACTAAAGATGTTTACGATGTCTTCAACAAACAAACATTTATTGGTCCTCGTCGTAGTTGAATGGCAATGAAACTGTCTTGCAAGCTCTGTACTTTCCGACATTGTTTAAATGTTCGTTCTCTAACCTGTTTTTACGAACCAAAACAAATCCAAACCAAGATAGTTCTATTAAACGCGACTGAAAATTCAAGTAAAGTCGATCTACATTTAAATGAAAACAATGTCTTGTAACTAACCTGAAGAAATTCCATATCCCACGACGAATGATCTCAAGACTTGCAACGAGCGCAATCACCGTCTGTGTGTGCATTGACTCAAATTTAAAATCTAGCACCGTCTGCATCCACGCAAATCTTAGCACCACGTTCAATATCTGCGTTTAGTATAAACATCAGTTTTTTTTTTTGTTAAAACATTAATTTAATTAATGCCTAGTGATGTTGTGGTCTTGTCGACCCAAGCAATGGCTCGTGTTATAATGCTCTCACCATTGC
The DNA here is from genome assembly GCA_002933935.1 of Eutrema yunnanense. NCBI lineage: Eukaryota > Viridiplantae > Streptophyta > Magnoliopsida > Brassicales > Brassicaceae > Eutrema > Eutrema yunnanense. The sequence continues at coordinate 123,533 of PKML01069419.1, read as the reverse complement.
CATGAAGTAAACTTCCTTGTATGGTAGGAGGAGTTCATCACGTAGCCAGGGATTCTTGGATGTGCGGTTAAGAAGTCCCCAGTCATAGACCAAGTCCCAATATGTACAGAAAACCACAGCCATTGCCGAAGAAATACCGCCTAACAATCTCCAGATAATTTGACGATTTTCTTCGCCATCAACTTCATAAGCCATCCCTAAGCAAACAGCAACTACTATCAAAGCGTACTTGAAACTGTTATACCCTTGTTCTATGTTTCTCTCTTCAAACACTCGCCTCATGCACTACAGGAACATAACGTGTCAGAAAATATATACTGTTGAAGAACAAAAGAGTTATTGAATTGGTATAGAGATCAATTTTTTTGTACCTGAAGGAAGCGAGAAACGAATGGGAATGCAGCAACGATGAATAAGAAAGTGTTGAAGACTTGTGACACTCTACAAGTGTTTTGCCTTTGTTTGAAGTCTCCCCAACCATAGTAACATATGTAGAACTGGATGCTTCGAAGAGTTTGCGCTTCACTACATAATTGATCTGCCAAGAAGAGATCGGCAAACGTCACCTGCATGAAGAAGAAGACAATAGTAATATGTTAGTCAAAACATTCACTTTTCATTGATGAGCGGTTAAATAATAATGTTTTTACCTTGTAAAGAGGAGCAGCAAGGATATGAAATAGGCAAGTGAGGAAGAAGAAGCGACTTGATCGGTAGAAGATGTTGAATGGTAGGATTAGAACTATGAACATAGCCTAATTAACATCACAAAGTTATGATCATGCCATTATCGTCGAATAGCTGAGTTTGAATTGAAAAGCTAATTTTGGATTTATGGACTTACAATGAGGAGGAGAAGAGGAAGAAGTTCGGTTAATGCTTGGTAATCTTTAGTTTTGGGGTCTGCCTCCATGTCAAGATTGGCAAGAACACAAAGAAGCGCAAGCGCGCCAATGCTGAATCCCACGAATAGTATTTGTCTGTAACCAAGTTCAGTTCCTTGTTTGAATCCAAATATGAATGAGTAATTTACTCGATACCGCCTCCAAAAATAAATATTAGCGGCATACATAGTTATGTGCAACACGATGAATCCGAACAAGCTGCATTTAAAAAAAAAAAACAGAATATGTAATGAACATATAAATTTATAGGACATAAGCCAAGATCTTGCTTGTTTCAAATGATACTTTTAAATTATATACATTTTAGTTTATCATACTTTTTACAAAATGCAATCATAAACGCAAACAAGAAGAGCGATTACCATTTCTTCAATTAACAAAAAAAAAAAATCTTAAGATGATGTTTAAGTATACCTATACAGAGGGAACATAGTGTTCATGTATTGTTTCTGGCCTTCAACTTGTAAGATGTTTCGGGTGCGAATGATAGCGACAAGAGCAACTAAGAGAGAAAACATGCATCCACCCAAGAAACCTGAAACATAATTTCTCATAAGCACCAGGAAGAAATTGACAAACAAAGTCAGAAGATCGAGAATGTAAGTCCACCCAAGTATTATAATGATTGTACCTGTTGAAAATGTAAGTCGGTGTCTCTCTCTTTTTACTCTTGGTCGCAAGATGTTCATTCCTTTTGTTCTGTTACCATTTGTGAAATGCTTTATGAATGTAGTTTCAACATGATCTAGGAGTCTCATAACCTATGCCAAAAGAGGAGCAATAGAAGATCAATATAATTAAGGAAGAGTTCAAGTGGTTAATTAGTTAATATTCTGGTTTAATTTAGGGTTGATTCAACAACTATCAATTTATTTATATTGAATTTTAAAAATTAAAATTTTGTCATCAAACAGCCGTTTTCTTTCTATTTTAGAATTACCATCACAAACAATTACATTAAAATTAAATTTAAAGTTTTTTAAAAAAAATTACGCTTATATTCCCTTGACAAGATTAGACAAATTCACATATTTATCAAATACTATTGCATTTTACAGTTTCAGCTATATGATATATTTATGAGCATATAGTCATATATATAAAAAGATTCATTTGATATATATATATATATATATATATAGTGAATATGGATATGATACTAGTATACCGTTACTATAACATATATAATATATAGTTTAATTATAAAAATATATATGAATGACATAGAAAACATTTTTCGCATGTTTTGAAACAATTTCGTGTATTAATTTTAACATATGTTTTCTCTATATTATTGTTTTCAACAATCAACATGCAAACTAAGTTTACCTCATCAGAGCTTCCAAGGCAAGAATTACCAACTATTGTCATGTAAGACTTAGCAGCATCCCTCGAGGTTATCTATCAGTGTATTTTCATCGAACATATTTCAGATATAGGAACAAACCCCATGCAAAAAAAAACCCATAGAATCAAAATCTCATCTCCTTACAAAATCTTACCTTATCATACTTCTCCAATATCTTCGAAAGCGCCAACACATTCAAAAAGCTGCATATAGATACATATTTTGATTCAAATATCAAATCATTCAATCATAAAACTCAAGCAATTCCCCTACCTGATCTCAAATTGCAATACAAAAAATATACGCACCTATAGCTTTTGAGAAACCAAAGCTTTCGATGAAACTCGACGAAGGCGCAGCTTAGCTTCTCCTCGATTTTCCTCAGATTACAAATGCTGAATTTGAGCTCTGTCCCGTTCGAAACTTTGAGAACGCTCTTAATGATGGATCGAGTCGTTTCCTTCGTGTTGTTGATCTTGACGGAATCTAGAATCTCAATTGGAGCAGGACTCGCAGCTTTCATCTTGCTCATGTCATTGGCCGGTTTGAGGAATGTATCGTTATATTTTTCTTCTTCTACGTTATTGTCATCTTCATCGGATAGACCAGCTCTACTTGATCCTCCTTCCTCTATGGCCCCCACGTGAGTTTGAGCTTGAAATTTCACTTTCACTGCAACCAAAGACCACATGCAAGAAATATATATAATAATTCAATTTTCAAATTTGGATATAATTCAATCCATAGAGACTGCAAAACCAATTTTGGTATTATTTATGACTATACTATTATATATTGTTTCATATATCTTATTTTGGTTTGATATTTTATTACGCAAACATGAATTTAAGAAATTTCGTCGTTCCAGACGTAATTATAAGTGTTGAAATTTTGAGGCAAGGATAAAAACCAAAAGAGACAAGGGTAAGGCAATTTTGAAATTATCGACATAACGTTCCGAAGAATCCGAACGACGTTAAGAACAAAAAAGATCTAACGAACGTCCCGAACCACCTTAACACGCACACAAAAAAAGGACCAAAAAAGACGAGAGAAGATTTTGTCCACCTCAAGTTTTAGCTTTGTCTTAGTTTGAATTTTTCGGCTAGGCATGGGCAAAATACCCGGAATCGAAAAATCAAACCGGAACCGAACTGATTAGGAGAAACCGAGTCCAAACCGAAACCTATAAAAATATCTGATGGATCCTAAACTCTTATACCCGAAGAACCGGAATTGAACCGAGAACCGATCGGGTACCCGAAATTTCCGAAGTATAATTATATATCCATAAATATTACTTAATTTTTTTGGGTATTTAGGGTATATTTTTGGTTTTACGGATATATTTTCTTTAATTTTATTGGATTTTTGGGTATATATCGAGTTTTTGAGTATATTTTCGGATTTTCGGGTATATTTTGGGTATTTCGGGTAAAAAATACCCGAACCGAACCATATCAATTTTTTATTGGGTTTTTATCGGTTCTCAAAATTAAGACCCGAAAGACCCGGAATCAATTGGAACGGAACCAAAACCGAACCGAAACCCTATCGGTTCCTATATGGGTCCAAAGTCCTTCTACCCAAAAGACTCGGAACCGAACCGGCCTATTTTCGGCATTCAGGTTTTTAATTTTAGAATAATATTAAACAAAAATGAAACCTAATCTATGTTAGAAAATTAGAAATCTCAAATATGAAGCCAAGGAAAACATAAAAATAAAAATAGTATATATAAAAAAGCATGAGTTAATCTATTATTATCAATTATTTTTTAGTTAGAATCCCATCAAAATTTTATTATTATTTTTTTTTCTGAAAAAGGGTTCAACCCCATCAAATTTAAGACTCTACTAAATATTAAATTCATTTCGTCTAGTTTTAGTTTTACTTAAGAATCAGATTTAATTTAGTCAAATACCGTTTGAATTCGAATTTTCTTTTTATAGAACCAACCTGTTTCGTTTTTTAGATTTTTTTTTTTTTTTTTTTTTTTT